>VZSE01003600.1:2350576-2780586 GCA_013398275.1 Promerops cafer | reverse complement strand
ACGAGTGAAGGGGGGGCGGGGGGGAAGAAGAAAAAGAAGACAACTGTTTTGCTTAAACACATTGAAAAAAAAAAAGGTGTTTGGAGACAAGGCACCTTTGTTGACAGAAGATGAATGAGTACATAGGCGGTATGAAATAGATCCCAATTTTCTTTCACTTGGGGGTTATAATCCTGCAATCTTGACAGTCAAGGCTAAGAGATCTGTCTGTGAGAATCAGCATTCTAACAGAGGGGAACCTCCGTGTTACTTGTTGCTGGAAAAATGGATGAGAATGTCAAGAAGATGAAAGAAATCTTAACCTGAAGAGACAGGGCATAAAACAAACAGAAGCCTGAAATGAAAACAAAAGGAAAGAAATTAATTTGAAGCCAAATAACAAATGGTTGAGTTGAGTCCAGATGTGGGTGTGTGTCACAGTCAGTCACCACAGACTCTGAGGTTTTAGATCTATGTTATCACATATCATACAGAAAATATTTCATTGGGAAAGGGATCTTGCAGAGATCCATAGGGTCCTGAAGGTGCATTGGAAAGGGCTGCTCACTGGCTTCACAATGAGGGAAATTAAGTGCAATAACGTACATAGCATGGTACTTTCGAGTCACAGAAAAAGAAAGTGTGTATTTGAGGCAAGATGTTATAGACTAATTTTTACTTAGGTTCAACAACTGAATGAATGGCTTCATGGGAGGAAAAGCCTGTAAGAACTGCTAAACAGAAAAACAGGTAGAGGGAGAGTCCTAGGTGGAAACTGTTGAGGTCTGTCAGAGTGGAGTGCTCTGGAGAAATATTTGCATGTCCTTGTTTCAAACCCCTCCCCACGCATTTACTGTAGTTTTTTTGAGTCTTCCATGCTACTAGATTGTGTCCAACAGTGGCTATGGGCATTTTCTGTTCTAATGACATTGAAATTTCTATTCTCTGTGTGAAAAGGTAAATATGTTTATACACATGCACTTTTGAGGCATTTTTATCTTGTTCAGAAAATCAATGTGTGAGGTATTCCTTAATCACAAAAGCTACTATAAAGTATTTATCATTAAACAAAATTATTTGATTTTAAAAATATTCTTAATAGTGTTGATTTTCAAAAATTGTCAACAGTGTTTAAAGAGCATGTTGTGTAAACATTTACAAGTCATGTAGGAAATTAGGATATGGAAAACTAAAGGGAAAAGCTCCCAAACCCAAAACAGAACTTCAGCAAAAAGTGAATTATCTTCCATATGCCAACAGAGGTGCAGGGGAAAATAAAATTATGTTGCACTTTTGCCCTTATCACTCTCCTCAAAGACTTTGAAGCTGCCCATGAAAGAATATGTTTCAAAATAGTAGCAATTACATTAATTACATTACAAAAAGATCAAGGTCACAACAACAGCAATTACCTGCAATTTTCCATTCTTCCAATTATATTATTATGAAAATGAACACTTGCTAACTACAATAAAGCTTTCAGGGGCACTAAAGTGAATTTTTTTCATTTCAGCATGCTTGCTAATTGTGTCAGGACTTCAGTGTAATGTGATTACTATTGCTTAGGTCTCATCAGAACGAGAGTAGATAGATAATGCCTGCTTCTTCTAGGCTTCATCTACACATAACTTTTAACCCAGTACAACTACTGAGATTAGGAACACTATATTTCACTGAAATATTTATATCACTATATATCCTAGTAAAACAAAACATCTGGGAATGAGCTATATTAGCACGGGTATACCAGTTCAATAGGGTCCAAAATAAGCAGTTGTACAGTTCTGTGACCCAGTATAACTAGATGCAGAAAAATGTCATGTTTCTGATCCAGCTAAGTTGGTGGAAGAAATTACCACATCTTGCTGCTAGTCACCTGGATCTGCCAGCAAAGTATTTTTCATGAGCATTCCCTAAATTGCTTCAGGCAGAATCAGCCAGTGTCAGGGAGAGAATTTAAAGTGACCTGGCAGTTTTTGCCTGCAATGACTCGGGACGGCTTCTTGCCTGGTTTGAGTGATAACTCCAGCACAGGGACACTGACACCCACTGTTGAAAGCAGTTGTTTCTTTCATTGGCAAGAATGAATTTGTAGTGCATGTCCACAGCCTTTTAGCTGTGTTGCATTCTAGTGGAGATAAGGCTTTACCCATACTGAATTTATGCTAACAAATGCACAATTTCAGATGAGTCTCCCACTACAGACAGCCACGGTCCAGAACATTTTCCAGCCTCATCTTGTAATAAAATACGGGTTTTGCTTCTGCTGCTATGATAGTGTAGAAATAGGCTATTCCACAGTTTTACTCTTCTAATAGTTAGAAAGCTTCTCACTGCCAGCCTATATTTAGTCATAGCCTGTTAACAACTCCATGCTCCATGCTCCGTGGTCTGTTTACATCCTTTAGCTTAAACGGCTCTCTGCCCCCATTGGTACCTATGTCCCACAGTTATCTGTATAAAGCAATCATATATCCTCTCAGTCATTCTTTTTAACCTGAGCCAACTCATAAATCCGACTGTCTCCAACCATCTCCTGCTCCTAATACTCCTCCCTGAATTGCTTTGGACTGAACACATCACTCTTGAACATCAGTATCCAAAACTGCCTGCAATGAACAAGATTTTTCTATGTGCCTTTACTGCATATAACTTTGGTGTTTCATCTGGAAACATTTGTCCCAAAGCATTCTTGATATCTTTTGCCTTTATTACAGCTGAATCATTGTAGTGTCTCATTGTCACCCAATTATCTATGCATAACTTGTTTCTAGCATATAGATGAGTTTTTTTTAAACTCCTGAATGCATGACTTTGTACTCTGTCCCTTTATCTTCTACTTTGGTCCCAGAGGACTTTCAGTTCTTCTTTTGTGGTATTCCAGTTTTTCTCTGTATTGACATTTTCTCTCAACCAGTGCTGGCAGTGAATTTCATTAGGACATTTCTGGTGTCAAAATAATTAACGATTGTTTTTTTTTTTTTTTAATTCTGCTAGGACTTATACCTGTCCCTTCTCTTCAGCATGATCACTTCTTATTTCTTCATTAGCCAGTTCTTATAATTCTTGGGGAACCAAATTCTTTAGCCCATATAGTTTGACTATATCAGTGTGGTCTAATAAGAAAAGGTCTCTCATATGGTGCATTTTAACAGAAAATGCATTTATATTTACACAAAAAATTGTATTAGGTAAGACAACAATAAAACAACGAGAGAAACTAGTGGACTTCATAGGTAGTGGAAGAGGAGTGAGTGGACCTGCCATTGGGTGAAGAATGTTGAAACATAGTGAATGGCTGCTGGTCTCTTGGGCGCCTCTAAGGCTAAAATTACTACACAAGATTGCAAATCAGTCAGTGATGCCAATGGGAATAGAGCAAAGATGGGTGGGTTGGTTGGCTGGAGAGAGGGCAGCAGGAGAAAGGGAACACGAGGAACATCCAGTGATGTGATCATCTCTCAGCTGGAGCGTATCTGCTGAGCAGCCCTGGAGCCCAGCAGCAGGACTCCGGCAGGACAGTAAACTGATGGTGGGATGATGCAGAGTGTTGGCTCTGCACTCAGACATTTCCTTGTTTTAAGCATCCCCTTTTAAAAGGGCCAGTAATGGCATCACTTTGATTGTTTTGTGCTTCTGGTTTGTGTTTGATTTTTTCCTGAAAAAAGTATCAACCTTTGGGGGACATTGAACATTTATGGGCTTGGTTCCCACACCCTGACTGGGTGGATAAGACTGGGTTCCTATACTCTTGGATAGGAAGTTAGCTACTGTTATATAGCTCCTCATATTGTAGCACTTCCTTTTAGGATGTTCTTATGTGAGAGAATATGTATCTGTATTCCTTTTGGGCTTTTATGGAGCAGAATCTAAAACTATCTAATGTCTTTTAATTCCAATTTTGTCTGTTAATGAGTCACTTCATCCTTCAATGTACTGCCAGCTTGAAAAAATGTTTATCTGGAATTTGTATCTTTTATAACATGATACATTTATGGAAGAGATTTTGGGTATTTAATTCCCTTTTAAATTGATTTATTTTTTAATTATCATGAGCTAAATTCTAGTGACTAGTGGTAATTCCACTGACCAGAAAACACAAGCAATAATTTATATGAAGTTACCATTGCAAACAATATATCAACATCAGGAGCTGATGTAATAGGATAATTCAGTTGTGATGTTTTATAGTTTAAACAAAACCCATGATAGTGGATAGCACTAACAATAAAAGTGATGGATACTGTAAGGTAAGACTAAGAAACAGAACTGAATTACATTAGACAGCACAGTTCATTGAATTGTCTGTCCTCTGATTATATTGCCGTTATACACATAAGCTGGATTTGAGCCCAGATAATTCCTGTGTTAGCTTTGATACTTAATGACATCTAAATGTCAAGCTGCAGCTCTTCTGTACTTTATTAGCCAACTGCTTACACTATTTTTTCCCCTAATGAGCTTTGTTTCATCAGTTCTTTTATTTCATTAGATATTTTCATTTGAAAAGAGATGGGAAAAACTTGGGAAAAGTTGTTTGTGATGTTGCTTTTAACTAATGTGGCAACATGCCATTAGACAACTCTTCAGTTCCTAAGATAGTGAGTTTTTATCCATTAGAAACAGTTTGGAAAATTAGTAATTTACACACATTAACAAGTCTTTACACATCTGTAATTTGTGGACAGATAGACCATCCCTTAGAGATGTGAAATTATTTTCATTATGGCCTAATAAAATCAACTGCCAGTAGTTAAAGCCTTATCTTTACTAGAGAAAAGTAAAAACTTATCTTTGCATCAAATTTTTACATGCTTTTTTGCATCAAAATAGTGAATCTCTGTAAAATCCTAGAAGGATGGAACTGTCATTTATTTACATTGATTTAGCTGCTAAAACCTGATAAAGGCACCTCTGTTTCATCTCCAATAAGTCTTTAAATCAAGATAATTATTTCGATGTTGGAAACACACCTTTATTTTATGAAAGACCAACCCAAGTTAGTGTTAAGAGGTTTTTAAAGTGTGGATGAAAGTTGAAATCTCGATACTATTCAAAATGATATTCCAGCAAAACTTTCCAAGGGAAAGTTATGACTCATGGAAGGACAGGATGATTTCAGCCTTTGTATAGTGACTAACTTCAGGTTATTGCCTATGTACAGTTTGCTCTGTAGAAAGGTTTCCAAAGGCTCTTGACACACAGGTCTCTATTTGTATTAGGGCTCAGCAATTATTAGTGACAGCTTGTTTATCTATAGCACTTCTGAAATCTCTTGCTCACCCTCTGTCTGCAGCTGCAAGCTCTTCAAGTCTCTCTGAAGAAGATATGCATACTCACTTTTAGTTTAACCCTGCAGAAATTGAGGGAAGGGTAGAAACTTGATTACAGTTTGTTTTCCAAAAAGTATGAGTGTAGATGGTAGAAACCTATATTGCAATGATTGATTGCCTACAAAATTCTAGACATTCTGAATCTCCTGGGAGGTAGCTCAGGTGAAAGAAATAATAAAGATATTTCTCCAGGAATCATCTTACTGAGGAAAGCTCAATTTTTATCATGATGGAAAGTGTCTTACATATATGTATATGAGTTTGGATCTCCCATAAGATTAATTTAAAAAACCCAAAAAACTGAGAAAGATCACATTAAAAGAATTATACTGGAAGAGGATATGAGAACGATGTAGATTTGTGACTAGGAAGAAATCCCTGCATTGTAAGAAAATTCCAAACAGAGTAACATTTTGGTAATGAATTCTATTATAAATGTTAATGCAATAAAAAATTGCATTATAATCCTGAAAAAATCCTGTAATTTTCCTTCCAGTCTTGCGCACAAAACTGAAGGGGAATAGACTAGTAGCAAACACATGGAAAAATGCAGTAACCCTGCAAATTAACTCTGTGCCAAGTTACTGCTGTACAGGCCCTGTACAACCATTTCTGACTTCATATTTGGCTTTGTGAGGCTACTGCTGTGTATAAACTGTATCTGAAACCTGCAATGCACTCTGCAGTTATGGATTTGTTAAAGGGAACATACACTCATTCCCATCACTTTTATAGCCTGAAACACATCAGGAAACACATCATGCTTTCAATAAGATCTACTATGAAATAAAATACAATCTTCATTTTTACTGGTAGCACGGAAGGTCAATAGGAATGGTGTGCTGCACTGAAAGGTGCTACTGGCTTATGCCCAAGCTGCTGATTTGTAGGAATTCAGAATTTGGTGGAAAAACACTGCTCAGATTTTTCCTGTTCTGACATCTAAAGATTAAGGCCTTCTTTGAATTTTAATGAGACTGTGTGGAAAGTTGCCTTCCTTTTAAAGGCCAGGCTGTTTCAAAGGGAGTTGTTGAGCTTGGAGAAGAAAGGCAAGACCTGGTGTGTTATACTAGCCTGCAAACAGAGGGAGGTGGAGAAAGATGTCCAAGACAGGACAAAGATCCTTGCCCAGGGTGGTGCCACCTCACAGTTCTACACTCCTTTCTGACTTCTGCTCTGGATGAGGCAATGGATTTGCACACTGACAAGTCATATGATCTAACACCAAGCTGTGTGTCACCAACAGCAAATCTAAAGAGGTTTGCTCCTGCCTAACAGTTTCATTCAGACAAAAATCTAGTAATTTTAAAATTTAACAGATGTTCACTAAGTCTGCAAACAAAATGCAAGAGTAAAAAAAAATTAATCTAAATAATGGGAGAATGGTATAAAGCATATTAAAAAGCCTTCAAAGTTATTGGAATATTGTTTGTAATTTACACGTTATAGGAGTGAATCTGTGTAAGTAATCTGGATCAAGTAACTACAGACACAGCTCTCTGTATGTTCTAGAGGTAGAAGGTTTGAATGGAGTCATTCCTCATGTCCCCCATCTTTTGATGCCAGTTAGGTGACAAATTGCACACTGCAATCCTCTCTTACACCTCTAAAGGTCATCTGCCCCCAGAGCTAGTGATGGTTAAGTCACATGAGTAAAACTGAGCAAGTGGGGGGGAGGTGGAGAGACATCAGCACACACAGAGTGAATATGGATAAATAACACTTTTAGGTAGGAAGGCTTTTCCGCAATGTCGCGTTATCATTGTATTCACTTTGCAACACTAATCAACACTAGCTAGACAGGAAATCAAACTGCTTAGTGCTCATGGGGTAAACATGTGGATTTGTATCAAACTGCAGCACTTACTTCCTAGCTAAGCCAGATTGTCCCCCTTGAGCTATTTTCAAAATGCATCAGCAAGAAGGAGGTTATGTAAAAAGGCCTTAAACCATATGTTACCAGGTTGTACCCACTCACATCAAATACTTTAAGACTGACTGTAGATGTTTGTGCACTGTACACAACACTTGCATGAAATTAATTTTTGCCAAATAGGGCTGAATAACCTCTCACTAACTCCTAATGACAGAAGCTGATATATAATGTATGCTGGCTTTGTATTTTGCTGATTGAATTAGAAAGGAAAAGAGTGTCTGTATATAAGGCAAACATTTTCCTGCTGTGGAAGAACAAGAGTTTAGTGGAGTCATCCCAAGTATATTCAGTGAACTGCATATGGAAACGTGAAAAAACTAATTTCCAAGATTAAATATTTGCCTAAATTACAAAGTCAGTGCTCAGCAGGGCAAGCTGGGACAAGATTGTGAGATAGCTAGGGTCAGACTATCTGCTATTTATTTCCTCCTGATGGCTAATGCTAAACATTGGCTAAGGAGTGCTGGTTATTGTTTTGTCTGTAATTGCTAATGATCACTTTCAAATGGGGCCAGTATCTAGATATATTCTATTCATATTGATTGTAAATATTCTAAGGTCTTCATCCCATCAGTGTTTGCTTTTTAAGTCTGATATTATTTCTGCTTTGTGATATTGAAATTTCAGCAATGTCTTAGGCTAGTTTTCTGAAGTTTTACAGGTGAGTTTCTAAGATATGTTATTTGGGTTTGAGGGCTTTTTAAGCTATTTAAAGAAACTACTATATTTCAGCTGTGTGTTAGATAAAATAATCTCAAATTATGTCTTAGATAAAATAATCTCAAATTATGTGTATAGGCTGGGCAGCCATAACACAAAGTCAAAAAATTCCCAAGATAACATCTTTTGTTTTGATGTGTTTCCTAGTTGCAGACAGATGAAGACAGAGCATTCTTGGGGTGTTTTGTTTGTTTGTTTTGTTTTGTTTTAGTTTTTCTCTCTTTATCTTTTTCATTTTATACTGCTATTTTCCAAGCAAGCTGTATTTCTTTTACAGATGTATATCAAAACTTGCAGGATATTGTAAGCCTAGAAAAGTGTGGACAGAGCTGCCTTGGCTTAATTTGAAGCCAATTTGTTCAATTTGATTTGAAGTTTGTGATTGCATTAGCGTGTTGAAACAGAGTGTGCTTTACTGCTTGTGCATTATGCAATAGTACCTAGAAGGTCAATAAATGTCTGATTAACCACTCTGAGTAGAACACCTTTGGCCCTTCCTTTCAGACAGATACGTGTTCTTTTCCTGATTAATTAAAAAGTAGCATCTTTCTTTGACCAATAAGCTAATTAGGTAATGACACCATTAAAGTGTGGACACTGCATAATTCATCATAAAAATAATTGAATTAAATTAAATGGGAGAAAAGTGAAATCATAGATGGAATTAAAGAGAGAAAACAACTGGGCTGTTATTCTAGATCCTGATTTTGAACATACCCTGCCTCCACAGGTTGTCCCCTATGGGCTTCAGAATGTCTACTGATGAAGAGGAACAAAACAGGCAATATGAAGCTGAGTATGTTGCATAAATTTAGATAGAGGGATAGCTGATATCATAAATTTAGATAGAGGAGTAGCTGATCCATTTGTGTGGTCTGGATTGGACTTGAAACTACCTCTAGAAGCTGCTAAACAAAAAGGTTGCTATTCAGCACAGAGGTATTTCTGCACCTCTAAAAAAAAAAACCTCCTCTGTTGTTAAAAAGGAAAAAAACTACAATAGAAGATACATTACTTTTCAAAAAGCTACAAGGAGTTATAAGGGAAGTAAGTACAGACATATAAAAATGAATGTGCTTGAAATTATGTTTGACTTTAGTTTTAGGTTTTCTGATTTATTCAAATAAAGTCTATTTGTATGATTTTTTTTTTTTTTTCCTAGCGGGTTTTACAGGCAAAAAATTCATTTCCAGAGGTGAACAGTGTTAGCTTTTTCACTGGAAATGGTGGCTGGTGAGCATTATGCTAGTAAAATACACAGTGCTGCTCAATGCCACTAACTGCATTGTAGTTCTGCTGTGGGAAGGGATTTGAACATTATGTGAATCAGTAGATTCCTCTCTGACATGAACTGACCTTTCAACATTTCACTTAGCTTTGAGATGGTCTTCTAAGGAGTGCTGATTAGCAAAAACTGTCTAATTGCCTATTCAGCTGAGACATTCAAATGCTCCTGGTGTATAAGTTGTTCTTCAAGAGGGTTCCACAAATGTGGAATTAATTGTCAATCTTAGCTGAGAATGATCTGGAGTTTCTGAAGAACAGGGTATGTTGATATCTCCTAAAAGAGATGACCCAAATCCTGGATGTTTTAGGAAGGAAAATGCAGCAGTGGGAGAAAACTTTGGATGCAATGGATAATTGCAATTAGAGAATTTGTCCTCATTATTAAGGGAAAAAGATAATGCCTTAAAATTATCTTAAAAAAAAAAAATTTAGTTTAGCCAAATCCTAATTGCTACTACTCTGTTGCTCTCTGTCAGCACACATTAGTCCTCTTTATGATACACATGATCTCTAGTGTGTATTGCAACACCATCTTTACATTTAAATATCTTACTTTTAGGCAGGGGTTTCTGATTTCTATGATATATATATTTTATGGTCAGTATTGTACCTTTTGTTTTGGAAATGGACCCTATGCACAGAGGAACTGTACACTAATGAGAAGCAAACCACTCAGAATCTTGCTTGCTTGACTGACAAGATCTTGGATAAAACCTGGATTAAATCAACATGGACTCAACATTTCTTCTTGCCTAATACGTAATTTTTCATACAACCATCTTCTTCCATGGAAACACATACACTGGAAACTTATCTTACAGAATGACAGGAAAATTTTACTGCAGAAAAATTAATTTCCTTCCTTCGATATTTCTTTTAATAGTTTTGAACATCATATATCTTAACAAGAAACGTTCCCAGCCACTGGGATTAACATGCAAAGCTGCCTCTTAAGAGTATTCATTCTTCTTTTAAAAATGACACAGAGTGCTAAAAGGAACTTGTTCTTAATTTTTAAACCCACTAATTTCATTGTGTCTGACACAAAGCAGAACATTTTTGCTATAATTACTGTATAAGTTATTTTTTTTCCACAAAGTTGTAATTTTCCTAAAATAAGCTGGACTGCTTCAATTATGTAAATCAACTATCTAGAGAATATGATGACTGCATTGGCAAAACACAATAGAACTTAACAGGAAGCCAGCAGAGAGAGAGAGAGTGTGATAGGGAAGGCAAAAACCCAAAAGAGGATGCTTTTTTCAATTAGAACCACAGCAAATTCTCTGCCCTGCTGGTAAACTGGCTCCTGCAGCTTCTCACTCTGCCAGGTCTGCTCTTCCCTTGGTGCCAGAGTGTGACCATTAAGACTGGCAGGAAGTCTAGGCTAAAATGAAAACTACTGTGCAGAGACCAAGAGTGACTGAGAAAAAAATATAGTTTACTTCTGTTGGGTTTTTTTTTCTATTTGTTGTTAAAGCAAATGCATAGGCAGTAGTGTCCCAAACAGCCAAAGAGATGATGGTAAATTCCACATGAGACATCTCAAGCAGCATGGGGTGAAACAGCTGGAAGATGGAAAAAGGCCATAGTAATGGCTAAACAACGTATTTATTCTCAGAACTGGCAAACTGCTTCAAATGGCTGGCACAAGGTGTCCTGGATCCTGAAAGTCCTGAGAAGAGCTGACTCTTCCACACATACTCTGATGTGAACCCTCCCATAAACCCCAACCTTTCCCCACTCAAGACCTTCTCAGTGACCTACATTACACTGCTTTTAGGATGCATCTGTTTCTATCTCTTCACTGCAGATTGGAATGATCAGATTGACAGCAGCTACACAAAGGTGAAGTAACACCATTGATCTACATTATGAAGTCACTGCAGCTTTATTTTTAATCATAATCTTTGTGGGTTTTATTTTCATGACCTTTTATAACAGCTGACACATTCAGCAGAGACCTTCACTGATCTCTCTTCAGCAATTCACTTATTTTTTTTTTCCAAATAACTTTAGGTAAAGCAGAAATTGTTAAAATATGAGATTCATTCTGTTAATTCTTTCTGACATTTCTTTTCCATTTGCCAACATTCACTTTTAATTTTACAGAGAGCTTAATTAAGTTATTAGAAGAGTATACTTTCCTTAAGTATGGTTCTGAAATTCTCCTGGGTTTTGCTGGTTCTTTACTAAGATCAGAAGGTAGAAAATGCATTCTTGTGTTTTCTGTATTCAACATTGTAATTTGCATCTCAGACATCTAAGTGTTGAAAATCTGAGCAGCTTTATTCTAATTCAAATAATTCTCTTTTATGTTGAAACTTTACCTTTTATCCTTAAATTATTTTGCTTTATATTTTCATGACCGAAGGCATCTGGTCTGATTTAATATTCTGTATTTATTTACTTGGTGATTTCTGTGTCCAAATAACTCCATGTCTAACAAAAGACCTTGTCAAAGCCTACAGCGAAGTCCAAATAGATTCTCTTATTTGATTTGCCTTTCACCACATTTTGCTGGAATTTTCATCAAGGAAATTTAAAATTTTGTCTGTAGCTGACATGTCAAATAGCTAAACTGGTGTGGTTTATTTGCCTTTTGATCTGTACCCTCCTCCCCTCAATACTGGCTTTCCAAAAGTCATATACAAGGTGTGTAAATACCCCGGATTTCTAGTCTAGATTCTGAAAGCTTCTGACAATTTTTTAAAACTCAATAACAGTTTCTTGAAATTGTTCCTTTAGCATCAAATACTAAGGTTTGTAGCTAATGCTTTGCTCCTGTAGTACCTCTCGTCTCAGTCTCTGATGTTATTCCTATTTAGATAGAAATTTTCAAAATGGTTATGTCCCAAGATCTGATTAAAGAAAAATTCACCCTTGCCCATCACCAAAGTGGTTTTCCTCTTCTTTGTCTAGCAAAATCCTCCTCTTGGTCTAGCAGTCCCACTTACACTATTACTTTTCCTTTCTTCCCCTAATCCTAATTAAATCCATGCCTGTTTTTCATGCCTATGCTTCTTAAATTACCTCTTGCAAAATGATTGTGCTCTTTAGCAAGACTTTCCCTCTGGCTGAAGTAGCTGGAGAGAGCATTATTCTCACCACAGGGAGATACAACAGGTAGTACATAACATGATAGGATTAATGGCTGTTCCATATAAGAACAAATATTTTGGGAGCAAAAAATTATAGGATGGCATTATTTGCATTAGTCCTGCTTATAGGTTGGCTATATTTCACTTGGTCTGTTTTGGGTGAAACTCAGAGGTGCATTAGAACATTTCCTTGCATATTCCCTAACTTCAGTGGCTGTGCTGAAATTTGAGATTCTTACTGTACTTGGCTGCTTGATCGTTCAAACAGCTTCACATTATCTTGGGTTATAGCAGCACAGTGGAGAGCAAGCACCAGAATCAGACTGTAATTGCTGACAGGTAATCATCTTTCTTTCCTTGGCACCATAAGTCAATTCAGCTTGTGTTAGATGTGTTTTATGGAGTTTTAAAATGAAGGGGTAGTACAGGTTGTGCCATGGCACTAGACAATTGAGAGAAAGAAAAATGTGAAGGGTAACAAATTTCATATAACAGATAAAAACTTAAGTTTTGCACACATACTTGTAGCCATGAAGCACGCTCGTAAGGGCTGGAGAGAATAGCATGAACATGTATATTTACATGTTTTTTAATTTTATTTTTAATATTGTCCAAAGGTTGAAAGTTAGGGGCACGTGTCACTTGCTATTCCACATGGTGCAAAAGATTACACGACTTTATCACTAGAGTTTAAAACCATGAAAAGGACAGTTTCAGGGGAAGTTTTATTAACACAAGGAAAAGGAGGGAAAATAGTACTCAAAATGGCAGTCAGCAGCATGTGTTAAGGTTAATTTTGCAGGAATTGTCAGCAAAGGATTGATTTATTGCCATTATATTTCAACTCAGGAAAGATGCTTTAATCTCCCAGATACCTGAATTTTCAAAACACAGATGAAACATTAGATCCTGGTTATTGCAGCATATAAGAGGAAAAGCCCCAGCCACTTAATTGTACCCATAATGCTATCAGAAACAGCAGGTATAATTCTGAAAGACACAACAGGGTGGGTTTTGGCTGCACTATTGTTGCAGAACTGCTACGGTGCAAGAGTATTTTTACTTCTTCCCTATCTAATGAAGCCCTGGATAGGATGTTTTTGAACTCCTGTAAGCTCCATCAAAAAAAAAAAAGGACTCAGCTAAGCAGACCACAATTACTTCAATTACCACACAGAGTTTCTTCTGATTTGCTCTGGGCATCTGTAAGGGGACCCTCAATTGCAGCACAGATAACAAGGTTCTGTGTATCATAGCCCAAACTGAGTGCCAAAGGACACATAATAAAAATGGATGAAAACTTACAAGAAAATACTGTCTGCTGATGTATTTGCCTTGATATATCTTGTCCCTGCTATATATGGTTGTAAACCAGGCTTCGACTAATTAAATATGTAAGAAAACAAGATTTTAGAGGACCAATCTTCTCATGTTTAAGAAAGGTAAAATCTATTTTCCAAACTAATATCCTGAAAGAACTTGAAGCAAGTCAATCAGCACCGAGAGACTATTACATATCCCTCTAGGTGTTAGTGCTGATTTCAAGAAGGCCTGTAGATAAAATAAGAAAATAATATTTCAGCTCAGAGAGAACAAGGGAAAAGATAACTCAAATTTATTGAGCTGGGTATAACGACAAAAGATCAGAGAAACTGCAGATTCATTTGCAGTTTTTCTTGTTATCACATGGGAAATTATGAAAATCAAAAGTTTATAGCATTAGTGAACTCATAGTAGTAGTCCATTTTATGAGGAAACTGTCAAAATCCTTCAATCATATCTGGTATAACTGGATGGAATTTTATGCACTGTTAAACAGAGTAGAAGCTCTTTAGAAAAATGTGAAAACAATTTATCATCATTAGTGACACATAAAAACAACTGTGGACAGGTTTAGCCGTCTGCTTATAAACCCTGAAGAATGAGAGCTCAAAGACTTTGGCTTTGGGACTGACACTGGAAAGTCTAGTGGACTCAGAAAATATGTGTTTTTTGTTTTTTAATTTATTGCAAGATGGAAGTATTTCTTGGCTATTTGCATTTTTCATTTTTAGATTTTCTGCTACCTCTCCAGGTATGAGATTTTACTAGAAGACTCCCTGGGCAAATTTTGCCCTCTAATTAATATCCACTTCTGGTTGTCCAGGTCCACAGTGATGAAGCTGAGGAGCCCTAGGGCAATCAAAAATTGCACTGGGATGACTGGTGGAAGGACGGGAGCGGAGGTGGTGTTTTCCTCAATCCCTTAGGTAGCAGGAAGGTAAGAAAGCCAAAAGGAACAGGAGAACCCACATGATCAACAGGTGTCCTAAAGGCTGGTGCTGTCAGTGAAATCTTGGCTTTTTCAAATATGGGACATTTTATATGGCACCAGGCCTCCTTGACACAGATGGGGCTTGCTTGTCTAAAAGGGGGAAAAATATTCTAGCCCATGAGTTGGCAGGGCTGATTGAGATGGCTTTGAACTAGGCTTGAAGGGGGAAGGGCCTTGGATAAGGACAAGCTTTCTAGAGATCAGTTTCCTTCTTCTGGTTTTTTTTTTTGTTTGTTTTTTTTTTGTTGTTGTTTGTTTGTTTGTTTTTTCTGGTTTGTTTTTTGTTTGTTTTGTTTTGTTTTTACTTTTATTTATTTTATTTAATTTTTTTTAACCCTCTCTTTTTTTCTTTTATTATTTATGCATAAAAGGTACTTGTTACTTCCTAGTCCATCTTCTTTCTCTTATCTGGAACCTATAGTGAAATCATAATTAAAATGAGAAAAAAAAAATCTAGCCAAGATAATTAATACATTTTATTGGCTTTGGGTTTATATCACCACTGAATACTAAAGAAAATTTGAATACTAAAGAAAATCATAGCTTCATGAGAGGTCCATTTTGTTTCCAAAACATCTTGTACAACAGCCATCATACAAGCCTGCTAAAGAGTCCTTCAGTGCAGGGTAAACAATGTAATGCAGTACATTTGTTACAAAATAATGACACTGAACTGTTGTGATGTCAGTCTACTTAACAATCTTGAGGCTTTTTAAGGTCACAGAACAAACAATATTTAATCTTTTTGCAATAAAACGTGGTTACTGGGTCTACCCATACCACACTATACACTTCTGTATATAAAGAATCCATGCAGGTTTTACAGATAGTGCTCAAAAGAGGTGATTTTAAGTGTCCTAGTGGAGATAAGCAGATGTGCTTTTAGCTAGGAGGTGGCAGTCAACTGATGTCAGAGAGGCTGTCCTGGACTGGGACTGTGAACACGTCCTGATGGGACACGGTTCTGCTCTCGCAGCGAGTGCGGCTCTTCGATGAGATGGTCACATACAAGGTACATGTGTATGTTGTATCAGCAGAACTGGTGGGACACATTTTAACCTCCTGGGGGGCCTACTTTTGTTCTTAATTTGCCCCTGTGCACTTTGTATGTAAATCTGAAGAAGGAGTTCCAACAAAAAGGAGAAACAA
The DNA here is from genome assembly GCA_013398275.1 of Promerops cafer. Lineage (NCBI taxonomy): Eukaryota > Metazoa > Chordata > Aves > Passeriformes > Nectariniidae > Promerops > Promerops cafer. The sequence goes on along the minus strand of VZSE01003600.1, from coordinate 2,764,767 downwards.
AACTTATGTGCTTTCTTTTCTTCGTGAAGAAGGGATTAAAATGAAAATACTTCACAAAAGACCTTTTCTACTAACAGATAGGATCATCTTCAGAGTCAAATGTGCCTGTTTGGAGAAGCTTTACAGTAGCCCCCTTCCTTCTATTCCCTTCTCTACTTAATAGTCCATGAAGAACCTTAAGATCTGTGAAAGCTGTGTCATTCTGAAGCCTCTCGCTCCCTGTAGCGTGGGTCCTTCTGATGTCTCAGCCCTTGACTCACATGCACAGCAGATAATAAAAAACAAAGTTGCTTTTCTGGAAAAGTCATGGCTCATTGATCTCTTTAGGAACATACCTTATTCTTTCTCAGCAGATACTTTGGCTCTGGCCCTTGAAGTTGTTTGAAATTCTCCAGCAGCTCAGGAGGGAGGCTGAATAGTGCGATATTTGTTCACTCCTCATTGCTAGTCTGACAAGTGAACAGCAGTTCAACAGAGTTCAAACATCTGGCAAACAGCTCGCTGCAGCTCTAAGCTGTCACACATTAATAAAGACCAATTGTTCCGTCAAGACCATGTTGAGAAGTTAAAAAGAAGAGAAGAGCCAAGGGGAATTGTGCTAATTAAAAGTATCTTTATAGAGATGTATGAATAAAGGATGATTAATTTAACTTTCTGAGGGTAAATCTATTTTTCAGGATCAGACAGGAACTTTGTTTAGCCTAATTGAAGAGGAGCACAGTCTGCCACCCTGACTCCTGTTGAATAACACCTTATTCACTTGATAGTTCCGTGAATTCCCATCAGATTCCAAAATGTAATTCTCTGATGTTAAGGGAAGTTGGAAGGGCACATTTTCATACTGAATCTTCCTCTGATTTTAAAATATACTGATCTATTCTGAAAGAGGACAGAAACATATCAATCCTCTTTGTTCATGTCTTCAGACTCTTTCCGGCTCGTTATGCCAATACACTGTACCTTATATATTGCAGGGACTATTGGTTTTAAAATATGCCTTAAAGAGAGGTATGTGGAGAAAGTAATGAGACATGCTTGATTTGTGTCTCATGGAAAATTCATTCCTTTTCTATTTCAAGAGATCTAACATTTGCCCCATCACTTTCCAAATGTAATTTTCTCTGCTATTTTCAAATCCTTGGCTTTTGTACTACATTAGAGCATTAATTTTTAAAGAAAAATCCATAGTTTTTTAGAAAGAGGCACAATATATTAGCTTTCAATTCCATGTCCCTGACCACTTCTTTTCCTAAGAGCTTGTAGTGGGTTGAACCTGGCTGGATGCCAGGCACCCACCAAAGCCTCTCTGTCACTCCCTTCGGCAGCTGGAAAGGATAGAGAAATTATAGTGGAAGGTTCATGGGTTGAGATAAGGACAGAGAGAGATCACTCACCAAATACTATCACAGGCAAACCAAACTCAAATTAGACATAGTAATTGAATTTTTTGGTAACAAAATCAGAGCAGGATAGTGAGAAGTAAAATAAGACCTTAAAAAAACCTTACCCCTACCCTTCCCTCCTTTCCAGCTGTACCTTGTCCCCCAGCAGCGCAGGGAGACAGGAAAAGCAGGTTACAGTCAGTTCATCACAGATTGTTTCTGCTGCTGCTCAGGGGGAGGCGTCCTTCCCTGGCTCCAGTGTGGGGTCCTCCCAGTGGAGACAGTTCTCCACAAATTTCTCTAATGTGAGCCCATCCCACAGGCAACAGCTCTCCACAACCTTCTGTGACGTGGGCCACTCTTCTGTGAGGTGCAGTCCTCCATGGACAGACTTCTCCAGCTTGGGTCCCCCAGGGGATTGCAATGAGTTATAATTCACTGTGGTTTTAAGGGGCTGTTCTCCCTCTGGGTATCCTTGAGTTCTTCTGGAGTCTCACTATCACGGTTGTTTGTGGTGTCCATCATCACAAGCAATGGCAAAATAGCCTTCCAACACATGATTCACAAAGTTATTGCTGTTCAAATAATGCTGTCTCACTTTCTGATGAGCTGATTTTCTTCAGGGCATCTAAAGGAGGGTATATGATCAAAATTCTTGAGTGTACTGTAAAAGAACACTGTGGGTAAAAATTACTCATTAAGAGCAGTCTTTTGAAATCTTGGAAGCCAAGTTCTTTCTCTAACAATAATAATATTGTTGATGATGTAAAGTTTTTTTACTGTATTTATAAGGTGATTTTATTCAAGTATCCTAAAAATTCTTGATTATGCTGTGTATATAGCAATAGTTAATCCATAGCTTTTTGGGTGTCAGAAAATATATTTAACAAAGTAGCAATGCAAGTTAATATTTAGGATGTAAAACAACTATAATAAAAAGCTGGGAAAAGAAAGCATGTTAAAAGATGAAATTTACTATCTGGTATAAATAAGTGAGTTGACAGAGCATATTCTAAAATAATCAGTACCATAGAGGCAGCCTCATCTTTTTATTATGGAATTACTCATGTTGCCATTCTTGAGACTTAATTTTGCCATATGCTTTAAGGTTCTATTATCAATCATGAATTATTTTAATGCAGGAGTTCTCACTATAAATCTAGTAAAGAAAAAAGCTAAAAAGTATGACCTGTTCCATATTGCATATTTGGTTCTAACTTGAAATATATGAGTGAAACAGGGGAAGCTGTTAGTAACCAGTAATAAATTTAAAGGATCAGGGTAGTTTTAAAGAATTTTGGCTTGGCAGAGTGTGTGCTTTCACTGTAACAAAGCTAAAAGGAAAACCCATGCCATGGAACCCCGAGGGATCCAAATTGTTTCAAAAGTAGTGTTTAAAAACAAATTTATTTGCAGTTTGGTTGAGGGTGACCATTTTCTTCAAGAATTCCATTATGTAACTATTTCTCTGATACATCACTATATAAACACATGTATATCTATAGGTTCAAGATTTCACAGATAAGGCCTATTAGTAATTGAATTCAGGGACTCATATCTTCATCTGATAAATTGACACAGCTCTGGTGATTTCAGTCTGTGACATTTAAAGAGTAATAAAAGAATGGAGAATTAAAAGGTTAAAACTTTTACTGCTCTTGGAATGTAAGTTACTTTCCCTCTAATTGTTAGTGTTTTCCTCTGGCAGTATAGACATATTTATAATAACTACACTAAAGTACTTGGCTGATTTGTCTCACCTGAGGGAAGAAGACAACAATTTTTTGGATGTTTCTAAATCAAAGATATCTAAAAGTACATCAGGTGAAAAAGAAAATAGAAAATGAAACAGAGATAAGAGAGTCAAAACAATTTCAGGCCTACACACTAATATTATGCCTGGATTCACTAAGACTAATGCTGATGATAAAAACATAAACCAGAAATAGACTTGGGAAAGCAAATCCAGTATGAAATTTGGCATGATATTTTTTAGGAGGTATGGCTGCATGTATGTAACTCTCCCCTTGCCCACTACATATCCCTCACAAACAGGTATCCCTGTATCCCTATAAAATTTGGCATGATTCCTATAAAAATCAGTAACACTATTTAAGAGGCACAAGCTTATTGCTTATCATTTTTTCACAAAATGATTGGTTTACACTTTTATTATTGTCTCAGAGGTTCCAGGCCTTCAATTTTACTTCCTGTTCCTTCCTTGGGCTCCCAAAATTTGCTGGTTTTGTTATGTACAGCTGAACCCCATATTTTTGCCCACATGACCTCCCCAAGACTTCAGCAGTGGCTGGGAGTGCAGGGTCTGCTGCCAGCGAAGAAAGACCCGCAGCAATGCTTCTCCCACTCTCCATTTCCATCTGCTGAGTCTCGCTCTCACAGCCAGGTAGGTTTCTGTCCCTCTGGGAGTGTCAGATCACAAATCAAGTGCATTTGTCATCCTCTTTTAGCCGAGGGTATGAAACTCCCTGGCAGAGGTAGGAGGAGAGGGTTAACTCTCTGTTCACTGTTACTTTGTGGAAGCGGTTCCTGGCTGTACTCACAAGACATCCCAGTCAGACTCTGTACCCACCATTTCAGTGAATCCTGGTAGGATGCTTCCTTACATGAAACCACGTGAACCTTTCTTCTTGAGAAGATGAGGGGGCACCCAGGTCTTGCAAGGACTAAATGCCAGAGGGGTCAGTGCTTGCATTACTCCAGGGAAAGGAGTGCAAGTTCTAAACTGTCTTTGTTCTTACTCCAGCTGGATGGGTCAGTGACCACTGAAGTGCTCTATCAAGTCTTTGTACAAGGGATTTTAAACACCTAATCTTGTGCAATAAAAATAGCACAAGATGAAAATGCTCTCCTCTTACAGAGTAAAAAATCCGTATTTTAAACTAATTGACCAACACCACAAATATAAACCATTAGGGGGACCCCCTGTGATACAGCATCCATTATAAACAGATATGCTGCAGCTTTTTTATATTACTTTCAATAACCAGAGCAGGATATCTTACATTTTTAATCAATTTTCCATTTTACAGCCTGATTTTCAGAAGCAGAGCTGGAGTTCTGCATAGCCATCACTCTTGTGCTGTTGAACGACCTCTTGGATTTTCTTCACTGTAACAAAAGTCAGAACTACTAAATGTGCCATACTTACTTGCTACTGATTGATATGGAGCTGTTAAGCATATTTTTGCATTGAAGAAAATTTTGACATCAGATGAAAATGTAAGTAAGCAGAGAAAAACTCCCCTTGCCTGAGCAGCACGTGCTGTTTGAAGGAGCTCAGAGCCAAGTGCTCTGCAGCTGGCTTTGGCTCCTCAGCTCATAGCTGTGCCATGTGCTCAGCCCAGCAAAGGCTCTCAGGGATGCTGCAGCGCCAGGAATGAGCAAAGCTGAAGGATAAATTCCATATATGCTGGGAAAAGGGAGCTCAGACCAGAGACTTTAGCTTCATGGAAGGCTGCAGCCTAAGCAGAATCTAGGCCAGAAGTGGGGGGAAGATCTCTCTGACAGACACACACATTGATGCTTCCCAATGCCTGCTTTCTTTCCTCCTAGCTGATCCCAACCATGTACTTGCTGTCCTGGTCCTTGCTACCACCAGGTTGTGTAAGCCACCTTTCCATAGGGTTTGTGAGGTATGAAAATATTGCCAGCCTGTACAGGGTTAAATTTTGATTGATTTTTTACAGGGTTAAATTATGATTAGGATACTTGTGTTTTGGTGTTGGGTTGCATTTCCTCTGTAGTTTCTTCTGGATATTCTGGGCTAATTATCCACTTCATTGTCTTAATTCTTCCAAAATGGAAATTCACTGAATTCACAAACTTCAGCATGACTTTATGACATAAATTATCACGTTTCACCTGTTCTTTCTGTTTTGATCTGTTATTTAAACCATCAATGAGCTGCTAAAATCACGGTGTCTCCCTAACTTTATCAATACTCAAGTTTTATTGGGCATTCCTATTTCAATTCACTGATAGAGAAAGGCATCAAATGTTGCTCATATGTTTTTAGTAGAATTTGAACATTTGATCGAAACAGCAGAAACAATTCCAGCTGCTGAAAGACATGAGATGTTCAGTAGCCACTGGAGCTCAAGAAGGACTAACTCAGTTTTTCTATCTGCAAGGGGATGGTGCTGCTTTTCCAGCATCAGCAAGAGGAATAACTAACTTTGATAAGAAAAGAAAAAAAAATACAACCCATAACTAGACACTACAAAAAGCCTTCTTAGGTGATTCTAAGGTGGAAATTGGTAAGATCAGGGCTCCCTGAAAGTTTTACCCAGCTGCAACAGCCAAAGCACCATTAGTGCCCACCAGGCCCACAGTGACTGCCCACTTCCAGCTGCAAAGGACTGGAGGAGGTATTCTTCCCAGGGGTATCCTTCCCAGGAGCTGCCATGCTCTGGAGAACTCAGCTGAGAGCTCCTTGGGAAGCAGCAAGAGGCAGCATGCTGTTTAGCAAAACAGGGCTGGTTTGCATAATGCATCAGGAATTGAATGAATCTGTGTGGTGGATTGCTAAAATTGCCACCAAGTACCCAAAGAAAGTAATCCATGGAACCTCAGGACTCTGTGTATTTCATTTCACCTTATTTCTCCAAATGCAGATGCATGCAATATGCTCACCATGGAGCTGTCTGCCCCCAATGGCAAAATATGCCCTATATGGGTACTTCCAGTGACTTCTGCCACTGTGGGAGCACTGGATATGGAAGGAGCAGCCTTGCACAACAGGAGGCTACGTGAGAATACCTGCAGAACCACAGTTTCTGTCATGTAAGGAGGGCTGGACGAGGTTGGGAAAAGGCCTTGTGTTTTCTCTGGAAACTGAGTGGAATCACTTTGGTAATTCCTCTCCTTTTCAGACTTTGACAAGGTTGCCTACAACAGTGGGAATGGCAATTAGACTCCAGAAGTATCCCTTCCAGTCCTGCATTCTTAGGACCCTGTTTCTCCTTTCAGATCTTAGAGGTCTTTGGGTTTATTCACAATGATCCTGGGGCTTTTGGAATATTTTCAAAGGCTTCAGTAACAGTCAGACTAGTGAGATCTGCACTGGCCAGAACAGGACATGCTCCTCCTTAAGTCACTCCTAGCTGTGAGGACTTTGAGGGGATGATTTCATGTGACAGTGATTGCATTTTACACCTGTTTTACATATACAGAGGTGACTGTGCAGTGTATCAGGCAATAAAAACCCCTGCTTGTTGTATGTACATATTTGGATAACTAGATTTTAGAGATTATTTATGAAAATCCTTTTGTTCTCATCTCCATAGAGGAGCATACTTAGCTTATCATAATCAACAACAGACTTCACTGAAAGAAAAAGGAGTAAGTAAGGTCCCCAAAACACATTGATGGTTACTCTTTTTGTTGCAAATCCATTTCTTCACCTCTTTTGAAATCATCTAACCCCTGCTATGAGTAGTGAAAGGAGTGACCTGAAAGTCTGAACTGTTGGTGCATTGCCAATGGATAATTTTTTTTTTTTGTATTGCTGTGCTGGTATGGGCTCAGCAGGTACATAAATTACAATGTTCCAACCCATTTCACCCTCCAAGCTGGAGTGAAGTATGTTCATTTTCACTCTTTGCACTCATTGCTTGTTCTTAGAGAGTCAGAGCTCATGTTGCTGTGCAATCCTGAACTTCTTTTATGAGCTTAGCTGGAACACTGCTGGATATCTTTCTTCATTGCAGATTTTTTAATCTTGGCTTGCAAAATCAGAAACTTTTTCCTGGCTGCAGAGATTATTACCTCACTTTAGGTCTCAAATACACTGAAGAATCTCACGCAGGTTTTTACAATATATTTTTTCAGCCCTGTTTTTTTTCTTTAATAACACACTTGGTGTGTCCTTTTAATTCTGCACATTGGCTAGTGGTTGATTAATCTTTTTTACTATGTAGTGGCCAGTCTCTCTTTGATTTTGTTTCTTCTTATATTTATTCATTCTACTGCCAGAGAACCATGAGAACCACATGTAAATATTTGCCCCATTTAGAGCCTGAAACCAGACTCTGCTGTCAAGTGCAAAGTGTACAGAGCAAGTCCAACAACAACAATTATAAATTAGGGACCAAATGAGCACTTTGCTTTGCTACACTGAATCATGATTTTGATTTGGAAATATTTTTTGTTTGTTGGAATATCTAGTAAGGTGTTTTTGGAAGACTTCAATGCTATCTCCCTCTTATTTTCACCCTTTAAAAAAGAAATTAGAAGAAAAACGTGACCTCAGCCCCCCTGAATGGAGCAGAAAATCCAAGATATATATTTTGTTATGGACTCCTACACTGATAGTTGATCTAAAGAAAATCTTGGGTTTAAACTAGCTCACATTTGATAAATGAACATAATTTTGAGTGAATCTTTTGATTAACTCTGCTTCATCTATATTTTGAATGTGTCTGGAATTTTTTTTAAGAAATAGGTTTCATGGATGCCAGTTTGTTAAGTAGCTTCTATCATTATAAAAAGTTAATCCCTTGAGGACATGAATAATTTTTTTCTTTGGCTTCCTTTTCCACACTCCCTTTATATATGGAAAGAGGAAATGCAAAAAGATTAAAAATATTTCTCAAGGCCACGTAGGAATTTGGTGGTAAAAATTGCTCTAATTTTCTACATCCCAGATCAGTATTTTTCATGCATGTCCAATCTTTCTGTTCTCATCTGGTGAGATATTTTGAAATTATTTTTAAAAAATGTGATGAAATGTTAAATTGCATTAATACCACGACCTTCAAAGATTTTGCTGTTATTATCATTGGGATGTGCTTGGTCTGAAGCCCAGAACAGTTTGCCATTTTATTGCAGCCCTGTCAGTAATACCTCAGCAAGCAAAAACTCTGCTTGCAGATAGCAGGAAGTGGGGAATCTGATGTTGCCTTCCTGCTGTAGATATATGATCACTGTATCTTCCTGCTGTAGATATATGTCAATCCTTGATTGCTTTGACTGAGATTTTTAAAATAGAAGCTACTTTTTGCTTCTTACAAGTGTTTTGCACACAAATAATCTCCAAAATATATTATTATTGTACACTTAATTACTAATATATTTGTAAGATATTTGAGTAAGCTTTTCATTGACTTTTAAAGCTTACAGATATACTTTATTGCTAATAAGCTTTTTTTCTAGTTAATGTACTCTTCAGTTAGGTACAAAGTTTCAGAAACATTGGGCTTCATAATTAATTAAAATACAATATTTAATTTCCCTATTTTTTATAAATAAGACAGGTCCTCTTGTCAGTCTTTACTTGCTAGTTAAAAATTGTCTGCTCCATTTGTATTAATTGAGACAAGAGGCGGGGATAATGAAAAAATAGTCAAACAGAAAATTCCAGATTTGTCATGGAAAAAGATTGCAAGCATTGCACAAACATTTACAGGAAAAAATAGAAAGAGGTGACAAAAAAAGACCTAAAGAAAATTTAGCTGCTGTGGATCATGCATTGCTTATGGCTTTACTACAGTGGAACAAGGTTTGGTGAGAATCCTCTAAATGGAGCTTAGTCAGATTCCAATTGGCTTAAATTACTTGAATTCTGAGGATATTCAGTATCACTGGCAAATACCAGTTAATCTAGTACAATTATTTCCAGTGTACCAAGGCTGAAACCACTCTTCCTTGAATATCATTAATACTTAATAAATTGCATAATTTCCTTTTGAACAATATTAAGTAATTGCCCCTCAAATCTGCAACTGAGGGACTGTTCACATTATGCATACTGCCTTATGAAATACTAATTGATGGCTTTGCGTAATGTCTCAATGAAATAATTTTTTAGTGTGACACTTTCACTGAAAAAGTGCTTATTCGTTGCATTTTTCCTTTGCAAAATACTTTTTCCTTTCACTGTAATGTTTTCAGAAAGATTTCTGGTTTGGAGCAACTGGACCATGGTCTATGATATTGCTTAACTGCTGAAGCATGAGCTGTATATCCACTGTTTCTAATTTTTGAGTTGTCTGCAGGCAGCTACCTTCCACTTTGAGATATTTCATGCCTGTATTTTCTGTTGTAAGATTTTTCATGCCCTATTCAATAACTGGCTCATCAAACCAATGCAGTACCACTCTCTTAGAAAGCAATATTTCCAGCTTTGAAAGTAGACAGAATAATGCCAAAAAATCATAAGAAAAACATGTCTTTCAATTTTTTTTATTATCATAAAGAATAGCAAGAGAATAATTTCTGGTTGCAAGTAGTCATCCCTAAATTTAATTAGTGCTAATAGGCACAGAAAAACATGCAAAATCTATATTATTTTGGGCTCCTGTGGAGATTTGGTCGTTGAACAGTTTGTGTTCTGGTGGAATTCCTTTTGATACACCAAGGTGAGGTTTTTCAGATGTGATTTTCAGTTTCCAATGTAAACCTGCAGGAAGGCAAAGCTTCTGAAGCAAAAGGGAGGTGTGCTCCGTGCACCTGCACGAGGTACCACTGTGACATCTGGGTGCCACGCAGGAGAGGCACAGAGCCAGTCAGGACTCGGGAAATGCTTGTTGGTACCGTCGCACAGCTCTAGCACCAGTGAGCTGAGTTTAATCAGGTTTTGAAGGAACAACATGAAAATAGCCTGGAACAGGAACCCGAGAATGAGTCTGACTATAGGACACCATGTGGAGAGTTTCTGACAACGATGAGGCCCCTGATAGGTGTCTCAGACCCACGTGCAGGCTCTCAGGACTGAAGGGTCACTAAGTAAGAATGTGCTACAACTGCATTTTTTTGTATTAAGGAAGCAGCATGTTCACATTCCTACAAATATGATTTTATTTAATAATGTATTTTTTAATATTGCTACGAAATGAAGAGCTTAGAGGATTCATTTTGCCTAAAGCCAAAATACCTTCTTTTTTGAGAGTGTAAAAAGAGATGTATGGAATTATGTCCTCAGTGAGCTGCTTATAATGTAGATCATTAAATCCCTAAAGATTTGGCATGCAGTTCAACAATTGTTTGTCAAGTGTATTTAGAAATTTTCCAAAAATGCATTTCTATTTTTCCTAAGGAAAACAATAGGAAAAAACACCCATTGTAACCCAGATTTAGCAGAAGGTGGCAGTTTGGCTTTGCATGGTATTTCAATCAGAAACCTCATTGCTACGTTTCTTTCTCTTTACTTATTGCCATTATATTCAACAAACACCTTTCCAGCAGAGGTGTCATCTGGAGCAACTGGGAAATAATCTGACAGTACATTTCCAGTTACATACCCATATTGACAGAACAAACTAAAACACAATGGCCAATCATTTGCAAAAATTTCCTTGCACGTGCATTTAGTGACACGCAAAACACAGAAAGGTAAGGAATTCCATCTAATCCATCAGAGGTTCAGTTCTGAAGTAAATAGTGGGTATATTCTTATTCCAGTGATTTGCATAAGATTCTACTTTTTTTTCTCTGTAGACAAATATGTTTTGAATAGTTTGGCAAGTTCAATATTAAGTGAAAGAAAAAGCATCAAGGAATAAATGAGGACAGTAAGGAAAATACAGATGATTTGGGGGAGAGTCCTTTATTTCACGGATTTTACATTTTAGTCAAGTGTGCTCCCTTATCTGTATTGCAGTATGAAAACAATCATCATTATTTCACATGCCAATAATGAAGAGTGTTTTTCGCATTGTCCTTAGGGTATGGAAGGATGTTCTTAAGCTTTAGAAAAGGAAGATTTGAAAAACATGTTCCCAAAGAAAGCTATTAGAAATATATTTTCTAGTAAGAAAATAATCCAGTATTTTAGACACATTGTCTGAATATCACAGGTAAAAAGGCCAAAAAGAAAATAACGGAAGACATCTTTTCTTCTTTTTTTATATGACATTATGCTGTTTAGCTAGAATACAGATTTTGAGCATATTATGCTAGTGTGCTAAAAACAAGATGAAACTTTCCATAGGATGTCAAGGAGCTTGGAAACACATTTTGTGGAACACATATTTTTTAATATTTTTATGAAGAAAACTTCCCACAAGCTAAACCAAAAGAGAGAAAAACAGCCTCATTTTCCAGCCACATTTCCTTTAGCTAAAGGATGTTTTTAATCCCCTACAAAACAAGAGAGACAACATAGTCATTCTTTTATGCATGCTCCTGAAATTAAGCCGAATCTAAAAACAGAAAGCATTTGTATGAACTTAAAACTCTGCATGAGATTTTATGTCAGTGCTCTTGTGCATGAAATATCACAAACAGCCTTCCATTCTGTTTCTTGACAGGCTGTTGCTGATACAATGCCATGAAGACTCCACTGGTTCAGAAGCATAAATCTGAAATGGGTCTGTCTCATTACAACTCCTTTTGAGTTTTCCAGATCTAACAGAAAGAAACCATTCCTATTCTTCATTAAAGCTGTTAATTCAGGAATTACACTACTCCCACTGCTAATTCACCTTAACAGACATGTAGATCTAAAATAAAATTTAATTATCTTTTAATATCTTCATTGTGAATGCATTTCTTCTTTTCTTTTTCAGACGTACTGAAACTTTCTACTTGTATTATCAGCCAGCAGCTGGTGTTCTGCACTTGAAGCTGTAGTGTTATATTTAAAATACTATTATTAACCTTTTTATTATTATTTCAAAGCTTTTCTTTGCCCATCATTTCTTGACCCATAAATTAAGCTTGACAAAGTTTTTGTCTGATGAAAATTTAAATAAGGACTTCAGATAGGAAAACAAATTGGTGTGACAAATGCCAGATTTATGCAGACACCATGAAAATATACTTTGAAGCTAATTACTTCAGCCTTCTTGCATGCAGGTGCTTAGCCCTGGGAAACACTAAAGGGTGAAAGAGCCCCAAAGCCAGGGAAGAGTGGCATGTGAGAGTAAAATGTAGCTCCAGCATGAATTTGCTTAAACTAAAGAAGAAGTAAACTCTTTAAGAGCAGGAAGCAAGATATCTACAGCTTGAAAACTTGCTGGATGGGAGACTGTGCCAGTGGGTTTTGTCTTCAGGGGAAAGGACAAGACACAAACCTTTCTGAAAAAAATCTTCAAAGATTCTCAGAATATTGGTATTATTTGTACTCTCATCTTTCTGCATCAAAAGCTTCAGGGTGGGAAAGAATCAGGAACATTTACCCTTATCTCAATGAATTTGGTGTTGTGGCTTTGTAATGAGTGAGGGCCCAGCTGAGCTCCCGTCAGAGTCGTTGGGGAAAGTCTCATTGCTTTTGTCGCATGTTAATCAAGCTCTGAGTGCTCAGACAAGTGGAACAGACCATACCTGAACAGACCATTCTTTTCTATAGTGTGACATTTTGGTACCAAGTGGAATAAGAAACCCACATAGCAAAGATCAGAAACAGACTACTTTTTAGGACAAGGAGATAAAATGAGAAAGATGGCCAAAATAACAATAATCCCAAGTTCTTTTCAGCCTGGAAAAAGGCTGTGACATGTGGCATTCTCTTGAGGTATATGCATTCCTAATGGCTTGTAAAATTCCATTAGAGATTACTATATCCAGCCTTACAAACTCCATCATCTAAAGAGGATTTTGAGATTACAATTTTAAGACAACTCAAAGAATGGGTTAAGTCTCAGGCAGTTCCCGTTTTCATTACTATCCTTGTCTCAAGTCAAGATTAAAGTTGTGCCATTTGCTATTTCCATTAAGCCCTTAATCTGAAAAGTGAGTGTCAATTTAGTCATGTCAGGTTAATATCTCAGGAAGTGGCTGTGCTACTGACCTCTCAATTACTTGTCATATCGCTTATAAATTTAAATGTTTCTCCACTTTCTGCTCTGCTGATGTACCTAGTTAGGTACTTTAGGAATGTGGTGCCTTTACCAATCTTTGGCATTCTGTGATTCTTCATATGGTTTATAAATATTATTTATTCCTGTTTGCTTTTCCATTACTTATGACCATTCTTATGCACACAGGGGAATTAAATAGGTGTAAGTACATCTCTATATTTTTTTCTCTCCAAGAGGAGAGAAGACATATACATGAAGTTATGAAAAAGACCACAAATGTGTTATTAAAATCCTCAGATGCTGTGAGCGATGCCTGGTGGGCAAGATCCATATGGGGAATAATCAAGTTCTTTAAATACTGGGCTAATTTTTGATGAACTAGATGAAGCCAAGAGAGGCACCAGCAACAACAGCAGATGTAATGTGCTTTTAAGTGTGACTACTGCAATGTCACGAAAGTCTGGGAATCCTTGACTACACTGAGTCTAAAGCAATGTGCAAGTCACATTCCCTTGAGGCAATCGTTGTTACTAATTTATCTCCAGAGTTGCATGGGTAGTAATTATTCTCCTCATGGATATTAATCTCTTGTCCTATTGCAAAAGAATTTCTACCCTGTACATCACTGTGACATGTTCATTCTGAACAAAATCTTCTGTACCACGTTCTTCTTTATGCTTATATTCTGCATAAAATCTTTATTTCATTTGGACAGAGGTTAATTTTTATCTCCTGCCTGAAAACACAAATCTGCTGAATTATATAAGAAAAGTATGAAAAGATCAGTGATTCTTCTGAGAAAAGTTGTTTTCTGGTGTAGCACTGGGGTCTGGTAAATAATATCTGTTACAGCAACTGCCTTTGAGAAGAGTGAGTGAAATCACTGCCAGTTGCTCATATCAACTTCATACTCATGCAGTCTTGTGTTTTTCCACTTATTTGGTACTACACGGGAAAGGAATTCTAAAATATGGCATGGCTTATGGTGTTTTCAGATGAACAGCACAGAGACATTTTAATTGAGGTTTTGGAAGAATTTGACAGCATTTTTTGTCTTTCATAATATCTTGTAAGCTACTAGGAAATGCTTAAGTCACTTAAATCACTGAAAAGCTCTGGTGTTGATTTGAAGTGGTTTTTCCTAACTCAACACGATGTACTGATCCATGATTCCCACAACAGATTCAGCAAAAGGCTGTCATCTGCATTGACATAAACTTTGAAAATGTGCAGCTGCTCCAGCAAGAAAGTAATTATAATAGATGGGCAGAAAAGGCAGAAGGTTGAAAAGGTTTTTGGTGCTCTTGTGAGAGTGAGTGAGGAGCCAAAGAAGTGGCAGCATTGCAAGATAGAGTGGGAACTGAAGTCACAGAGGGTGGTAAAAGAGGTGAGGCATTAAATGAATACTTTACAGGCCAGAATATTGGGAGATGAGCCAGCTGAAACTGGTTGTTGTATCCACTATCATGGTTGACTTCAGAGCTAGTGAGGCACAGATATTGAATAAATTAAGAGAAGTTGAAATCAACAAATCATCCATGACATGTGCAACCTTGAGGCTTTAAAAGGAGAATGGGATTGCACACAGCTCAGGTAGGGTGGCCTTCACTCAGTGCTACAAGTTCTGACTTCTCCAATAATAGACAAAACTGCTATAGACCAAATAAAATCTTAATTACAACCTTGTAATTACAGGAAGTCCCTGCCAAATGAAAGCTGACATTTATTTTCCTGTAGTAGAGGATCTTGTTTATGTATTTAGCTCATATGTGTATTTATATTTTAGTTCTACTGACATGAAACATGCCTTTCCATATTCATGTACCTTTTAAGATTTAAATGAGTCTTTCAGTAGCAAAACATCAGAGGTGCTTAGAGTGGGCTTTGTTACACATGCTATATGATACACATTGAGTCAGCCTTGTCATTATTTTATGGAAGGAGAAACGGAACAAAACAGTAGGGAAGTGACTCTCTCATTCTCTTGTGTTTTCTTCCTTTTTTGTTTTACTTTTTCATTTGTGGTGAGGGAGAAAAGTCAAGGAAGCAGTCTCAGAAGTCTACCTGCCATCTCCTTGGAAGGAAAGATACAATTCCTAGGAATGATTCTTGTCATCTCTGGCACTTATCACATCTGTTTTTCCCAAGGAAAAGCCCTTTGTGTTTCCTGGGTTCCACAATGGCTTTTGCTAAGCAAAAACAAGCAGGTGCTTGAGTCTACCTCGTGCAGCTGGCCGTGGTGGACTGGCACATCCATCTTCTCCTTCCTTTTCCATTTTAACTGCCCGCACGCACTAACAAACAAAACCATCCTTCATTCAAACATCTAAAATATAACAAGATGGCTGTTAAGAGGGTCATTTTAAGATATCTTGAAGAGATCCCTTCCCTCGCTGATTTTAGGCGATGAAAGAAGAGGACAGATGAAAATGTAGCCATGTAACTAGCAAATGATGACTGAAATATAAGTGCAGTGGGAATTAGGGTTTTGTGTAATGCAAAGGAAGGCAATGGGAAGCACTACCATATCCAGCAGAGACTTGCTTATCACTCCGAGTGGCCACAGCACAGCTCATCAGGAACGTTCTTTCTCCTCAGATGGGTGTTAACACTGTAGCCTTTATTTACACCTATGGGATCACTCATGTGAATATGAGCTGCAGAATCAGGTCTGTAATGATTTCTACTTCAGGTACAAGCTGATAGATGTGACTGAAATAAGATCTTTTTCATTTGTTTTATGTTGTTATATAAAAATGGGCAGACATTTTTCACACACGAAAGTAGGGTATAGGTCGTCACAGAACATCTTTGATAAAATAGCTGCTGTTTGTGTAACTTCAATCACAGAGCTCCTTTTAGGGGAAATATCCATGATAAAGTACAAGACCAGTTTGGAGCCAAAATTTTCTATAAAAGCATCAGAGATACCATGCTAAAATTTGAAAAAAGCATTTTCCATTTGAAATGCTTAAAATTTATTGCATAACATTTAAACTCCCCTATTTTAAAAACCTTTTAGAGAAATGTATGTTTTCATTTTTCATCAGAAAACACTTACTTCCAGTCCATACAGAAATTTCCACAAGAGATGTGTTTTCAGAAGAATGTGTTTTGTTTCCTAAATTATTTTTGTCAACATATTTTCACAGCTCTAGTAATGGAAAACATGTGAGTGCTATTCTGAAACATTTCTGACTGTTTTCCTTAACTCTGCAAATTTGGAGGAGAAAAACTCACAAATGAAGGCAGATCTATGTGTGTGTTTATACATATAGTTATTTACAGCTGGTACCTTCTCTGATTATACTGACTTGTCCTTGGTGAATCATCCTTACTGTTCTCTGGGGGAAACAAGATAGAAATGCAAGACTGGCACAAGAAAAGAAGTTTAGCCCATTGTCTGTTCTTATCTCCTGCCATTTTTCCAAAGCATATTCATTTTTTAGCTAGAAATATAAACCAAAAGAGGACAGAAGAGATCCTTACATATATAAAGCTTGGACATTCATATTCTTAAGACCTATTGATATTATAATACATCTGTAGTACTTTGTATCATATAAGCCAGTAATAGCAAGACAAACCCTGCTCTAAATAATTTTAACACCTTGGTCAAAGATACAATTAAAAAAAGTTACTGACATAATTTTCAATATTTGCATGAGGTGAGGATTTTTGGATTGGATTAAGCAAGGGTTTTTAATCTATCTTTGAAATTACTGTAATTTTCCCACAATTTAATTAGAAATTTGCTATCTGTGCAGTTCATATGCCTAGGACTATTAATTTAGCAAAATTTGAGGCCATTTTCTTCCTCCTCAAAAGAGAATAATAAGTACTATTAAAAAGAAAATCCTTTAAACAGAGGACAAAACTTGTCCATGCCTTGCTTTTCCAAAGTCTCTCTAAGTTCTCCAACTTACTGTCCTGACAACTCAGCCTGTTTTTTTTCACTTTCTTCCATGGGATAAACAAACAAACAAATCCTTTAAGATGATTGTTTTGCTTGACTTGTTATTAAGTGGAGTTATTCTTGAAGCTTCATTGTCTTTTTCCCCTGGCTTTCATCTTGTACTTGAGAAGCAGTTTTGAAAAGAACAGACTGATCCTGGGTGGGCTGTATTAGTCCAACACCATCTTCTAATGCTTTAGCCTTCAAATGCCTCCCCTGAAATGGTATCAGTGCTGAATATCTCTGTACAGCAGCATTCAGCAATAAAAATCCATCACACAGAATTTCTATGGACAGAATGTGATTTCATCCAGAAAGAATTATGCTAGCCTCTAATCTGATTTGCTCCCTGGATTTAAAGAAATTTCACATATAGAGAGTAACTCTATCCATTTATAATACTGCAAAAGAAGAGTGGCCTTTTTGCTGCTCTCATCTCTCATTTGATTGTAGGCTCAGCTGCTGAATCCTATAAGACTGTAAAATGCCACCTGCCTGGTTCTTTACTGCCCACTTCCCAGGAAAAGATTTCATACAATACAGGAATTAACTCATAAACTGTCATGACAAATTCAAAAAGAAAGACAACAGCTTTTCCATTTATCTCCATAAAACATAGTGAAGACTCATGTAAAGATTTTATCTATATAATTCTGGCATGAAGCATATTTTAGATGTGCTATTGGCATGATAAACACATAATCACCTGCATTTCTTTCAAGGAATAAGAATGAAGGTGTATATTTGTCAGCACAAGCCTAGTATATGTTGTGTCATTATTATTGTTTATTAGAAATGTGGCAGTCTCTGTAGGTCTCAGTAGAGATGGCAGTGTTGAACATGCACAAATTAACGGGTAGTCTATATCCAAAAAGATCTTATTGCCTAAATCAGAAAGGCTCAGAATGGGAAAGGAGGATTATCATCATCATTTTAAAGACAAAGCAGGCTGTGACTGTCAGGGCTGTAATAGCTTGTCATGTTTTTGCACAGTGTGAATGTCAGAGCCACACCCATGTCAGCATGTTTTATGCACACTGTGCATAAAAACTTTAAAACAAAATACCAGATACACTGGTTAGTTTCCTACTTATATACATGTCTGTGAGAAAAAACACTGATTATCAGAATATGAAAAAAAAAAAGCAGCAATAATATCAGTGAAATTTTAATATCTGCTAATGAAATACGCAATATATTTTCTTGGCTTCTTTCTTAGTTTCTGCTACTCTTAGCCCACCTTCATGTTTTGGAAAACTAGAAACAATTGTTATATAGAAGTTGGGAATGGTGCATCCCCATGGGCAAGCAAGTGACCCAAAGGGACAGGAGGCCCAAAGGGACAGGAGGCCCGCACAGCTGAATAAGTTACTCCTGACAAATGAGGAAGCAGGGACAGAACACTTGGGATGAAGACAGGGAGGTTGCCAGTGTATGTAAAAATTAAGGAGAGAAATCTGGTGCAGAATCTGTAGCAAGACTCAGAAGTAACTTTAAAGTCAAACGGATAAATAAACCCATCTTATACATACGTCAACATGTGCACAAGTACACAAATACTTTTTTTCTTGTTCGTTTTTGTTTCCTCTCACCCTGGCTATAGAAAACTCATCTAAAGTCAAAGAATGTCATACCTAATCCCCACAATCCCCTTCCCAAAGATCATCCTGAAAATTAGGTATATATCATATTCCTGTGCTAGAAAGATTCACATCAAATCCTGACAATCACCTTGAAATAAAAGCTCTGGTTGATGGAGGGTTTGCTCAAAACAGTAATTTAGTGATAGCAAAATCTATCAGTGAAGATTTTTTTTATTTCAGAGCTGCTTTCTCCAACATTAATTTCGAGATCCATAATCTCATTTGTTCTCAGGATGTTGATAAAAAAAGTGAGGGAGTGGGCCTATCCATTTATAAGATTTCTCAGGGATAAGAAGGTGTGGCTTTGTTTTCCACAGAACAGGCACCACAAACAAGCCAAATAGCCACTGCATCACTGTGGCCAGCTATGAGCTGGTTCAAAGGTAAGGTGGAGGAGCTTATCTATGCACTGGTGATGTAAAACTTATGTCTGGGATCACAAACAGCTGAATCCACTACCTGAGACATACACAGGGTCATAAATCAGTTTGGAAAAAAATAACTTGCTTTGTTAGTTAAAAATCAATTGTTGCCTATTATCACTGTATGCATCGTGTCTTTTTTTTGGGCTAAATCATAAGAACCCTTCCTAATTCACTGGGCTGCAAAATCAACCCATGAAGTCGAATGACCCTGTGTCAGAGAGGCTGAGGTTAACGGGTGCTTTTGCTGTGAAGGACATGCAGAGTGCTTGTGTTACCCCTCCTATGGCCTGAGCTGGGGAAGCCAAACCTGGGAGCAGCAGTGTTTGCAGAAGTATTTGCTTGACTGAGCTCCGGGGGGGCTGTCTCTCTAGATCCCATGATACAGCCCCTTCCTGACAACCAAGAGAGAGGGTGCAATTGTTCCCTTACAATACAATGTTAATTTAAAGCTAGAATAATGTAACATGAAAATGAAGAATGAAGGTATTCTTATATACAGGTTATGTAATATGCAGCTGATATTTCAGAGTGTGTGGTGGGAGTTTGATTTGCTTCACTTTAAACTCAAAAATTAAAATATTTTTGGCACCAAGCCATATGAAAAAAGCAAAATGCTAACTAATCACATTTAATGTTAAATCAATGGCACAGTGCTATGAAAGCCTGAAGGAATAGAAATGTCTTTTCTTAGCATGCACAGTAATAGACTTTGGGGTCAAGAAATGATGTATTACTGTAATATCTGCTGCCTTTTAAACTGACACTTTTAATGAATGGCATATACTCCTCTTATAATTTCTTTATTAGTAACACAAATTTCCCCATCTGTGATTATCATCATGGATGGCAGATGAAAAATTCCCCTCTGCTGATGAACATGCCAGTTGAGCTACACCAGGGAGGCACATGACTTGCCATGCACATACAGAACTCAGCCCCAGTGGCTCCTTTAGTGTAATACAGCAGCAATTATCAGCCTCTTTGCTTGACAGGTGGCCTCTAACCTTTCCAGGCTGCTTTGAGCAGGGTATCAGATATCACAAATGAGGGAATACATCAAAATTAGGTGACCACTTACTTTCAGCATGTATTTGGCATAGTTCTGAGGATCGGCAATAGACCTTATCCCACAAGCAATTTCCTTTCCATCTTGATTGAAGGAAATGGATGGCTTAGCTGCAAGCTCTGTTGAATTCTGTACCACGATCTCTGCAGATATGTAAATGAACATTAGCTGCAGAATATCAGATTATGGAAATACCTAAAGAACATTATGGCTTGAGGAAGAGGAAAAAATAGTCTCTTGCTAGCAAGACATTTTGTCTTTGAAGGAAACACTTGAGTGACATGAAGATGAAGCTAAAATATAAATTAAATACAAAAAGTTGAGTGAGAGGTAATTATTAAAATTATTTGGATTAGATGGAGAAATTCAAAGCTTTTTTCAACAGACAGCTTACATGCCTGCATGAAGAAATATGTGAATTACTTGTCAGGCAGTGACTTTCTGTGAATTACCACAAAAGAAATTGTAATTTTTACAAACAGAGCATGAACGGCCAGGAATTCAAATGACCATAAAGAATTCATGGCTGTATTAGTGAGCATCCAGTAGCAGCTCAAGGGTGATTCATACATTATTGCCCAAGGACTCCAGGGGCTTTTATCAGTTGTGTAAAGAAGGGTATCTCATGCTAGCTGAGGTGCCTTGGGGTGTCCTGAGACCTCTTTCCAGGCAGGTGCATGGCTTCTACTCCCAGAACATTGTGGGCATCTCAAGTATATCAGGGCATCTCCAAAGCCTTACTGACACCCCTGCTTGAACTGAACATGAAAGGACACATCTCAAATGTTAGAAACCTTTAGAAGCTAATGGAAAACCTAATGTTTCATAGTAAATAGCTGCAGATAATTTACTGCTGTATCACAATGGGTTCTGTACTCTGATGGCAGCTGATTCACAAAAAAACCAGCAAAAGCTAGTTTGAAAAATTTTACATTACTTTCTGAAGATAGATTTTTCCCTGCTGGTATTATCCAATACATCAGTCTAGAAAAAGCCATCCATTTGTTTCTGTGTGTGTGCAAATTTCAAAATTATTCTTCCTTCATCTAGATGTGGTGTCTTTTTTCCCAAAATACTTTTTTTTTCAACACCACATTTTATTTAACATGAATAATCCAAAGAAGATATAAAAGCTCCAATAGGGAAGGATTGACAGGACATAGCAAATAAATCTTATTCAATGTTTCTGTATTTGTTTTTAAAATGATGGTGACAAGTAGCTAGAGTGTTGGCATTGAAAAGGTAGAAGACAACAACCTGGATCACTGTTCCAAACTACATATAAATTCTGATAGACTCTGCCAAGGAGAGAAGTCTATAGAAAGACATCTGTGTGTTTTAATAGGGATCATGATTCCAATACACACACACTTCTTTGCAGAAATAAATAAAAGAAGAATTATCTTCCTATTCCCCACTGGAATCCCATCTGGCGCTACTAATCGACCAATTACCTTCAACAGCTAATGAATGAAATGATAAAGAAACTGTGCCAAAGGATTATATTTTTGGTTACTAATCTTGAACAGGATAAGTGTCAACTACAGCTTCTGCCTGTGGAAACAAAGTATTTCCTGGATAAATTCCATTTAATCAGTTTTCTGACTGTAAGGAAATAGTTTTCAAAGGAACTTTTAGATTCTAATGGGCTGTCTGATTTGTCTTCTTGTTTATACTCTGATCCTGTTTTGATTTGCCAGTCTCTCTTATCTGCTAATCAATCCTTTGTGGTCCAAGTCTCTCCACACTGATGGTGTATGTTCTCATAACATTAATTCACCAAGCCTGCACATTCCTAAATTCAACATTTTCTCATTTTGAATGTTATGATGCATTCAGGAAATGAATCCACAGAGACATTCAGGATGCCTATCTTTCAGAGCTTTCTGTACATTTTAGCACACTTTTTCTTGATATAATTCTTTTTGTTTCCCTGATTGTTCTAAATAAGCTATGTTCACCTATAATTTGAATCCTGTGATCTGTTCTGAAATCCCCCATAAAGCTGACTAAGTGTCAGTTTTGGCTCTATACTGAAAAGGATTCTTATTTTAAATGATTCATATCATTATATTTGAGTTAAATACATGAAAATATTATGCAAATATTATGAGCAAGGTATTATAAAATGCTATTTGTTCAACTTGAAAACAGCCTCAGAAAATATTTACCTTTAACTGTGAAATAAGTATCCAGTTCATAATTTCTCAGAACCAGAGGTTTTAAAAAGCTTTTCTGTTTCTGTGGGGTCTTTTGCAAGGTTGACTGTACTTTTAATTTTTTTTTTTTTTAGTGCAAAATGTGTTAATACTTTTGAAAAGAAAGTGTTTGGCCTTTTTTTTTCTCTCCCTCTTTGGAGGGAGATAGATTTTGATTTAGGCATATGAACAGCCAGAAACCTGCTCAGTTTAATCCCACAGAATAGCACTAGTGGTTGAAAGACACCAGCCTTTAAGTGAGTCTGTGTCAGCCCACTTGGATCCTAAGCACATTAATCAAGGTCCTGCTTCTTTTCAGAGGGTTGTGTCAAGTCAGTAATGGGACAGACATTCTGTTGTGTACTCTGTGTTCCAAACAAAAATGCACTATTTTTGCTCCAGATGTTTAACCATTCTGTTTAAGTGATTACTGCTTTCCAACCTTGGTTTTCTTCAGTTCAGGGAAAAGAAGATCTCTGTGTTAGTCAGCCAGGAATACTCAGTGCCTGAAGCTGTGAGTCATGCTTTGCTTGATGACGGTAGTTCTTATTTTTTAAAACATTGTACTCCTTCCCCTTTTTCCTCTGATGTTCATCAAACAGCTCTGAACCTCTAATTTCTGAGCTTCTTGGATTCACTATGTATTCAAGGAGAGGCTATTGAAGAAACCTTTTTATTCCAGGTACAGGAGGCATCACACTCACAGGCTCTCATCCTGCTGCGGGACTTCAACCACTCTGACATCTCATGGAAAAGCAGCACAGAAGACTGTGGGCAACCCAGAAAACACCTGGAATTCACTGTGGATATCTTCTTCAGCCAGGTAATAGACAGCCCTACTAGAGGGGTTGCAAAACTGGACCTGATGGTGACAAATGCAAGGTAGTTGGTGACATCAAGACTGGAGGCAGCCTGGGATGCAGTGATCGTGCACTGGTGTAATTCACAGTCCTGAAGGATATGGGTCAGTGCAGCTGGATAAAGCATTCTTAAAGTTCCCGACTACCAGAAAAGCAGAGAGGAAGCAGCAGAGGATTAGAAGCAGCATGAATGATAAAGTGAGAAATGCTTCTTGCCTTTATATTTTTGCTGCCATTTCTCTACCAGAAAAGCCCAGGTGATGCTGGGTTTATTTCTGTCTGAGCTTAGGCCAATATGTCCCTGAATAGATCAGCCAACACACTGGCAGTTTGCTAATCTTCTGGGCCATCCTATATGTTGTAACTTGAATAAGACCCCACTCAATTACTTGTCTCATTAAATCTCCTGTGGAAGATTGATGCAAACCATTTTCTGAAGATTAATCCCATTGTGTCACTGAAATCAGGTTTCAAGTCCCAATACTTTCAGACTTTTTCCATGGGATGTATTCTGGAAGGAGATATGAGAGGACAGCAAAGAAGAAAGAAGGAATTGCTTTACCTTCTCCTGAGCAATTTTTGGATTCTTTGCCATGGAGAGGTAGTTCACTGTAACAGACCTTTCAGCAGAAGGAATACATTTATATGTATAGTTTTTCTCTTCAAAACATGTTGTAAAATTAGAATCCATGACAGAATTTAACTTGACTCTGGAAATAGTGTAAAATATAAACGCAGATTATTATAGAGCAAAGAATTTAAGTCTGAGTGGCATAAATGGAGATTAGTGAAGAACACAGTACAGCATTTCTTCTTGCAAAGGTTTCTTACATCTTATCTAGCAATTACGTTGAATAGCAATAAGACCTGCTTGAATTAAAACATTACTAAAGATTAGTGTATTCTTGTCTTATTATGTAGTGGTAAATATTAATTAAAAATTTGAATATTGCTCACCTGGCTGAAAGTCCCCAGTCACAGCCTGACAAAATCTTTCCTGGTAGAATATGTGAGGACTCTCTATGAACCTGTTCAGGAAAAATGACACACAACAGAGTAGCTTATTTCCATCCAGGGCCAGGTACTGATAGCACATAAGCAGAGTGCTATTTGATTAATAATCTAAGTTTGGAAATGACTCTATATTTCATCAGACTTGAATATGATAATGAAAGAGGTTTGACTCTGAGTCACATTAAACTTCAAACTGAATGTATCCTTAATGTTTGGTTTGGACACTTAAAATCTCAGGTGAATATGATGCGACAAACCAGTGCTGTCAAAACAGAATAAGAATTATAAAACTCATGCTTCTGTCTGAAACTGTAGTTTGCATACAATCCACTTTAAACCAGAACAGCACTTCAACAGCACTTAACTCTTTTATTATGTACTAGAGAGACTTATATGTGCATATATGTATGACTTCCAGCAAATTCCTACATTTATTTTTCTATTGAGTGGCAATAGAGTGGAAAAGTCTTCACAGCTTTAGCAAAGCTTTCAATTAAGCTGATAATAAATAAAAAATTGATTTAATGATTGTTTGAGTGGGCGAAATGCATCAGAAATTTCTTTCTAGCCTCATCTGTTTAGTTCTTATTGGTTACTAATCTCAAAAGAGATGGCAGAACTAAATTATTTACTTGGTTCTCCAACTGAGAATATAAATGCATGGCATGAGCAGTGTAGAACATCTCACATTTCCTCTGCTTTGCTGTGGATATAATAGATCTTCTGGTGTGTCACAGGCTATAAAATTATCTTTTTTATTCTGCAGAACCTTGCTTGCACAGGGCACAAGGAGCAGACCATGTGTTAAGAGCTTATAGGTACTGCAGAGCTTAGCCTTCACATAAGATCTGAAAGCACTGCAAACAGCCCAGAGGCATGGAAACAAGGGAAACAAAACATGGTGAAATGCTCCTCTCCCTCCTGCTGCTTTTCTAGCTCACCTGCAACACCAGGTCCAAAAGCTAAAGGTTAGAAATGCCAAGTATAAATATTGTATCACTTTTTTTTTTTTTTGTTATACAGCTGATCTTTTTTCTATCTGAAAAGGGGTTTTCTTTCCCTTAAAGGAAAAGAAAAATGCCAGTGTGCAAACATGCTATTTCCTTTCCACAAAAGAAGTGAGGAATATTATAATGATCAAAAAGAAAAAAATTTTTCAATAGAGATGATGAAGAATTAGAAATTGAAACTGTGACCAGCTCTGTTAGCACACTTTGGCTAGGATTCCACTGTACTCGAATACTGTGTGCTGAGTGCAGGGGGGCATAAGATGAGGCAGAAAGGTTCCAAAAACCTAATGTAGATCTGAATTTCTGTGTCTATCACAGATTGAACCAAAAGTGTCAACATTTTTACTTGAACTAGAGCTTTTAAATGTTGCTGGTTTGGTCCATCTCTTCTTCAGGGTTTGATCAATTATAACCTGATTTTATTAGGCTGATGGTTTTAACTTTACACTAAATCATAAACACCTGAAAAGAGGGAGCTGGAAATTTATGAGAGAAGCCCTAAGAGCCCCTTACCTACAGTGACAAAATTGCCACCACCATAATTTCTATTAAGTGCTACAAAATTACAGTGTAACAGCTCTGAAATTACATGTGACATCTGCATGAATACCAAATCACTTCCTTGCATTCAGCCATATTACAAAAAGCACTTACTGAATTTGTACTGATTACAACTCTTACAAATTAACTTACCCAAGCAAACGTACTTCCCAGTGTACATATATTATTTAAAGATCTCAGTTTAATCAAAGGAAGGCAACAGAACAAATAATGCTACAACTTAACATGGAGTATCATATTTGAAAGAACTACCCCAGTATTTTAGAACTCTTTTAAAGTGTTTGAATTTTAGAAAAAACTCTTTTTTTCTCTTTTTAAATTTTTGATTAAGCATGCCATGTCATTCTTTCATCCAGTCTCTCCAGGAAAAAAAACCTAAAAAGGGAAGAAGTAAGAAAGAATATGATAAATGTTCATTACATGGAATTTTCTTTTTTGAAATTACATTTCCCATAGTGCAAGCCAGATTTTATAGAGGTATAAGTCACAAAGAAATAAGAAGCTGGTAATGAGATAGAAGAGTATTTGAAATATGGATGCAAATCCCTACTACCTGCTGAGCAAAAATTGTCTGCAGAGACTGTCCTGAAAACTGAACTGCCATTAACATCTTGTAAGCACTAAATTTGCAGCAGAAGAATATTGGAATGATATGTCTGTGAAATGCCAAAGGCTTCTGATTTATCTCTAAGCAGAATATTTCAGCTACATCTACATAAATATTTTAACAGGAATTTAATTTTAGTTTTAGTCACACGATAAATCTCTTTATTGTATATATCTTCTTCTCCTAAATAAGTTACCTATTGTGTTATGAGCATGAATATGGTTGTGTTCATTTGTCTTTCTGGCTTGATGAATAAATAGTCTGAAAACACAATGTATTGATGCACCTATTTACACAAAAATCTTGCCACAGGCTGTTTAATTTTGTTTAGAGCATTTGTTAATTTAGATGTAACTTATCCAATGACCAACAAGTGACTTGTATTTGACTCCAACTCTGCACCTCTCAAGGATGCCCCAAAACAGAACAACAGTAAAAAACAAAAGAAGGAAGTCTAGCATAGGTATATTGGCAGCTGTGTATTCACCAGCAGAGGAAAAATATCAGACCTTTACTGCTTATTTTCTTTTCAATGGATTCTATAAAGAGCAGTAGGAACTCAGACAGCTGCTGTCTGTCTGTCTGCTCTTACTCACTGTGCATTTCAGATACCATTGCTGCTGCAGTTTGATTGTGCAGTGTTAGATACGGTGAAAGCGTTTAGCTGGTAATTTATAATGTCTTCAGAGGATGCTAAACTGGGCACAGATTAATTTTTCTGCTTGGCAGAATGCTGGAAATAAGCTCTTAATAGTAGAAAGTTTTTTGTGAGCTGGCAGTCTGGTGCAGTTTCCTGCCCTTCCCAAGTCTGTTTGGCACAGGCTACAGAACCAGGAATGCTGACAGTGCCAATGGACAGCCACATCTGTACACAACCTTTTTGCCATTCTCTTTGCCATTCTCTTTGCAAGCTCTTTCCAGGCTCTTTACTTGTTTTCTTGATGAAAGAAAACTGTGATGGAACCACTGTAAATCTCCCTTCAGGCATGTGAATTCAGTCTGCCCTTCCTGAAAACTGATTATCACTTCTGATTTATTCAATCTCAGCATAGAACTTTTGCTCCAGCACTCAGATGGGAACAGGCACAAGTGTAAATAACAACTGGCAGTTGGAATTAGGCTGCTAAATAAGAGATTTTCAAAGGCTTAAACAGAAGCTAATATCAAGCAGCTCTAATCAAGCCTTTCACTGTAAGCTGGGTACATATCACTCATATTTAATTCTTAAGATCTTCTTGTAAAACTGTCCTGTTCAGTAATTTTTTTTTTAAATTGAAGACAAGCGTAAGTATAGGTGCTTACAAATCCATAGGCTTAATTTTGAAAATCTGACTCTGAATTGTTAGCTAAGGAAGTTTTAGGCTGCAAGCCAAATTGGCATAAATAGGTAGAGACACATTATTATATCTTCCTTCAAGGTAGTTGTCTGCTCTACAGAGAATTAAGATAACAGCTGACATTAAGGTTGTCTAATCAGTATCATTTAGCAGACCTAAGCTGATTATAAAAGTTTTAGAAAAGAGTAACTGGACATTATGCAAAAACACTTGGACATCTTTAAACCCAGATGACTGTACTGGTCAGAGCATACAAAAGTATGGTACATAAACAGAGAGATGGAAATGGAAAAGGAGGTGCAAAGATGGCCTGTTGAAGGATAGGCTCCAATATAATACAGGGCACTGCAATGCAATCCTCTTTTCTGCTTTGAAAGCTAATTTGTAGTTGTCTTGGTGATTACTCAGTCACTGACTTCTCTATTATGCCTGTTAAGCCTGGGATTTCTTCTGTCTAAGGTGGTTAATAAGTCTTCCTCTTATGTCTTCTATTTCTCCCATTGTGAAATAAGTGACCAGAAAAGACTTTAAAGGGAGTTAGAAACAGCAGTGTCCTCCTTGGGCAGGTTTTGAAGGAGGGTTATGCAAAATCTGGGATTGTGCTTTTCCTTAAACCTACTGTGACTGCCACAAAAGCTTTTCTTATCATTCTAAAGTGCACAATGGAGAAAGGAGAGAGGCAACAAATACGCTGTTGTACTTCACACATCTTAGTAATATGTTAATAGATCTACTTAGTAACGAAGACGTGCTCAGCCAGTCTTTGTGCTTAATAATTAATAGAATCATTGAATATCTGGTTGAACAAGATCCTTGGGAGATCATCCAGTCCAATCTCCAGCTGGAAATAGGACTATTAACCAAGACCAAATCAGAAGAGCCCTGGGTTTCCTGATTCCATCTCCTGTCTGCTACAGTGCTACATGGTTATGATGTATGGAAGTTGTCTGTCTTCCCCAAAGTCTTTTGACACTATTCATTTTTAGACACAGGCCACCAGCTCACCAAATCTTTATTCGGTTTAGACAGACTTAAGATTATTTTTTTTTAATCCAGTTTCCTATATTTTGCCTGAATTTATGGCCCAGCCTGTAATACACTCAATCTCACCATTGAGTCAACAATTCTCATTCTGAGGGATTGGGCAAATTCCATATAATTCTATAACTGTAGCCCATAGGGAACGTTTAGAGCTCAATGGTCCTTTTGCTCGCTGTTCTTTTTTTATGGTATAGGTAACTACAGTAGATTCTATCATAAAGCCTGTGGGAGGACTGGCTTATTCCAGGCCAGGCAAGGAACTCATTCTCTCTGTGCCACTTCAGTCACTTGTTTGTGACTGCTCATTTTTGCTCTTTAAAATCCTCTCCCAGTCACCTAACTTGTAATGACTTTTTTGCGTAATGACTCTTCTGCTTTACTCGGGTACAGCAAAAAAATTCTGAGCAGATTAATCTGTAAAGTTGTAATTAAATGGCAGCAGATTGCCAACAGTCAAGAGTCAGGTAGCTGAAATTCCCACAAGGGAGCACAATGACTCCTGGAAAGCGATGCAGTATTTATGTTATGTGAAATTTCTTTTGTCCTTAAATTTTGCCATTTTGATCAGCAGGGACCTACTTTGAGGGATCTACTGGAAATAACTGACTCAGTTTACTCACAGTTCAGTTTGCTTTGATCAGAAGGTCACAAATGGACTGTTTTTCTTTACAGAGGAAGTTCTTCACATATCATCTTCCTGCAAAGATTGAATAGTGACAAAATTTGCTTCTCTTCAGAAATTAAGAATTTCCAGAATCAGAAAACAGACTCCAATGCAAATTATTAACTGCCTATGGCAGATTTAGTGAGATTAGTGGTCTGTCAACAACACATTAGACCAACAGAAAGTTTATTCCTTTGAATCCACACAGCTCAAATAAAACAATACTTTTTTTCTCTCCTTTCCTGTCTTTCATTTGACTATAACATTCTGAACTTAAATATTTCCTGGAAAGAGCTGCACCACTAAATTATTATGTTCTCCTAAAATAGTTATCATAATTCTGGAATCCTTTCTGGGACACATGGGGGTCACAACTGTGTAGAGTATGAAAATGGGAAGACAGACTGTCTTGCCCTAGACAGTGGACAGGTCACACCAACACCAGCAGCTCCAGAGGGAAGACAGACCAAGTGAAAATGATGCACTGTCCTATCAATAGAAAGGGCAGCACAAATACTGCATCTGTTTAAAGGACTAACAAAACTGATGAACTTCAGAGGTACTAGGAGAAATAAAAAAGTAAGATATTCTGTGAGACAAAGAAATACCTGGGTAGTACCTGTTTTTTCAGTCCCCAGACATGGTAATATGAAAAGCCATTTGCCCAAGGATTGTGATGGAGTTATTCAGGTAGAGTGCAAGGTTTTCCTTGGGAAAATGACTGAGTCTCTTTCTTAACCTGCTTTAAATTATGCTAGCTGTCATTCTAGATTCCAGTTTTGGAAAGAGAAGGGTAGACTTCTGATATTCCTGTTGCAAATGACAAACCTGGCATCCTGTTTAGGATCATTTACAATGCAATTCCCCCAGGATGGCTGGGAGATCCTTGGAGTAACTCAAGTGCCAAAGTAGAATGATTATTTCTAGGGCTAAATAATGAAGTTTGTAGATTTCTTGTGCACTTATCCAAAAGAATCAAGGTAATAGTAGGCAAAGCCAAAGGGACAGGGAAAGAATTCCCTGGGTTATATTTTGTGTGCTAAAGCTATTATTGAAATACAGGCGCACATCTAGCTCAGAATCTCTTCTCCACAGAACTATTGTACAAATTGCCTCTGACTAATGACAGTAAAAGGCCCGAATCTCTGTATTCCCTGGAAAATTTTAAATCTGAATTTAATATAGTGCAGCCTCATTTCTGAACTAATGCAGCTGTATAAAAAGCATTTTATTTAAAAGAATGCTTTACTGGAGAGACAGAAGTACAAAAAATGTGTCTGAGAATGCTAAAAGAAAAGAAAAATAATATAGGGAAGAATATTGAAATCTGCCTATTTATCACAGCAACAATAACCATTATTAATTGTTATTGTTATCCATATTGGCCATATAGTCTGATATGAAATCTTGTTGTGTGGTTCCTCAGGAACAATGAGGTGATTTAGATGTAGTCTTCTAGCATTTGGAAAAATATTCACATAAAGCCAAATAATCTCAAGTAGCTCATGTTAATTCACAAGCCCCCACCTCCCATTTGTTATTGAGATGGTTTCTGTGTCAAGAATTTTTTGGCTTTCTCATGGTCACATTCACACCTTTTAAAGCCTGTAATTCACACAGACTCTTTAGCCCTTCAAGTACAGCACAGCAAATTTGGTAGGGCATAGGGGTTACCTTTGGTCAGTCAAGACCATCCCACTTCTGCCTATATTTTCTACTTAAAAGAATCTTCATGCTTCTTCTGCAGATTCCACAATAGAATGGGGTCTGGCTTCAGAACTCACACCAACCTAGAAGCCAATACCTCCTCTGAAGAAAACATTATACCACTCAATAATTACACTGAGCTTGATCACAGATGCCCTGATCAGGATTTGTACTGCAGATATGTAAAAGAAGATGTCACATCTACCTCAGAAATTTTTGAATCTGAGATTGCAAGGGATTTAGAAAACAAAGGAGAACATCAAAATGGAACTCCTCTACACGTACAAATATGTTCATATAAATGCCTTTTTCTTAGAAATTTCCTTAATTGGTTGAATTAAAGTAAACATCACAGGAAAAGTATCTTGAGAATTCAAATTACTGCATTGATCTGGTAAAAGTGAATTTCGAAATGTTCAATGTTCACTGTGATTTAGAAAAGCTCTCAAGAAATGCAGAGATTCTATAAAGGCCACTGTAAAGGTCTCAAGTGACTTCTGCTATTGGTGTGAACTGAATACCTGCTAAAGACAACCTGCAGCACAGAAAATACCATCCTTCCATAAAGCAAGGCACAAAAACTGCAGAAAGGAAAATCTTAAAAATATGATGGGGCTACAACATATTTTCTTTTCACTGGGATTCACATGATATAACTACCAGTATTTCACAATGGAAATGCATTAGTTATCATAAACCATTTTGAAGTAGTTCGCAGAAACCACCCAAATCCTCATTTAATTCACAATTTAATCTGTACTTCACAGTCAGTGAAATGTAAGACTGTTATTTCCCATATCCTTTGCTCCATTACAATTCTTCACAGCACTGTTGCTTTAAAAGCATTGTCAGTGTCCAAATGTTTTTTAAGCAGGGTACAACCGTCTATATCCTTCAAATATGTCATGGCTTTCCTTCTGAGGTCAGTCTGTAAAAGCCCCAGGATTTTGCATCAACAAAGAATTCTCAGCAGCAATGCAATCATGTGGATTATACTAAACTGGAACTTCTGAAGGACTAACCAAAGCCCTGTAAAACTAATGGATGTTGCTGAGCTTTGGCATTCACATAAGAGAAATGTACAGTGAACTAATTACAATTTCTGTCCTGTGAACTGTCATTCATTTCACAGCTTCCCTGAGTAACATTCTCTCAGCAGTCATGCAGCAAACTTTCCCCAAAGGTCACTTGTAAAGGCACTATATAGAACGTGATTCTGAGAATTGTTTCTGGGCTCTAATTGGAAGCTATATCATTTTGACTTGTCACAGCTCGGCTGTGTTTGTGTCTGTTGGTGGGACCATTCATATCTATAAAACCTCTTGTGATCCTAAGGACCTTGCAATGCTGAAGGAGCTTGCTGAGTCAGGATCTCTGACATTACATGGTCATTCACTGCTTGCTAACTGAGGAGGAAAGAATTCCACCAATGAATCCCATGGAGGAGAACTTATTCTACCATTTGTTCAGCAATGCCAAAGCTCTTTAGAAGTTACCTATAATTACTGCCCCATGGTGAAGAAAAACATAATCATCCTTGTTTTAAAAAGTGACAAAAATAGGATCAAAGGTCTGTCCCAATGTCATATAGAATCAATGAAAGCAGCTTTCAGGAACCCACTGTTCACTAAGGCTGTAAACAGTCCCAGCCTTTGGCAGAATGCAGCAGCAGCTCCATCTCATAGGGTTTGCCCAATATTTCTGCTTCTGAACCTCAGCAGAACACAACCTTCTACCCAATGAATAAGTATTTGATAAAACTTTATGCAGAGCACTAAGAAGATGGTCTCCCTGAACAATAGGCTCGAGTGTTATGTTATCCAACTGCCTCACTAATAGAGGGTCCAGGGTCCTCCTGTGGATGATAAACTGCAATGCATAATGCTGCTGGGCACTGGCACCCAATCTTCTGCCTCTCTCTGCCATGATACTCAATTAATTTCCTTTCAAAATCTGATAGCCAAAAAATTTGTAATATTTGGCCTCCAAGGTACTTGCATAGGAAAAGGGGTTTTTTGTTTGTTTGTTTAGTTGGTTGGTTTGTTGTTTTGTTCTGAGGTTTTTGTTTCAGTGGGGTGGGGAGTGGGAGGTTTTTGTGTGTGCATCTACCAAGGAAGTTATTTTTGAAAAAATGATGAGAAAGTTGCTCCTTCTAAAACTTTTTAAATCTCTCTGAAAGTCTAAATTCATTAAAGTAATCTGGTCTCTCATTTTAGTAAAGCAGGCAAAAGGAATAAAAGGCAAAAAATTGGCTAACTGCAATATGGCAAACTCAGGGCATGCATCAGAGAGATGTGCATGCAGATGGTCCATGAGTGATTTGAAAAAGGTTTCAAATGCTTGTACCTCAGGATATGTCATTATCTGCTAGCTATCACATGGAACTGAAGTTTGTATTAAATCACCCAGCTTCATGCCTAGCAGATAGTAAATCTTTATATAACATTCAGTGGAGCTATTATATCACAGTTTCACAGCCTTCCTCCTAGCTGTTAAGCATTCTTTTTCTCTGTGTCAGATTTTTAACAGCAGTTTTCTGCCTATTTCATCAGAGGAAGGTGTTTAGCCCTTTTTGTGGTGGAGTACTTTTAAAAAATCTATTAATTTCTCAGCATGATTCACCAGACTGTTCTCATATGCCAAACTCTCCCCTTCCCATCATGATCTGACTACCCACTCACTCAAACAAGATTTAATTTCTTCCAGTGGATATTAACTCTAAATCCCAAGTGCATGCTTATCCACCCTGCCTGTTATTTCAGGACAGCTCCTTGCTTGTGCTGCGGCTCTAATTAGTCAGCTGGCCTGCAAACCTCTGGTTCCAAGAGAAAATGCCAGCACAGTGCACTAAGCCCCCGTTCCAGCACTAAGCCCTGCTTCAAATGGCAGTGTCTCCGAAGTGAAGGCATGGGTGTTGGAGAAGAGCAGGATGTCTTAGCCTGACTTTTCCCGCACTTGATTTAGTTTGTCTGAGTTTTTGTTTACTGGGAATCTTTAACGGGCTCTGCTGTCG
This sequence comes from Promerops cafer, assembly GCA_013398275.1. Taxonomy (NCBI): domain Eukaryota; kingdom Metazoa; phylum Chordata; class Aves; order Passeriformes; family Nectariniidae; genus Promerops; species Promerops cafer. Next base: position 2,730,525 of record VZSE01003600.1, on the reverse strand, counting down.
ATAAGGCAAGAATTGTTTTCTGCTTAAAATGCAAGGGGCGGGTGGGAGAGGCAGGCGCGCAGAGCAGCTCAGGATGCGGCTGGACCGGGAGTTGCCAGGCAACTGCTGCCTGCAGCGGCAGCGGCATCGCCGCCCGCACCGCACCCTGCGGGCCAGGGCTCCGGGACACCGCGCCCCTCCGCGCCCCTCCGCGCCCCTCCGCGCCCCTCCGCTCCCCCCCGCTGCCAGGTTTATACTCGTTTTCCACTGCCTGGCAGATGTCCGGGGATGTACTCGTGCCAAAGCTGTTGGGCAGCAAGGGTGGTCCTACGGTGAACGATTTTGGTATTTAGCTCTGGTTTTGTGCCTAGGGAACACACCTGTTGCTGCTTTCCGCAGAAAAGTGATTGCTAAAGAGCATTTATAGCTAAAGTTATGTACAATCCCAGGCATTATGAGCTTTTCAGTTAGATTTCCCCTCTTATGCCTGATATTGACCTAACACAGGCAAAATTATTTCAGTATTTCCTTGAGGAAAGATATAAGATCTGTTTTTGTCAGCAGAACTGTGTTTTTATGTGTCAGCATATTTTCAGTACAGGAGTCTGCCTTAGGTAAAATTGTAGATGCCACCCAAAGCAGTGGTATCTGGAATCTCCTTCACACACAGACTCCTGAATGAGGTCCAAGTCCAGTTCCCCAGCTGCTCATCTTCTGTGTTCTGACTTTTGTGTGTGTGGAAGGGTAGCGACGGCAAGGAAAGAGCAGATGGAAATCTGCAACTAAGAATAAGATTGCAGAGGGATTTTCTATTGCAGTGTGTTTGTTTGGGAAACCTAGAGTAGGCAGCACCTGGAAGCACTAGTGGCAGAGTGCTAATTTTGATGATAGACTCATCAAGTAGACTGAGAGAAAATCTATGAAGATATTTTTTTACCAAGAGACAAGACTGAGATTCAGGGACAATTGCCACAACTCTTCCATATTGGTGCTGAATTCCTCAATTGCTTGTGGACAATATTTGTGATGGGCTTTCCCTTTTCTCCCTGCATTGGGTCTGTTCTGCTTTGCACGATTTGCCAGCTGGACACTAACACAGTGGGGAGCAAGGCTGCTCTGTGTCCCGAGTTGTGTCTGAGCACTTGGGCTAAAGCTCCAAGACCAGTGGGCCAGTCTCTCCGACTGCGCTTCCAACAGCTGAGCAGGATGGTGTCTTCCACATCTGAGCAGGATGGTGTCTTCCACATCTGAGCGGGATGGTCTCTTCCACATCTGAGCGGGATGGTGTCTTCCACATCCCTTTGGCAGCAGTGGAAGGGAGGGGCATGTCCCTACAGCAAATGCCCAGGTCCTGGCCCACACTGGGGCTGTGCTGTTACCACCAGCTGACTGGTGCGTCAGGGTCACACTTGTACACTGCCAGATGTGTGCAGTGAGACTTGTACAGAGGAATACAGCTTCGTCTCCTTGCCATCGGGGTTCTGCTGCTATCAGGGTTCTGCTGCTAGGCAAGACAATCTTCTTGTTCACCTGCAGCTTTGTATAAAGCTCCCTTTCACTCATCAATCTGAATTAATAACACCACTTAAATATGAAAAGGTTTACCAATTACCTCCTCAGTTTTCAGCATTCATTTCGGTGCTAACATTTACCAAAGAAAATAAATTACAGTTATAGAACTGTATATTTAAAATCTCATTTGTCATGTCTTTTCCTTCTCTCAGATCATTGTTCACTAAGTTCCTTATAGATTTAGGCCACTGTGTATGCTTTGTTCAGCTGTACAATTTATATCATGTAGAGACAGGGCTTTCCTTCAGGTATTCAACAAAGCAATTAACAACCCTCTGAGTACAAACAACAGTCTTATGTGATGGATGCTCACATGTGTATCTCCTCTAATTCTGGTGCAATTCTGAATTAATTTTAATTTACACTTTCCTGGAAGGGATTTGTTTTGTACCCCTGGCTTCCACGCACAGAGCTTTCTCTGTACTATCACCACTTGTACCAGGAAGCAGAGCATCAGGGAGGTCTAATGAAATAAGAAGCTGCCCTGAACACAATCATTCTCTTTCAGGTCCCCAAAGACATCCTCTGTTATTATATAGTGCTTCCTCCCCTACACAGCAACCCTTTCCATGAAAGCTCAGGGACTGCAAGTAGATGCTACAGGAGACTAAATACAGTATGGCTTCTGTGGGAAAAAGGATCCTCAATCTCACTTCAGGGAAAGAAAATGCAATTTTCTTCTCCTCTGTGCAGTTGCCTGGGACCTGGCAAAGCCCATAGGATGGACTACTTGTCCCCTACATCTTGAGGACAGACAGGTCTAGGGAGAACATCAAGTCTGACAGATAAATCTCACGTACCAATCTTATCATCTGTCAGAAAACAAATCATTTGCCAAATATGTGGAAATCTGTGGGCTGTGTAGAAACCATTAGACTATCAGATATTGCCCCCTTTAGATGCCAATGCTTTTCTCACTCTGGTTCTAGTCAGTCTTAGGGCATTCTTTGAAAGAGGAAGAATAACCTTCTTGTCAGATGCTAATGGTATATTTACAGTGCAGGATTCCATGTTGCAGGGTGGCACATGGTAGGTGAAGAATCCTCCTCTTACAGGAAGGATGCTAGTTTTGTGTGTGACATATATTCTCAGATTATGTTGATAATTTTCCAGATCAATTAAAAATCCGAGGCCACGGGGAAAATTGAATAAAATGTAAAAGCTTTGTGGATATAAAATCTTCTTTGTTTAAAAAGTGGTTAAGGAATTGGGATAAGATCTTTCTGTGAGTGATTTTTTTCTGTGTGGTCAAAATGTAGCTTTTTATTCAAAAGGTACTGATACACAGATTTCTGGAGATTATTTTGTTCTTACCTGTTTTCCTATTCAAAGTAGAAAGATGACACTTATTGACATGGTTTGTTCTTGGGCTTCGCAGTTCTGGGTTTATGTTTGGACTTGATCTTAAAGATCTTTTCCCACCTAAATCATTCTATGAGTCTATGACTAGACAAGCTTCAAAGCAGCACAAAGGTGTTGAAATCTGTGTCTTTCTCTCTNCTTCCACATCTGAGCAGGATGGTGTCTTCCACATCTGAGCGGGATGGTCTCTTCCACATCTGAGCGGGATGGTGTCTTCCACATCCCTTTGGCAGCAGTGGAAGGGAGGGGCATGTCCCTACAGCAAATGCCCAGGTCCTGGCCCACACTGGGGCTGTGCTGTTACCACCAGCTGACTGGTGCGTCAGGGTCACACTTGTACACTGCCAGATGTGTGCAGTGAGACTTGTACAGAGGAATACAGCTTCGTCTCCTTGCCATCGGGGTTCTGCTGCTATCAGGGTTCTGCTGCTAGGCAAGACAATCTTCTTGTTCACCTGCAGCTTTGTATAAAGCTCCCTTTCACTCATCAATCTGAATTAATAACACCACTTAAATATGAAAAGGTTTACCAATTACCTCCTCAGTTTTCAGCATTCATTTCGGTGCTAACATTTACCAAAGAAAATAAATTACAGTTATAGAACTGTATATTTAAAATCTCATTTGTCATGTCTTTTCCTTCTCTCAGATCATTGTTCACTAAGTTCCTTATAGATTTAGGCCACTGTGTATGCTTTGTTCAGCTGTACAATTTATATCATGTAGAGACAGGGCTTTCCTTCAGGTATTCAACAAAGCAATTAACAACCCTCTGAGTACAAACAACAGTCTTATGTGATGGATGCTCACATGTGTATCTCCTCTAATTCTGGTGCAATTCTGAATTAATTTTAATTTACACTTTCCTGGAAGGGATTTGTTTTGTACCCCTGGCTTCCACGCACAGAGCTTTCTCTGTACTATCACCACTTGTACCAGGAAGCAGAGCATCAGGGAGGTCTAATGAAATAAGAAGCTGCCCTGAACACAATCATTCTCTTTCAGGTCCCCAAAGACATCCTCTGTTATTATATAGTGCTTCCTCCCCTACACAGCAACCCTTTCCATGAAAGCTCAGGGACTGCAAGTAGATGCTACAGGAGACTAAATACAGTATGGCTTCTGTGGGAAAAAGGATCCTCAATCTCACTTCAGGGAAAGAAAATGCAATTTTCTTCTCCTCTGTGCAGTTGCCTGGGACCTGGCAAAGCCCATAGGATGGACTACTTGTCCCCTACATCTTGAGGACAGACAGGTCTAGGGAGAACATCAAGTCTGACAGATAAATCTCACGTACCAATCTTATCATCTGTCAGAAAACAAATCATTTGCCAAATATGTGGAAATCTGTGGGCTGTGTAGAAACCATTAGACTATCAGATATTGCCCCCTTTAGATGCCAATGCTTTTCTCACTCTGGTTCTAGTCAGTCTTAGGGCATTCTTTGAAAGAGGAAGAATAACCTTCTTGTCAGATGCTAATGGTATATTTACAGTGCAGGATTCCATGTTGCAGGGTGGCACATGGTAGGTGAAGAATCCTCCTCTTACAGGAAGGATGCTAGTTTTGTGTGTGACATATATTCTCAGATTATGTTGATAATTTTCCAGATCAATTAAAAATCCGAGGCCACGGGGAAAATTGAATAAAATGTAAAAGCTTTGTGGATATAAAATCTTCTTTGTTTAAAAAGTGGTTAAGGAATTGGGATAAGATCTTTCTGTGAGTGATTTTTTTCTGTGTGGTCAAAATGTAGCTTTTTATTCAAAAGGTACTGATACACAGATTTCTGGAGATTATTTTGTTCTTACCTGTTTTCCTATTCAAAGTAGAAAGATGACACTTATTGACATGGTTTGTTCTTGGGCTTCGCAGTTCTGGGTTTATGTTTGGACTTGATCTTAAAGATCTTTTCCCACCTAAATCATTCTATGATTCTATGACTAGACAATCTTCAAAGCAGCACAAAGGTGTTGAAATCTGTGTCTTTCTCTCTCTTTTGAAATATCACAGCCAGTGACATTGAATGAAAAGGTTTTCTGTGGTGTGGCTGACCTGGGGCCATGCCAGCTGGCAGAGTTCTGAAACAATAACAAGAAAATAGGTCACTTCCACATAGTGTTTCTTTCACGTCTTTACCCCCTAGCCGAGTGGTTTGTACTAATGCAAACCTCACAGTCATAATCTTGATAATGGATGCAAACCTCTAAAAGGTGAAGGGATAAGCAGTGGGAAATTCAGACCAGTTTTTAGAAGAAAAAAAAAAGATGAAAATCCGTCAGGAAAAGCCCATTTCCATGAGATTTTTCTAAACTAATCCTTTGGCTCTCTAACACTCTGCCTTCTCCTGCAGCACATATTCCACCCCAGCTTTATCCTGCTGTGTAAAACAAAAGGTAAAAGAGATTAGACTTCAGATTGACTGTTTGGCCTATCAGCATTTTTTTACAACTGTCCTGAACACAGAGCAAATCCTCTATGCACTGTCTATACTTCCTTTACGGTAGCCTCCAGGAACCTATTTAATACATCATTCACTGTTCACCTGCAGACCATTTCACTCCAGTTTGTTTTCTTATATTCACATTTCAAGGATGCACCAACACGCTGACAAGCTCTTTGTGCAGTGGGCACTTTCAGCCACGTGTTTGAAACAGGATTTTAGAAAAGTAGGAGAAATTAGGTAGCAGATTCTGTCCAGAGAAAGGTCAGTGTTCTGATTTTTTCTTCTTAATGGTCCCTAGTTTACTAGTTGGGTGGAGCAGTTCTCAGGCTTGACCACAGGTCCATGTCCCCTAAGAGGAATTTGATTTGAGCCAGTGACTCCTAAAGAGTGCTACAAAACATATATCAGCCCCATTGGCTGTAATAAACAGTGCACTGTGTGCTGCTGCTTTGAAAAAAAAGAAAAATCAACCCCTCTTGCTAGATGCTAGAATAAAGAATGTGAAATACCTGCTTCTCCCAAGCTCTCCAGCACTGCTAACGATTTTACTGTAATTTAGGCTTAAAAACCAGCAGAGCTTTACTGACATTTTCAACTAGCTGCGTGAGACTGCATTCTTACTGCCCTTAAAATTATTAATGGCAAAATCTTGTGGCTACCTGCATACACTGAAAAAAATATTAATTTGCTTCATTTTCAATGCATGTCTGCAAATGGATTCTAAAGTCCTGAAAGAGGTATTACTCTTTTGTTATATGGAACTACTATAGTCTCTTTTTATTATGCAATTATGGAAAAAAAGTTTAAATCACCACTACCTGTAATAAAAACGAAAGCTTTGGGCTTTGTGGTTTTTTTAAAATTTATTTTCTGCTTTGATTTTTCTTCTGTATAAAACGAGCAATAGAAGATCAAATGTGAATCTGATTTACTTAACATATTCTCCATGACCTCTGAAGGTCAGACAACCAATTCAAATAACTAAATCACTAATGGCTGTCATTGAAGGATGTGCACAGAAGCACTATTTTATGAACCATAAACAGGACTTCTCTACCTCCTAGAGGAGCTGCAGAATGCGGCGACAGCTTTTGTCAAACGGGGAGCTGCAGTATGCCAGAGGGTGAAGGCTGAGATTAGGGTATTTTAGAGAGCAACAGGACTGTACTTCATTTCATTAGCTCAGCACTGACATGACAAGACTAAGGATGGTGGCTCAATGAGTTCACTGGTACTGGAGCAGATGGGAGACTCTGTCACAATCTTATTAGTGTGAGGATTTTGCTATCCTTTGGACAGCTTTGGATGGACTTTAGAAAGCAAAGAGGATACAGCTGTTAAACCTCACCTTTCACCTTGGCAGGGGAAGTTTCTGAGAGTGCAGATGGTGCTCAGTTTCAAATCATGGATCACTGTCACAGAGTCTCTGTTACGTAAGGCTGTGTGGTGGGTTGGTCCTGGCTCAGTGCCAGGTGTCCACCAAGCTGCTCTATCACTCTCCTTCCTCAGCAGGACGGAGAGGAAGAAAATAAGATGGAAAAAACCCCTCGTGTGTCAAGATAAAAGCAGTTTAATGAAGCAAAAGCCCCTCATGGAATCAAAGGAAAACAAAAGATTTATTCTGTATTTCAGGTATGTCCAGCCACCCCCTGGGAAGTCGGGAGTGGTTGCTCTGGTAGACAAACGATGCAATAAGTGCCACAAGTTCCCCTTCCCCTCTGGTTTAAATACCCCAGATTCTGGTCTGGGCAGCGTTGTCACTACCACATGTGTCTCTCTCAGATTACATCCCTAGGAGTTCATGTAATCCCTGCTTTGCCCCTAGGTTTCCAGTTAGTGCAAGTCCTTGAGGCCATAGAAAAGACAAAAAAGGCTTGCCTTAGGTCCCAGCAGGCAAGAGCTGGGAAGCTCCCTTTCTCTTATGAGCTTCCCTGAAGAAGCGAGGGGGAAAGCATGGCCTACTTCAAGGAACAACATAACGTAGGGAATGAAGTCAAACAATCTTTAAGCTGCTGGAAGATAGGAGAGTAAAATTTGCATTTCACTGAAGAAGAGTAATCTGCAAAGATATTGAGAAGAGCCGATCTGTATAGTAAGAACCAAAGCAGAAGACATGAAACTTGCAGCTAACAAAAGCCAGTCAGAGTTTCTGAGCAAGTTGAGTGCAGGCTGTGTTTGCAGTGAGGTTTGCTAATGTGGCCCTACAGCAGCATCTTTGTATGGCAGGTGCTGTTTGCTATGGGGTGCAGCAGAAGGAAGGTGCAGCGGAAGAAAGTATCCAGGAACAGCTGGCTAAAACCAAATTCACTGTCATTACAGTTACTGCAGAATAAGCTGTGTGGAGAAAATTGTGGCTGCTTAATGTGTGGAGAACATTAGGCAGCTACTGGAAAAATGGACTCTTTAATATGGTGAAAAATGCAATATTACATGTACACTATGCTTTCTCTTGTTGACAAAAGTGCATGTGTCAAATTGCCCAGCGCACTTAAATGTGTTTGATTAATTCAAATGAACCCAAAGGGTTAGGAACCCGATACATGATTTTGGTCTGGGCTTTCAAAATAAAATTATAAAATAACTTTACTATTATTACATTACCATTATACATGGAAAATGTTTTTCTCTTCCAATTCACAGAAAATAATAGTTACATCAACCATCTTTTCATGTCCAGATAGATCTTTTTATGAATCACTGCCGTTTCAAAGTAATAAACCAGTTTTCATAGTTAAAACACACAATAAATTAAGCTTCTGAATTTCTTGATGATGATGTGGTGATGTTAATTTCTTTCTGAAAAACGTAATTTACTTCTATTAACTGTATTTCCTTTTCACCCTATAAATTTAATAATAGCAGCTTTTATAATGTTCATACATGTTATGTGCACACAGAGCCTTTTGTTTCCAAAGTTTTCCCTGAAACTACAAAAAAACCCTTGGCCTCACAGCACATCTAAAACTGTATTACAAAGGCATGAAACAAAGTGCAGGAAATCAAAGAGCTGGATTTTCAAAGCTCCTTTTGATAATCTAAGTGGAAACAATTCACCTAATTACTTTTCTCTATGTTTTAAATTCTATTAATTGTTTTCCACCACGTCTGCTCTCTAGTGTGACACAGATTACTCTTAACAGGAAGCAGTAGCAGAAGATGAAAGGAAAAAAAAACCCAAATGAACATGCTATGATCTTTACAAGTAGCTACATTTGCAAGCAAAACCACAGTGTATAAAGTCACATGGGCAGAAGATTTCTTTTGTACTCTCTATTTCCAGTTATATAATATACATTTTAATGCATTAAATCAACCATGTGCAGAGGGCCAGCACTTGACCAATGTTCCATTTAGATGTCATTTAAGCTCTGGCCACCTCTGTCCTTTCCTACAGCCTTTTGTGCAAGAGTTAACCTAGCTCAAGAGGGAATAGCTAACCTCATTACTAGGAGGAAGAGAAAGGACAAAGTAAGATTTTGAATAAGAATGGACCAAAATCTGACTAAGTAGTTTCAAAGTGATCTTAATAGCTTTTGTGCAGGAAAAGAAATCTTTAATTTGCCATGGGAGTGAGTTTCTTCTGCTTTTATAATGTAAAAAATCATGAGAAGATTTTTTGTCCCAAGCAATGATGAAAGATTTTGATATGGCTGTGACATTGTATCAATAGAGAAATGAAAACAGGATAGGGACAGATAAATGCATGTAATTGTCCCTTTAAATATTTTTGACATGTTATCATGCTTTTTTCCCTGGTGATAATTCAAGAGATCTATCAGATAATTACGTAAATATATGAATGTGCTACCCGTCCAAGGAAAAGGTTAGTGCCATCATAGGCCGTGTAAATCTTCTTTTATGAAAAGGAACACAAATGAAATGATCACCTAAGTCAAGGTTTTATAAAATATTGACTAGGATTATGTTTCCTGTGGGAGTAATTTTATTTTAATCCCTCATTTGAGATTCTATTCCTATGTACATTAGATGATCAATCAAGAGATGTCATTGAACAGCAGGTGGGAATAAGGTGAAAACTGCAATAGCTTACCTTAAAAATTATTGAATATTTGCTTTATGGGCTTGCAAATAATGGCATAGATCCTTCCATTCTGCTGGTGTTCCTCATAGCTCCAGCTGTGTGGGAAATGGAGAATATGTTGCTCCCAAGGAATTCATTCCAGACAATACTTTTTGCCAGTATGTGATGTAATTGCTACTACTTAATTTATTATGAAATAGAACAGAATTTTAATTTCTTAAAAGATACTTTTTAAGAGATCACATTTTTTTTTATTTATTGAAAATCCAGGACTTTTTTTGCTTTTTTTTCAATAAGTGAGGTGACTCCTTCCCATTTAGGGCCTGAATCTACTCATAAGAGTTGACTTTCATTGCTGTTGCATGTCTGTACATTGCTGAATGCAAAATATTTCCTGATAACATTTTATTTGCTGATAAATGTGAATAAATATGTAAATAAAGCATAAATGCCTCACTGTTCTGGAGTTGTGCAATTTAATGTGAAATGAAAGCATTCATCTTTAACCTTTGCGGTCTGTTTTTAGAGAGAGGAAGGGTTTCAAGAAACCCAAAAGAAAACAAAAATCAATGCAGGATAGGAAAGGGGAGGTAAGGGGTAAATATGTTAAAAAAACCCCAACTTCATCAGCAGTTTCTGAGACCTGAGTTTGGCTTTGTAATCCTGGTGGTTTCATAATTCCTGCAAAGGCCTGGTCCCTCGATCAGGGTACTGCAAACACACAACAGTTAAATGTGTTGGCAGCCCAGTTAATGTTTTGAGTTGCAGGGCATTTTACCTGGGTGAAGCCCTAAATGCAGGTTCAAAATACTGAGTGAGAAGGAAATTTTGGCTTTCGCTGGAATGCAGTCCTTTACCAAGGACATGCAAACTTGCATATCTTAGTTCATGTAGACTAGTCTGACATTTGGATGAAGAACTTTTAAACCCTGAAAATTATTTCAGTGTTGAATTCTCTGCTGTACCTTCCACTGCAAATTTCCAAGTGAGACTTCTAAGAAAAAGTAAAACATTGCACAAAAGTTTTTGTGAGTGTAACAAACCAGATCTCGTAGCCTAAACAAAGCCCAATAGACAGCCAGCAACTGGAGAGCTTTAGTACTTAGCTGACAATAAACTTTGGATGTGTCACTTCAGTGTGTTTTATCTCATCTTCTTATTTTGAAAAAAAAAAGATTAAAAAGTAGCTAATAATACTTAAAGGGCTGTTTTGAAAATTAACTGAAGTATGTATAGCAGCACTTAAACACCTTAGCATCACATGTCATTGCCAAGTGCTATTGTTGCTATTGTGGGATGAACAACAGCAGCAGCCAGAGACTGGACCAATCCAGGACTAAAAATATTCAGGGATAAAGACTTCCAGAAGCTTCAAAAGAAGCAGTCACCACAGCTCGTGGCAGTACACCAGAACTTCCCAAAGCATCTGTGCTTTTCTCAGTTAACGGCTTCACACAGGTTACTCATTAGGCTTTCATTTGAACAAAACCAGAAAGAGGTTTTTTTTTTTTGTGAAAATTCCTTTACAAAAATAAAGCTCATAGATTTTCTTCACAAAAGCATACAAAAGAGTTCTCCTTAAATCTACCCACACTTTATTTTCACCTGTAATCATTCTGGGAATTTTCCTCACCCTGTGATCTGACATGGGTTTGTAATTATTGTCTGTCATATAGTAATTTTTATGCAAAGTTTCCCAGTGTTAAAAATTGCTGGATAAAAGTTTTTATGATTGACCTAAGTTTGACACAGCTGTGTAGGTGCATTATAATCAATAAAATTCTAAATTATAGGAGAACGTAATTTTTCTGACTGTAATGACAATGAAGAGGCAAATCATGAGTGTTTATTAAAAGTGAGTAGTTTTGAGAAATAGTGCTAATAACTGCACCATGCAAAAAACACTTCACAGACCTGCCAGAGCAGTCCTAAAAGCAGTGGCTGTGCCACACTTCACATGAAGTTAATAACACTTACTTTAATAACTCGCTGAAATACCCATATTTCTTTCTCTTCTGAAATTATTGCTCTCCTTTATGCCATACTCCAAGACAGACAAGACATTTTCTTCCTGTTCATATGACTGAAATTTGAATTACATTTCGCTATTGCAACAGATTTAATTTTGATCCTTGCATATCTGCATTTGACAAGGAGACAACCAGAAAGTTAAAATTATCTAGATTGGATCTGCAGAGATTTTAATAGAGTGGAGACTTGGTTAAGGGTGGACTGCACACAGGAGTGGATGCTTTAGTGCACTTTGTGAAGGTGCAAAGGCACACACATACAGGCTATCAGTTTGCAAATTGTATTTCTGGGACTTTGCCTGCAGTACTGTAACACTACTAAATGGCACTTGTAGGCACCTTCCTAAGTCACATTTGATACTTTATATGACTTTTAACTTTTTGTCGTGCTTTTAGGTGACAGTGTACAATGGCACCACTTCAGGAGTAAAACACATGAACTCACTGTGTTAGAGTCTAACTTCTGGATAAAACTGCATTTTAATGGATGATGGCAAATTGTGGAAATCCACTAATGTAATGTTATCTAAGGGTAGCAACAACTGGGTTTTGGAAGGCTAAAGGAACCATCAGTGATATATCTATTCAACCCTTCTGAGAAGTTCCTTTCACCCCCAAATAAATTATGGAAGCTATACCATACCTTCAGCGTGATTTTGCATTGTCCCGTGCAATTGAGCAATAATTCACAAGAGGCATTCCTAAGGTAAGGGAAATTCTGAACAATTAATTGTGACATGATTTACAGATAATTTTGAATAGTGAATAAGAAAAATATGCCCATTTTATTTGGCATATAAAGAAATGCTCAAGCTCCTAGAAAAATCTTTCTCATATCTCCTGAACAACCTTGAGGGATCCTTCTGTCTTCTTCTTTGAAAACACTCCTAAAAAAGACAATTAAATCCTCCAAACTAGTTAAAGATTTAATTCCATGTACTGTTTGTTGCAATAATCCAATTTTTCTGTGTCTAATTAATTACTTAATTGGAACAAAAGGAACTTGATACTTATTACTATCTAGATACACGCAGGAAAACCCTGTCTTTAGTTACGTTTTAAATATTGATCTTTTATCTTACATGATGATTCAACTGCTTTGGAGACCATGAGGGCCTGTTAGCAAGGAGATTTAACTACCAGTTTAATAGGGAGATAGCATTTCCCCAAAATGTACAGTATTAATCATAATTTTTTTCAGAACTACTTTGTAAAACTCAAAGCTAAAAAAAGAAAAAAAAAGAAAATAAGAAAAAACACCCCAGAGAAAATTTGATTTGGTTTTATGGAAGTGAAACTAAACTATTTTCATGTCATGGTCTCCTGGAATGCACAGATAAATTCAGAGTAATGGCTTCATTGCTCTGTATTATGTTGTCCCTCCAGGTTTTGGTTGTCAGCAAGAAAGTTTTAGATAAATTTCAATCATTGAGTCAATTTCTGTGCTCTCTACTCAGTTTTTTCCTGAGACCTTAATTGAAAATATCTTATTAAATAAACTGTCTGAATGCTTATGCTAAGACATTAAGGTAACAAAAATGTTCTAAAAATATAAATTTAGCATGCATTATGTCACATTGGAGCCCCTTTCTGAGTCCTTTGGTTAACAAGTGCATAACATCTGCCTTAGCATAAATCCTTATTTTGAAGGAAGTTTTAAGACCCCTGTGGATAGTCCGGCACAGCAGGTCTGCATGGATAACTATTCCTTTAGGGAACTGACTTGGCTGTCTGCTACATCTGCAGTGATTGTGTGATTGTTTGTGTTGGAAGGAGGATCCAGGGAGCTGCAGGTCTGTCAGCCTGACCTCAGTGCCAGGGAAGGTGGTGGAGCAGATTGTCCCGAGCGTGGTCACACAGCACGTGCAGGGCAACCAGGGGATCAGGCCCACCCAGCATGGGTTTGGGAAAGGGAGGTGCTGCTTGACCAGCCTGAACTTCTGTTACAAGTTGACCTGTCTAGTTGGGAGAAGGAAAGTCTGGGAATGTCATCCACATGTGCTTTAGTAAAGCCTTTGACGATGTCCGCCCCTGCATCCTCCGGGAGAAGCTGGCTGCTCATGGACAGGTGACCTGAACAGGTGAACTGCTCACTGGGTTATAAACTGGCTGGATGGCTGGGCCCAGAGAACGGTGACTGCCGTCCAGTCCGGTCAGGCTGGTGGCCGGTCACAGGTGGTGTACCCAGGGCTCATTGTTTTAGCCTGAACAGAGGTTGTAATGAGGAGGGGACCGTTCTCCCAGGAAACAAGAGATAGGAAAAGAGGAAATGGCCTCAAGTTGCACTATGGGAGGTTTTGATCGAATATTGGAAAATATTTCTTCACTGAAAAGAGGTGTTCAGGCCTTGGACCAGGCTACTCAGGAAAGTGGTGGAATCACCCCCCCTGGAAGTGTTGAACAAACACGTGGACATGGCCCCTGGGGATACTGTTTAGCGGTGAACATGGCAGTGCTGGGTTAAGGGTTGCACTTGATGATCTTAGAGGTATTTTCCAACCTAAATGATTCTATGATTAAGTCAGAAATGCAGAGTTAAGGATGGGAAGGAAAAAGTGGAATCCACTTAAAACGTATTAGGAGCAAGGAATCTGTATGCATGGCTGAAGACACCCTAGGCCACCACGAGGAATCGTGACATGGTGAGCAATTAAAAAAGTGAGTGAAGTATCTCAGCAGCCAATGAAAAAATTTCTTTCAGTCCCTGTTGTAGAAGCCATTGGGGAAATTCCTATTCCAAGGACACTTTTAAAATGGAAATAACAGCATGGTCTTGACAGATTGAAGTCTCAGAGGAGGAAGTTATGAAGCAACTCAACAACTAGGACAGCAGAATATTCATTTGAGAGGCCTGAACTAAGTGTGAAGTAACAGTTAATGAAAAGAAATTTATTCTTAAAATGGTAACTGTGCTTGAAATAGGAAAGTCACTTATTTGCTTCCTCCAATTGAAACAAGATCCAGGGAAAACCCTACAAATTACACCTTGGCAAATTGTAATTTTGCTCAGGGGAATGCCCTGAAAAGCCTAATTAAAGAGTAAGGTAAGTAACTGTAACCTGATATAATCATGCCAATCCTGCTCTTCTAAGGAAAAGTATGACTCAGTTATCATGCACAGTTGTTTGAAACAGTTAACAAATTGGAGAGATAGAGGTGAATGTAATAGATCACCGGGCTGCTGGCAAAGATAAACACTTAAAACAGGCACACAAATATTTTTTAATGCCCACAGGGACAATTATGATAAAAAACTACCACAATAACATACGGAATATAATGTGGCACTTCCTGTGATGTCCAAGATTTTCCTCATACTTCTTTTCTTTGCCTGTTCCCAAGAGCATGCAAGCACAGACCAGTGAGTGTATGAGAGGCAGCACTAGATATATATATTGTGTAGATAAATGGCATACACGTATATGTACATATATGGCTTATCAACAACATCTGCATGATGTACACAGTTGTATAAATACACCATAGATACAACGAATATGTGCCTTGTGTATATGGCAGGGTGAAAGGGAAGGTGCATTGGGAATACCTTAGATTTTCCTAAACATGACAAGGAATTTTCTTGGGGTAAAAGTTGGCAGGACATTCTTTGTGTCAGTAGACAACCCATAGATATTGCAGTGTTGATGTGAAAAAGAAATCTGAAATCATCCTCAAGAGCTTATATTTTGGATGTGAACAATTGCTAAGCCAGTGCTCAAGAGTGATCTGACAAAGCTTAGAAAACATGCCTAAATGTTTGTACCTCACAGTGAAAAATGAGATTTTTAGAAATCGTGAACAACTGCGTACTTTCAGAAGCAGAACTTCTGACACCCATTTTCACAAAACAGACTTTACATCTTTTAATATTTACCAAGATTTTTTATGAACAGTGAAAGGTCTAAAACAAAAAAATCAAACCAAACCAACCAACCCACCAAAAATCCCCAAAACTTCCCTGCAAAAAAAAGAAAAAAAAAGAATTTGCTGTCCTTCAGTTGTAAGGAATCAGATACTCAATCCTTGACAGGTCTTTGTATTCTTCAAAACCATACTTCTAGATGGCTTAAACCAGAAGCTTCTCTTTACATTTACTCATTCTTCCAGTCCCAGGAAGAAATGTTGCTCTGTCTTTATAAACCCAGTTATTGAGTTTGTGATTGACAGAAGTTAAAGTGAAGGAAATTACTCTATATTCAGGTCCATGTAGTCAAGTATCATGGGATTTCCTTGCCCTCAGTCCTCCTTTTCCTTTCTCTGTGTAACCAAACAGGACAGGGTAAGGTTTTTCCTAAAAGAAACATGGGGAGTTTTGCTGGAGCTGATAAACCTCACTCAGTGCTTGCTCTGAGTGACAGGGATGGCATATAGCAAGGTCCTTGACTTAGGCCAGGTCTTTCCAACAGCAATCAAGTGTTAGGTGCAGCAGATCATCTGAGCATAGCCTTGAAGGATCTCAGCAGCACAGGAGTTGTAGGAGTGTCACAGGGATGAAAGAAAGTGGAACAATCCCCCTTGTATTGCTCCTTGTCCCCTCTCCTTTTTCTTGCCTGTCACAAAGGAGCTGTCCTGTGAGAAGAGAAATCTACTGCCAAATACAAGGACAGTGTTGCAGTGAGGATGAAGAACAGCTAATGGTAAAATGTGAGATGAAAAAGAAGAACTGTATGACCTTAAAAAGTGCAGTAGTGCAAATGGGATCAAATATAACAGTATGAAAGCTGTTCCCATATACTGAGGAGGAAAGGAATTTCTGCTATAACCTGGGAGCTGATCAGCCAAAAGTGACAGAGTGGAAGAAAGATGTGGGTATATGAATCAGTCACAGAATGTCCCTGAGCAACCAGCATGATGTGGCTGTAGGAAAAGATTAATTTCACACTTGGGAGTATCAGAAACAATGTGTCTGGCACAGAACAGTGTACCTCGAATTTTGTACAAGACTCTGGTAAGGCTTTGTGTATATAATTGTAGCTACCTTTTTTCAGGAAAAATAAGAGAGGAAGAAAGAATTTAAACCAAAGGATGATGTCAGTATCACAAATGGTCCAGCTTTTGGTTTCTTCCAATCTATGTTGCTGAATGAAGGGGGAAAGAACAGCTTTGCTTCAGTAGTATATACTTTTTTTTTTCTGAATCTGTGCATAAAGCATGGAATTTAAAGCAGTATTTTCACTAGGTTGATTTTATATGTCTCAGTAAAGCCTTATAATGCACAAATGTTGCAGCTGAATTTTAAGCAATACAGGAAAGACTAAACTCCAGATGACCTAACTTTGTCCCCAGGTGCTGATACTGTTCAGACAGTGTCTCATTTCCCTGGGATGAAAACAGCTACAGCTATTAAATACCCTCTGGTTAAAGGGTGTGTGGTCTTACTGGGGCAACTTCTATTTGGAATAAATACCATTTAATTAGCTGCCACCTTTCTCCTCCCATTGTGGTCTGTTTTTAAATGATGACAATTCAAAGAAATCTAGACAAGAGTTAATCTCAAAATATGTATCCATAAAAACAAATCAATATTATTACTCTTTTCAAGCTTTTTAAACAAATGCCTGTTGTTAACATGGTTTCAACAAATCCTGAGAATAAGGTTATTTCATCTGTCTGACATTTAACAGTCCTTTTTTTTTTTTTTCTGCTGATCTGTCTGTCCACAACCTTGAAATCATTATTACTCATACTCTAGTAAACTTTAAGTCATTATGGTCTCTTTTCTCTACCAGCAGCAGATAGCGGGGTTTTTTTTTAAGTTTTCAGTGTTGAAGTTTATAATTAATGTAATTTAAATTGCAAGGCACATAGTTAGTACAGTAAGTAGAAGAAAATTTTAAATATTTTTTATGCCCTGGAGCTCGGAGGTCTAGGTTTTGGAAAAGACTTGGTTTTATAATCATCTGACTCTAGTGGCAGAAAAATTTAACTTGTATTGACAGACACTCATCAGTGAAAGGTGGGTTGTTAATGAAATGATTTGGTAAAGAAGAAACTTAGAGCTCTCTACTGTTTAAGATGGAAATCCAAACTTATGGCTTTGCAAAAAAAGTCACAATCACATGATCTGAAAAAAAGTATTGCAGTCATAGTCTTTGGCATGACTACAGCCAAGGTCAGAATAAATTCCTGGCTGGTATTTTAACCCATGTTAAGTGCATGGTCATTAGGCAAGTTGATGTAGTGTTGTCACCCGGGTCTCACAATCTTTGTGACTGATAGGGTCAAGTGTGGTCTTGGAATAGTGGGATGGTGAAACAAAATATTTTCTCTTTTTTTGGTATTGGTATAGTTTGTAGAGGTAAAGTACACAGCAAGAATGTGACTGCAGGAAAAAGAAAATTATTTCTGCACCAGCACAGAGCAATAAGATCCTGTTTGATGGTGAAACTCACCCTGCAGAGCTCTAACATACATTGGCAATTGCATGCAATACAACCTTGATAGAAAACTGTGTTATTCACTCAGTGCAGATGGTACCCTAGCAGGCAAAATCAAAATCAAAGAGAACTTATCTTACTCGAGAGCTTCCATTATTTTTGACAATTCAGAAGAAGAAAACTTGAAAATTTCTTATAAAGCTTGTTGTGGATAAGGGACAGTGTTCAGAGAACTTGTCAATATGGAAGATAATTCAATGGGAATTTTTATTTTCACAGTGAATCAATGAACTCTGTATTGCTGCATTCTCCCCAGAAAAAGATTGCTTGTTTGTTTTTTCTTTTTAATGGAGGGATTTCAGTAAAAAAATATGAACATGCACTCTGGAATTTGTGCTTAGAAAAGCCCTTGGATAGTAATATACTTACTCTGCTTTCACCTCTGTGTTCTAGCATCCAGATGGTCAGGGTGATGGCTTTGAAATAGTTGCTGAATAATGCATTTGTCTGATAATATTCAGTTCAGTGTTTGCACTGACTATTCTCAACTTGTTGTGTTACTCATACATAACCATCCATTTCACTTCATAGCCACGTCTGCCATATTGCCCAACGTGGGCCTGCTTTCTCAGAGTTTTTAATTTTCATGTATAAAATGTTTACGAATTTGGATGCTAAAAATGTTTATGAGTAATTTACCATGCATGCTGGAGTATTTAAAATGGCTTATTGTGTCTGTCAGTACCATCTGCAGAGAAAGTCACTAGACTTTTCAATTATCCTCATGGGGAAGGATGTTTTTAAGCCTTTAGGTTGTTCTAATCAATGTATTTGCCAATGCCACATAAACTGCACATTGAAAGCAAAACCCCCCAACTTTGCAAATATATTTGCTTTTAACTACAGCAGAAGTTAAACATTTGGATCAGTGACACACTAATTAATACTGAAATTCTATGCCCTTCTTTAGGAAGTACAATGTTAATGACATCATCTCTGGCCCAAAGAGAATCTTCCAGTTCAGTCAGAATAAGTACAAAAAATGGCTGGCAGCCCTTCCCTTAGATTTCAGTTGTGTGAAAGCCTCTCTTAGCATCTTTGATTCCAAGATAAGTGACTATGCAAAATGGCATTATGTGGCTCTTCATGTTTGCCATTATTCTCCATCTCAGATCAGTTTACACTTCAAAAAGCTGATTTTCCCCTCCATGTCCTCAGAGTACAGGATCTTGAGATTCCAGCTGCAAAAATGGAGTGTCCCAATGTAATGAGACTTGCTAGATTCTGCAAAAAACCAATATGAAAAGCATTATTTTTCCCTAATCAGCAATACAATACAATATACAATATTTTGAAAACATTAATATTTTCACCAAGTGGTTGAAATTATGATCTCTTAATAACCAAGAGATATGACTTCTGACTTTTTTACCTATTTCCAAACTAAAAGTATTCATGGTACTTCAGCAGATCTTCTCTTAGAAACAGAAAGTAAGATTTATAATTAAAAGAAAAATTCTCTAGCACAACCGTAATATGTGTAATAATAATGAAAAATAACAGAGATTTTTATTTATTAGAGGACATATTTGAAAATCCTGAAGTGGTTGTTTTACTACTATCTCTGTTAGACAGAGATTCCTTCTGCAAACTGTTGCATCACCTACAGTGATTGCTCTCAGTTCTACTAAAGAAAATAGAAATAAAATGAGTATTTCAGGCAGTCAGACAAGTTAGGACAAACACCATATGAAGGTGCTTTGGGCTAACTTGAGTGACTGTGCCTGAAGGACAGACCCCATTTATAGAGAGTGATGAATAATTTGGGGTGAAGGAAAGTGTACAGTATCTCCAGCTGGCACAGCAAGGATCAGAAAAGAAAGTATGCCTGCAGCCCACGTCATACAAACGTGGGAAAAGGATGCTGGGAGGGAATGTTTCTCACTTTCACCATTGTATACATTGTGTCTATGCAAGGGGGTACAAAAACACAAGTAAACTTCCCTACTGATGGTAATACGTCTGAAGTTATGTAATAAAAGTTCTCTCAAATAAGAATGAATTAGATTCACCTTTACCACTCTTGTAACTTAACAGGAGGGTTAATTTGGAGATTATAGCGAATGTTTGCAGTCTTGGCTAAACTGTTTGACATGCTGAATGATAAGAAATGCATTGCCTTATTTACAAAGGATATTTAGGTCATGCTCTGCATTAGGACTAATGTCATAGAACAGCTAATGTATGATGAGCTTCTTGTCTCTCCTTCCAACGACACTAGAAACAAAACAAAACAAAACAAAACAAAACAGCCTATAAATACAGAAAAAGAATGAGGGATGAAAATGTACCAAACAATGAAACGCAGTGTTACTAAAGTCACATTAGTAAAGTTGGAAGAAAATAAACATGTTTTTCATGTTCCTTGCAGAGTGGGCATATGCAGAGTATGGTTTATAAACTAGTTCATATAGATGGTATATAAACATGTTAGACTTAAAAAAAATTGACACACATATAATATCATTGTGACTGTTACAATTCTGACCATATAATTTCTATACATACAATTTTGTTCATATATAACAGGGAAAAGGAAAAATTTCTTTTGCACAGCTGAACATCTGCTGCAGGGTACAAATTTTGACATGTTGACAGATTTTAGTCTGTAATATTCTATGGAGAAGAAAAAATAATCCTCCTGGGTATTAAATATTTCAAGAAGTATCTTAAATATGCTGGAAGCATGTTGTACTTATTTTCAACTCAGGGCTAGCATCCAATGAGTTTATATATTTCTGGAAAGGATCAGAAGAGTTGATTCTTTTTATTTAAAGTTTATTTTAAGGATGCAAATGACTGTTTTGTTTTAGAGGGATTATATGGAACCAGCAGCAGCATAGCTTTAAATGGGACTCTGTCATAGCTGGCAAACACAGAATTGAGAACAATTGTGCAAGGAACTGTGGATCCTTGAACTTCTTCAGGGATACTATTTGCATTCCTAGCTCCAGTGCAGAATAGTTTCCTTTTGCCTGACAGCTTTCCAGTAGGTTAAATGGATGTAGTGACAAGGGACTCTAAAAGTCTGTAATATAAATGCTGCAGGGATATTTAAATTACATAAGGTATTCAAGGCCTTTTCAAAGCCTGGAACATCTTAAACCTATCCTAGTCCATCTTTCCTGCTGAGATACCATTTCGGATAATTGGATCTCCTGCTATGTGCAGAAGTCAGGTGCAGATAACACCCAGCTTCGTGTAAGTAAGAAGAGATTTTCTGTCATGCAGATGTCAAATTGGTTAAAACAAAAAAAGAGAAATACATAAAACCAAAAGACTACGTCTTTCCACTCACAAGGAAATCTGAAATACCTCTTCTTAAATGAAGAAAACATTTCAAGGATATTCTGTGAAACTTCAGGTGCCAGGTTGCAATCACAAGGTCATGTTAGTTTCATCGGTGTTCCAAGACATGTAAAAATAGTAGGAAGAAATGTTTTCTGTCATCACTGGCTTGCTGGGAGACACTGCCTTTTCCAACTGGACCAAACCTTAGTAATTCATGTGATCTAAAGGTTACCCAGCACCAATGTGATGCTGAAAATGATGGGAGAAAAGGCAATGATCCCTCTGCATTAACATATGCACCCTTTAAAAAGTGAAAACAAAATGTGTGTGAGTGGGTTGTATAGACAAAAGTAATCTAGATAGAGTAATGGCAAGGAATTATCACTCATTTTGGGTAGTGAAGACTGTTGACCTACAAATGCCATATATAAGGAAAAGGATGTTTACTCCTCACATTTAGATACCTGCACTAAACTCTTCCCTAAGTGGCAGTTTATCATTGAGGCTATAGAGCCTGCTGGATTATGAAGTACCTAATGTTCTTGAGGTGTGTCTGAACTTGGAATATAAAATGAAAATGGCACCAGTCCTTCTCTTGCTGCATTAAGTGCAGTGAGCCCCTGAAGCCACTAATTAGCCAAATGTCACAACAAGCAGTTTTATATTTCTGCTTAAAGTTGTTAAATCACTTAAGCTAAGGTATAAAAAATGGTGAAACTATCAGAGTAGCTTTATTACAGAAAAATCTTGTGCTGCTTTGGGCAGGAGAAGACTTAGGTTTCCTCACAGTGGCTGGTATGGTGCTGTGTTATGAATTTGTGTTCACCACAGGGCTGATGTTTTTGCCTTTTGTAACACTGTTTTCTTATTTCAAACATACATTCCAACTGCGGAGGCCTGAATTTCTCCCCACACCATGTATGCATGTGAATATCACAGCTTGCGTGTAAATCATTAAATAAATGTTTATTTGATGGGGAAAAAAGCAAGAGCATTACAGCGAGCAAAATAGATTAAGAAATGAAGCTGTGCAGCAGACGTTCATATTAATACTATGAAATGTATTGTATGTATACATGTTTAGATGATCCTGAAGCCAGTCTAGGTTTTCTCTGTCTGTTTTTCATATAATCTTAGTAATTCATTAGAAATATATTCCATCCTCCTCTTTGTGCCTCCAAGAATGCCTTTATTTTGGTCTAAGGTATTTGCTACTGGTAGTAGTACATACAGTACCTGACCATAACTCATTACCTGAAGCCTTCATGGGACTTGTAAAGTTCCACAAAGTTGAAGTAGCTCTTATTTCTAAGCCATTTGATATTCCTTTTCCACTGAAATATAATGATTTCAGAATCTGGCTAAATTCATGAAAAAAAAAATACATCAACATCTATTAAACAAAAAGAAAACACCTCTGGTTTGGGCAGTCTTTGAGTCTAGCTCTAGAATGCCATTCTAAGTGATAACATATCATACCATTGGGCTGATGTAAAATGCTCTCCAGAGACATCTGATTCTTTCTAATTTAAGATCTTAAACTTAAGAAGCTTGAAAATTCCCATGTGCCCTGAACAACCTTTAGGTGTCTTTCAGCTTTTGAAGGAAAAGTGTCATCTCAATGAAAAAAAAGGACTGGAAACAGATTAATTTTCTGTTGTAGTCATAGATCTAATAGATCACAGAATACTTATTTGTCAATATGACACTTGTCATTTTATCTATCTTCATTAATAAATGCATGCAAATACTTATAAATTAGTAAATAAAAAAGTCTGCCACATCAAAATAAAGCAACATTATTAACTTTGTTGATATAGTTTTGTGATTTTTGTGTGCCTTTTAGCGTAAATATATCCTATTCTATGCAGAGGCATAACTTTCTTCCTGCTGCTCTGTATTGCTTGATCTTACAACCTCGCTGTGAGACAACAAAGAGTTTAGGAGTACAGTTTGTATGAGCACAATTTCAGAATCAGCGTTCTTTCCTGAGCTGGTTTCTTTTTTACTGCTTCACATGAATGAACAATCAATCAAATTAGAGTCTAGTTCTGAAATTTGAAAACAAAATAGTTACTTGCTCTGTAGTTGCCTTTTATTTTAAAAGACTCCAACACAACAGAGAGCATTTTTCACTGTTAATGCTTAGTTCTGTGCTAATTTGTTTTCTCTTTAATAAAAGAATGAGTGGCAACTGAGGTTTCCTTTTCACCTGCAATGGAACCCAATCAGAGCATTACAAGTAACATTAACAGAGTATAATAATTTCTCATCTATTGATGACCTTTAAAGAGAATTGTAGTTATTACCTTAGAAAATTCTCTCATTTATTACCTGTCTCTTCATTGAATTTCAATGCCTCTACCTAGGAGAAATATAGATGCTTGGCTTCAAAACAGAGAAATAGGATTTTATTATTATAATGGCTGCAGGCAGTGAATCTAATTCAAAATTTTTTCACATTATATGGGATTTTTGAAGATGGTGATGGTTACTAGACCAGGCAGTTCACTGCAGAGAATAGAATGAGTTTATATCTAAGGGCTAAATTATTTATAAAGGGTATTTTCTCAGATCTAGCAGAAGTTCATTAAACTGATTAGGTGCGCTTGTTGGATAGCAATAGAAGCTTTTGTTGGTGGTGAAATCCTTTACATTGTAAGCAAAATGATAGATATTGAGATGTGAAAAATTTTTTCAACATACACCTTTTACAGAAGTAAAAGTCAAACAAGTCCATCTTTCGTGCTGCAGAATTCAGTGGCAGAATTAGTTTTGTAATTTTCTGATCCCAGGTGCTTCCAAAGGTCTTTTATGTCACCTTCGTGGTCCCAGTGCTCTGGCAATAGGCACAGAAGTTCAGAATTTTTATTCTTTCTGATATTAGAAGCAGGGAGGTTTTGCATTTTGGTTAACTCCTTTTTGGCATTTCTGTGCTCCAGCATTTTCTGTGGCTGAGTATTTTCCTGAGTTGTCAAACAAATATTGATCTACCTGTTCTTCAGCTCAACTCTCACATAATGGCAGGTGTTGCTATTCCTAAATGGACACAACTAGGAGCACTTAGCCATAATTAAAAAGGGAAGATGTAATCCTATGAAGGAAAACTTCTTGCAGGATACTTAGGTTATCTTGTTCATCATACAAATTGTATCATTACTATAAACTGGTTTAGTGTGTCTTATGAAAAATGACATACATACAGAATCCAATGAATATTTATACCACTGATAAATGCAACTCCCTGGTGCTAGTCTTCAAACTGAGAGTTACAGATTAGAAGATCTTTTTAACTGTCCCTGACATGTTATAAAAACTATTGGCTCAGTCGGCAGTAATGGTTAAAAAATAGTGTATATCACCAGATATTAAGAAGGTGGTGGAAAATGTAATTTTACCTCCATATAAATTCTTAACATGGCTACACTATTAGTGCTGCATTCAGTTCTAGTGGGATCAGAGACTACAGATAAGGGAAATTACAATAACCAAGAGAATGAAGCAGCTGTCTTACAAAGAGAGCCTAAAAATCCTGGGATCCTTAAAAAGTCTGGAGACCAGAAGGGCAAGGAAGGATATAACTGAGTTCACAGCCACAAAGGGTTGCTGTGTTGAATACAGAGTGGATAGACCAAGTGCCACCATCCTACAGCTAAAAGACACCTTATGATTTATTTCAAACAGATAAAATGTAGTAACATGTAGAAAATGTGTTTCTATCTTTTGTCTTCCATCCATCCATCCATCCATCCATCCATCCATCCATCCATCCATCCATCCATCCATCCATCCATCCATCCATCCATCCATTTCTGCCTGTTTTCATGGTGGCTAATGGGCTGATGGAATTTTCCAGCACAGAAGCTTGTGAAAGCAGAGAATATTGTCAGGTTCAGAAAAGAGCCAGCCCAATTAGTGCAATGACTGAACAAAAGGGAATAAGCAGGATATATATTACAGGTTTGTGTTCTTGGCCTCAGTAGCAGCTCCGGTGACTTTAGCCAGAGCAGGATAATTGGTCAGGTTGAGCTGACCCCTTTCTAAAACTTTTAAAAGCATTATTCTGCTGAAGTTGCTCATTTGTATTTTTGTTAAAGAGTTTCCTCTTCTAATTCTCAATTACTCATAGGATTTACCTGGGCTATCTCTTCCTATATTTTTATCCTAGTTCTCAAGGGAATGGGACTCCAGTTACATTGAAACCTCCAGACTAAATTGTAATATTCCTGTGAATGTTTAGATTCACAGAAATATTATTAAAAATATTATAATTTTGAATATTTGAACATACACACTTTGGATTACTCACAGAAGTGGTACAGTCAATTTAACGCTATATACAATAAAATATGTAACTCGTGCTTCTCTAAGGAAAAGCATAGCTACATTGGTGTTACCATGGTGTTCTCTGGAATAAATGGTGAGGGCAAAATGCACTAGTTTGGTACAGAATTTTTTCACAAGGTTATCAAGGATTTTCATAGGCACCTCCTCTCTGCAAACCTTGTTTCTAAAATATAGAGTAGCGTGTACATTGAAAATGATTTTCCAGAGGTTGAACGAAGAAATTTAAATTGCAGGCTACCAGTTAATCTTGGTCAGCACTATTTAAAACAACCCAAAAGCTAATCTGCCTCAGACGTTATAACCTCACGGTTAATGAGGCTTGTTTTGAATCTGATGAGAATTTTCTTTTCAGGGCCAGCCTAAGTGCAACAAATCATGGTGAAAACTATTTGAAACAGCACACTTAGGGACCTCTGCCCTGTCTCCTTTAATCAAGCTTTGCAGATTGAAGCAGTTTCAATATGGTCCAGCATTGGTTTTGGGTTATTGCTTTGGCAATAGTTCACATTTCTTTAGCAATTGGGAGCACAATATAACAATCCCACACCCAGGATAGTCTTTAAGGCTTTGTACATACAAACCACAGCAAAAAGTCAAAGCATGTGGAAGAAAAGAGGACTGGGGTGTCATGGTCAAAGTAAGGTTGTTGCAGAAAAAAAAGAGATAATTTTCACTCCAAATCTTGTGTGTTAAAAGAGAGAGGTTAAGTTATAGGAGGCTTCATCCTCAAATTCCATGTATCATTTCTGTCAGCAGAGCACAGTAATGGGAACTGTCACATCCAATTCTCCAGGTCACAAAGCAGGGAATGTTCTTTATACTTTTCTTGTGATGTAAATTACCCACACTGTTGTTTGCATGACTCACAGGAAACCACACAGAAATGTGCTGACCACCCTGCCTCTTGGCATCTAAGATTTCCTTTGGATATGTTCAGAACATCTCAACATTATTTGCTTCTTCATTATTTGCTTCTCAACTGGTTTCCTAAACTGCTGTATATATATTTTCTTATTCATATGCCAGAGAAAAGAGATACTATTTATATACAGCACATAAAGTTGGTGGATTCCTCCAGACTGTAAAGAGACTATTTTCTGCTCTGCAAATATTGATGTGTGATAGGTAGGCCGGCAGTTCAGATACTTCACATTATAAATCATTACCTTCAAAGTCATAGTAACTGGACAACTCAAAATATAATAACTTGATCAAGTTTAGAAAGAATCTTGGTTCAAATTCTTCATGCAACATGTTGAGAATGTTTCAGCACTCCAGAAATGAAGCAGCATTTTCTAACAGTTTAGGGACACTTTACCAATACTTAAAGCTGTTTCTTTAAGAAATCATGTCATCTCTTGAACACTCAGCATGTGAAAAAATCTGAGCCTTTTGCCTTCTGCATGAGAAGAGTCAGGTGTGTTCTTCCAAAAATTACTGGTTTTCATGATGGATGATTCATGTGAAGAATTTTTCAGCTTGATTCTCCATGGCTTCTTTCTTGCCTTAAAACACATTTTTTTCTTTGAGCTTCTCTGTGTCACAAAATTGGGAAAGTTCACAGGGAAATTATACTTGCCATTTGACAGTCAGTCTTTGACAGAAGAGGAATCCATCCATCTGGAAATAGTTCCAAAGATTTCATAGGTAATAACAGCAAAAATTACAGCAACATTGAAGTTATATCAAAATTCTTAACTGAAATACTTAAAATGTCCTAAAACAGATTCAATACTCTTCGTGCACTTGCACAGGGAAATGCACACAGACACACGTGGTAGGCGACATAAAAGAATCTGGTTTGGAAGGAACCTCTGCAATAATCCTGTTCCAATCAGCCCTGCCATGGGTAGGGACACCTTCCACTGGACCAGGTTGCTCAGAGCTTTGTCCAGCCTGGCCTTGAACATTTCCCAGGATGGGGGAATCTACAACTTCTCTGGTCAGATACAGACAGTGTGATTAATTAAAAACACTAAGTTAACACAAAACTCCACCAATGTCGCTGCCTAAAGATGAACTGTGAGGTGTGAAAGTTGTACTCAATAGCATGTATCAGGTTGTAGGGTAATAGTTGAAAAGTTGCTTTCTTGCAGCTTTTTTTGCATAGGATGAAGTACAGTAGGATTACCACTAAGGCTATTGTGACATTTTAACAATGTCTGAAAAACCCACGTAGGCTTAATGCAATGTTCTAAGAAGCTAATACTCCTTTTCTTCTCTCTGCTTGCTTTATGACTTCCTGGTATTGAAAAAATGGGACTGTTGCTTTGCAGGCTTCCCTTCATCAGACACAGATAGAATTTCTTTTGCATATACCAAAGCTGGCCTATGCTCCCTCTTATGATCTTGTTGAATGGTGTGAGGAAGACCCTCCCGCTGAGTCACAAGGTTCAGAAAGATTTCCCCTTTCTTTCTAAACTTCTCAGACAGGAGTCTAGCTGGATCCAGTCCTAGTCCCAAACTTGGTCAACACTTTTATCTATTTATTGATGTGCACAGAATATCCTTTATCTCACCTAGGTATGATTTCAAAGTTTAGCATGCTATCAGTCTGAGAATTTGTAATGGCAAGGAGTCTCTCAGCCTCAAGGAGTGACCTTGCGAGGTGCCCCTACTCAAGGGAGATCCTGGCGTGCAGCCTGCTGACTTGCAGGAGAGCTCAACAGGCCTGGGCTGTCTCCTACTTATAAAGTAAGATCATACTCATATTTGCATACCAACAAGGCATTCAGGTCACCATTCCAGAGCACTTGGATAGCGTGCTGCCATCCATCCCCCAAAATCCAGAGTAAGCCGGAAGCAACAATCAGAACCCCAGCTAGTGGTTACAGAAGGTGGGATGGTGAGAGGAAGCACAACATCACAGGTATGCCTAGAGATGTATTTACCTGTTTGAGTCTGATTCCATTGATAGCCTTGCAAAAAAACAAATTTCCTTTTCTCCTCTGACAGCAACTGTATGTATCTGAGAGTCATAAATTATTGACATGGGCTGGTTTATTACAGCAGCAACTTAAAAGCTTACATTTGGTTTATCAAAAAAACTTATCTGTCTTCAAAAAAAGTTTTGCTCTCCAAAAGGACCATTTGAGAAAGTTATTCCACAGTTATGACAGGTATACATATGACACAGATGCATGTGTCATAATATATCTTATGTACTCATAATTTCTACTGTAGAACCATGCTGTTAGGATGCCTTTGCATTATTAAACATCAACATCATAAGGATTTGAAAATGTTGTAGACAGCAGTTACATTAATGTACAACCTGCACATCAATTATTTAATGTTTAGATGGGAAAAATCTATTCACTATTATCACTTTTATACTACTCTAATGTTTGATTATATTCCCAGAGAAAAGACTAAAATGAATTTGGAGCAAGACTGGACTCACAGCCTTCCATATCAGTGAACATTCTAGCCCCCAAACTCCTCAAAGGAAAACCGTTAAATATTTTCTTCAATTATTGTGCATAAGCTAAATAAGAATTAATTTTGTGAAATAGTTCTATTGTCATTTATCAGGCACATAATTAATAGATATTTTTACACTGGTGTCATTCAGAAAGCACTTAATTGTGTTTCACACAACACAAAGCCTATTACATCTACATTGAATCTTTATGTGGTGCAATTAATTTAAAATGTCACTGCATTTGTTCTTTCTATAGAAACTGATTTTATGCATTCTATTTAGAAGAATCAAAATAGGAGGCCCTATATGTGCAGCTCACAGAAGAAATATCCTGAGGGAAATATATTGCATAGCTGGTTTTCCACTAGATGTTACTGCAGTTTTGTAAAATATTTATGATGACATGTCTTCATTTTGAATTTTCTCATAACTGGCATCTGAAGCCTTGTCTGAATGCAGCATGTAAGTTAAGAAGTATATGTTGGGGGTTGTGTATGTGTGGGTGTCTGTCTAAACCCCCAAGATTTACTATGGAAGAGAAGTGGCAAGCCAGGCAAATTATACTTACTGTGTCCTTTGAGTGAAAGGAAGGAAGGACATCAGACCCTTGTGGTCTGAGCTCATTAAACTTGACAGAAGCAAAGATGTCAGGTCATCCAAGAATGACTTTGCTACAGGGAACTTAAAATTTTACAGAACCAATTTCTCATTCCTATGCGAGATGATCCACTGCAGGATTTGCTGCCTCAGTACAGTTTCAGGTGACTCTGCTTTCTGATGTACCATGACACTGAGTGTTGCATGTAAGCTCACCTTCCAGACCTTCGCCTTATAATGTGTTTCTTTAATTATTTTCAACAATTTTTCTGAAAATCAATAACCCTGCACATCCCACTGGTTTCCTTATACCTTTGGCACTGAGATCTCACAGGTCAGAGGAAACCGTGATGTCCAAATGGAGCCGTAGAGAAGAATGAAAGAAAGAGTTAGTGGTTTTCAAAATCTCTTTATGAGGAAAGATTATGCTTAGGCTAATGTATGCCTGAGCCAAGATGGATAAAATTTGTGATATTCTAAAGATGGAAGATACAGGAGCAACAGGAATTATTACATGTAACATAAAGGCATAGGGAAGAGGATAAAAGCAAGCTGCTTAAACAGACCAAGGAAAAGTTAAAATTCTCATGATTTTGAAATGAACACTTGATGTTATGCCTACCCAAAACTTACTGTAGAATTATAGCAACTGAAACATGGATGATTTAGATGGTGTCAGAAGCATCTGTTTGGAGTTTTTGTAACTTCACATGCAGTAAGTTGAATATCATCATCACAAGCAGTCTGTGCACTGATACTACATCCACACTATATATTAAAATGATTCACTATTTACTATTTTAAAGATGATATATTTTTAATTAGAATTATGACTGCATATTTTGATTCTTAAATGCCTTGGGCATTATAAAAATAAAATATACTTATTACTAACAGTAAAAGCAATCTAAGAGTACTATGGCTGACAAAACAATAAAAGTCAGCAATAGTGCACATTTCTCTAGTGACTTTCTGCACAGGTACTTTGATGCATAAACATGCTACTGAGAAAACACAGAAGATATGCTGGGCCAGCAACACTGCTAGCATTTTTCAAGATAGGAAGTAATTAATAACATCTTTAATTGAAACCACAGAAAACATTTGGGAGAGAGAATATAATTAGCTAGCTTGGAATTTAGCCAGTGAGCTAGCATTGTTACACCCTTGCTGTTATGAAAAGTGCCATGAGATTGTCTGTAACCTCACTCCAGTTTCATTTCTTATGAAAAGACAAAATTCAGTGTCCTTTTCTGACTTCTAGGAAAATGCTGGGAGACTTTAAATTCAGGTCAGGTCAGAAAAATGGTTTCTGTGGTAGCAAGACAGTTACTAAGACATGCTTAATAATGTCTAAAAGACAAAAAAAGCATTGGATCTTGTAGATAAAAACTTGCCAGCTGCATTCATTCTTTTTGTCTGTATTTCAGTTTAGTATCTGTCAACACCAGTAATTGTCTCTTTGGAAACCCACTCAAATTAGAAAGATTTCGTTTTACTTTTCTGGAGGTCTTAATGCACACCAAAACATTAAATAAAAGTAATGATTGTGATAAATTCTTTCTTGTCTTTCTATGTGCAGTTTAGAGCCTTCTGTCACTGTCTTGATGAACATTTTTGATACTGAGTTATCTCAGAAATACTGTGTTGCTTATCATCTTCTGGAATTAGACTCTGCATTGTTTGCCTGAGAGTTGACTTTTTAATTTAACAATTTGAATATGAATGCTTTTGCTTTTCAGAAGACCAGAATGTGAAGCGTTTGGCTGGCTGTGAAAGGCACATCTTTTCCCAAACTGGTGAGACAGATGTTTTCACACGTTGTCATATTTTGCATTTTTTGCTCCTCTGTCAGTAATGTTGTGATCTCTGATCCCATCCATATGGATGGTGGAGAAGCTTGTTTCCAATGCCTGTGGCAAATTGCATGGATGCCATCAATATGAATATAAAAGCAAGAACTCCAGATTCTCACACCAAATTTTAAATTAAGAAATCAGGCAAAAAAACTGTTTATGGATGTCTTTGCTTTTTGTGAAGGAGAAAGAAATACTACAAAAGTGCTGAGGGATCCTCCATGTCAGTACATGTTCTCAGTGCAAAGGAGTTGTAAAAATCAGGAGCTGAAATCTTGTACAGATGCCTGGCATACGCCTTCCTCTTGCTTATTGAAGCAGGACACGGGAAAGGGTCATATTTCATCTTAGTAAACAGCATGGCTCCTCTGGCTTGGCAGTCCTAGATGGTAATCTAGAAGAAAAACAGCTAGAGCCCTTTTCAGCTTTTTGGCTGAACAAGGTAAACAACATTTGAATATGGTCAACTCCTGCTTGGCCTCCAGCCAAACCTCCCAACCTGACCCTCAAGTGGAGTGGAGCTCCATTGAGGTGTCACAGCTGGGAGGCAGAGGCAGATGCAGATGGTGGCAGCTCACAGGAACTCCTTGCTTCTTATGCTTCAGCCCACCAGAGATTTTCTCTAACTTGTTTGATGAAGTAGAACAGAGTGAAGCACCTCTCTCAGAATGTGTTTAGGTCTCAGCTGGCACTACCCCTGTTAGTACCTCTGTCTACCAGAGCACAAGATAAGACCCCTTCACCTTCCTGATCCCTGAAAAGAAGCAGATGAGCTACCATCTCCTAGACAGCAATGAAAAATGAAAATAGGAATACTTGTACCACGGCACCATGGTGCTTCTTAGTCTTGGCAGAAAGGTTTTTGACTGAGGTCAATTCCCATTTTCTTCTGAGGATGGGAAATAATGAAAGCACGTGAATTTTTGCATTTCAGTCCCTTTCTCATTTGTTATTTGCCACATCCTAGCTGAGATAGGAGACAATTTTTTTTCCAGTATTGCTTCTGTACTCACTGAAGGTAACAGCAGATTGATGAAAACAGCATATTGAACAAGGTCAGTTATCACTTGCTATTCCATTCTCACTTCCCACTAAACACACTGGATGTCCACAGCAGGGAGAGAGGGAGTGAAAGAATGGGGAGAGTAGTGCTCTGGACCTTCAAGGCCAGGAAAGCAGGCTGGGACCAGCATGAGCTCTCCATTGTGGTAGATATTGATGGATATTTACATAGATGGGCACATGTAGGTGAAGAGCTATTTAGTCACCTTGCTAGATGGATACATGCATGTATGTATGTATGGATGGATATATACTATGCATTTTCTAGTAATGATGCGTGCAATATATATCTCTTTTCCAGTGTTTCTCTTGTTTTTTAGGGGTTTTTTGTTTGTTTTTATTAGTAGAGAATTCTGGCTATGGGAATAAAATTATTAATTTTTCTAGTATTGAAAGGACTTGACAGAGTATTTGATCCAGCAGAGAGGTCTAGCGGAATCTGTAACATTCATCTTAACTTTTTGAGTAACACTTCTCTGAGAAAATGAAGAGCACAATTTCTTTATTAGTCTCTCTTTAACTGTATCTATCTCACCAAAGTGGACAGCAATTCCATTTTCTGTTCTCTGTAATAATAGTGGTGCCTGAAGCACATTTCTGTGGATGAATTCTTGTATGTGGATGAACTCTTGTTCATAAGAAAGTCAGAACTCCTATCAATTTCCATAAATCAGTTTTGTTACTCAGAGAGGTACAAGTAAATTTGTAAGCTCAAATGTTTCCACTTCTCAGTTCCTCTTCCTAGACTCCTCATTTTTCATGTGCTCTTTTCTGAGGTAGCATAAGAGAGACTTACAGTACAATCTATGCATGTATGGTTGCACCAGAGGTATGATTCTCAGCTAGAATAGATAGAGTAGTTGACAATATCTTTATCAGTTTTGCTAAAATAATTATCTTCTTTTTTTTTGCTCTGGTTGAGAGTTGCTTTATGGTTTTGTTATAAAGATTAGGCTTACTCATATTCTCGTTGAGTGATAAAGGAGCTGGATATGAGTACAAACAAGAATTCAATGCTGCTGAATGTCATGAAAATTTGTGTATGTAAGGGCTAAAGGTTTGCAATCACAGCATAATTTTCAAGGAGTAAATAAAATACTTGTGTGAATCAGTGTAGTTCTGTGTAAATTGAAAACCATGGATAGAAATGGGTTAAGATGGAGCAGACTGCTGGAGAGTAAAAGTTCTTTCAATGATCCCTGAAAGTAGGATATTGTTGTGGTTTAACATAGTTTGGTTTTCAGTATGTTTTTATCAGTCCTGTCTCTAGAACATCTAAACACTAATTTCAGAAAGTAAAGTGTTCGGTATGTTCCTAGAAAGACCACTCATTTTCTTGTGCAGTGTACTTCAAATAGGTCATGTGATGAAAGCCTTCACTTATATACTGCTGGTTGTCTTTCTGCAGAAAGGTTTGTTTAACAGAGATCTTCAAGGTCCAAAGTGAATGCAATTTTTACTAGTGGTGTTAAGGAGT
The DNA here is from genome assembly GCA_013398275.1 of Promerops cafer. Lineage (NCBI taxonomy): Eukaryota > Metazoa > Chordata > Aves > Passeriformes > Nectariniidae > Promerops > Promerops cafer. The sequence goes on along the minus strand of VZSE01003600.1, from coordinate 2,696,603 downwards.
GCATAGTGAAATTCTAAACAAGTCAAACCCCCAAAAAATTTCCTCATCTGCATTTGCATTTTTACAGGATTGCTCTTATCTGAACTGCACCTAGCTCCACCTGTTCATCAACATAACATCTGCTGACCATCCTACCCCCAAAATAATATAAAAAGAGAGGTAATCCCTCATACCAAGGATGTTAGTGGATTTCTGTTACAGCAGTAATACTTTGAATTAGAAGTTTTTATCGTTTTAAAGAAGATATTTTACAATAAAATGTCTTGTAAATATTGATCTAAAACCATCAGCAGGATAATTCTACTGAAGCCAGTGGTTATATTCTGTATGAATTTGACTTCAGTGCTTGGAAAAATCTTTAATTTACTGCTAAAACAGATTTAGCAAAGTGCTACATTTTGCATCACACATAGTTTTTCCAAGAGATTGTAAAAGCTATTCATTTCCAGCCCTTAAGGGGGTCTTCAACCTATTAACATAGTTTTCAGCATATATATACTGACAGTATATGCCCAGATAATTTAATTCACATTGGAGTACATTATTGTTTCTTCAGGACTCTCTGAAATTATGTTGCAAGGTTTCAAATTGCGACATTTCCCATATCAGTGGTTCTTTCTGATGAATATCTGGGTAAGTGCCCTTTTTCTGAACATGAAAACAGCCTCCAGTCTCATCTGACAGGAAATGAGATTACTGCTTCTTATAATTTCATTTGAATGCCCCAAAAAGAAACTAAAATTTTAGGAAGCTAGCTTGTAGGCAAATCCAAATATATATCAAATATTTCCACCAAAGAAAGGAACTGTGGTAAATGCTAGTCATTTTACAAAACACACTACGTAAAGGCAAAACAACGCTTGCATATAATTCTCAGGTACAATATTAAGAAGAAGGAATAAAACATCCATTAAGTGTTTCAAGCTTCAAGCAAATATGTATGAGAGTCCCCAAATTTGCTGTCAGTCAAATCTAAAAAATAAATGAACAGATTTTTAACCACCCACTGTGTATATACAGACAGACAGACACACAGAGAGACACACACACACATACAGACAAAGTGTTACTCCCTCCCAACAGGAGATGTCTGGTCCGTTCTTTGTGGATACAATAATGACTCCATGAAATTGTGTAAGACTGTGTAACAGTAAAGATTTGTGCCACTATGAAAAGCTCAGTATGCATCACTGGAGCTTCTACTAGCTATGATTCTGTTGCCAGACAAAAGCAGAGGACAACCCTTTTTCTCCTGCTGTTTCTTTCCTCCAAGGTTATTGCAGGAGGAGAGGTTGTGGTCACAGGCCCTGCCACAGCCTGGCTGGCACAGACACATGGTGCAGCTCCAGGCCATCCTCCAGGTGCAGCAATAACCACTGCAGGACAGTGCTTGAGGACCTCAAACATCAGATTTATTTGCAAATAAAAAGGAAAAAGAAACCCTAGTGTTTCAGATTGTCCCTGAGGACTCGTCCTGCAGCTGAAAATTATGCCTGAAGTTCCTTTGTGGGTCAATTCTGGTTCATTTTACTCTCTACAGCTTGGTAAAAAATACTTTTTAATTTTCCATCCTCATTGTCGGGACTTCTCATCTGTATCAAAAGGATGAAATAGTAAAAATGAATCAATGCTTACAATTTTGAAAATATTAAATGAACAATATTGGAATTAGAAACTAATATGAAGATCAAAAGAGTCAATTGTGACTTACAGTGTAGCATAGCTGGATTTAGGGATCCTGCTGACTGTGCCAATTTGTTGCAAATGGATGATTCAAACTGTTTAAAGAACCACTGTCAAAGGTATCAGCAGAAGTGGTTTTATTGAAATATGACGCTGTAAAAGTGCGGCTTAACAAAGTTCAGTATCAAGGTTCACTCTCTGATTGTACTGCTCAAAGGATATAACAACGATTCAAAAGTACCAAGACAAAATCAGTGTTACCAAGACAAAATCTTAGAGCACTATATAATGAGCTTATGTGCAATATCAGCCACTTACCAAAAAACTGTAATTGTTAAGAAGTCTTTCTGCCTTGAGGAGCAACCTTGAGAAGAATCCCAGTTCAATGGAGTCCCCACCATGCTGCCAGTTGCTTAGTAGGGAGAGCCTGAAGAAGGCTCCCTTAGTCTGTCATATTTATGGAATGAAGGGCTTGGCATGAAGTCAAATTACATGTGGTGGATGAGAATCCTTGTACCCACAACTTTCTTTATTCCTTGATGAATGAGAATTGAAAATGGTGTGTGCTGCTCATGGGTTAATTGTGTGATCAGTGCTGCATGCTTATATGCACTAATGCTCACTTTGTTGCTCAGTTCCTCTGTGGAATTCAGATTAGAACTAGGTTAAGTCCTTGGCTCACAGATCTCTGGCCTTTACCTATTTTCAAGCCTGTACCAAACTACCCCTAGTTTCATTAAGGAGCAAAATACATCCATCATGCTTTCAGATACTCTGGTCTGCAGGGGATCCTCTTAAAATGCAGAAAGACCCAATCCAGAGCACAACACTTGTAAATAAATCTTGCTGCAAAGAAGTTATCAGTTTATTTACAAATACTTGTATAACCCCTTGTGACTTTTCTCAAGGACGAGCTTGCTAATTTCTTAAAACTACTCCAAGAACATTATTTTGAAGAAAGCTTATTTTGCAGTATAAACTGTCAGAAGGAAACTTTATTTCTTTTTATTCTTGTTCTCTTTAAATCTTTTGGGGCCAATGATCTGTCCTTTCAAAAAATGTCTCTCTATAAAGTGCTATTGGTTTTTTAAATATGCAGCCCATAGCTTTGATATAGTAAATTGCAGAAAAGCTCTGTTTTGATTAGTCCTGTCAGGAGTTTAGCCACACTCAGCCCCTAAACTAACCACCTCAAGCAGAAAATTTTAAGAACTTCCTCAGGAAACATGCAAGACATAAGCCGAACGCCTTCAATTTTTCTCAGTACACTGGTATTTGAAGCTGAATTTAAGCAAAATTGTTCATGGGACTCTCCTCCTATACTTTCTAAGCCTATCATAACAGAGAGAATTTCCTGCCTGCCTGAGTCACTTGTTATCATTACTGTTGTTGCCTTTGCTGTGTAATTTGAAAGACAATGTGCTATTGTCCAGTAATTACAAACACTGAATCCACAAATTACTGCAGTGGTTGTATTGCATACACTTGTTTTTCATCCTGTTACATGTACGATGTCCTACTATTCCAAAAAAAGATAAAAAGAGATCAAATAGATATTTCCTCTAACCTATCCCTTATCCCTGAGGCACTTGAAGAGCTATTGGGTTGTGTGGAACATGATCATCGACCTTTATATCACCTTTTGACAATATACTGAGAAAGAAAAACCTTTTCATCGTTTGTGTGTGGTCCTAAAAGAGTGCTAAATGGGTTGTCATTGAGGGTGTTTGAAATTCCACACACAACATTTTCTCTGTGCTTTTTCAGTTATATTATTTTGGCAACTAAGTGGCTCACATAGCATGTTTTACAAGGAATGCAAGGAATGATGACCTAATCATAGAATCACAGAAAGATTTGAGTTAGAATAGACCTTAAATATCATCTAGTTCAAATCCCCCTGCCGTGGGCAGGGACATCTTCCCCTGGACCAGGTTGCTCCCCATTCAACGTTGGCTTGAACACTGCCAGGGATGGGGCATCCACAGCTTCTCTGGGCAACCTGTTCCAGTGCCTGCCCACTCTCACAGCAGGGGATTTCTTTCTAATTACTAATCTAAACCTGCCCTCTTTCTGTTTGAAGCCACTCCCCCTCATCCTGTCACTACATGCTCTTGCAAATTGTCTCTCTTCAGCTTTGTTGTAGGCTCCATTCAGGTACTGGAAGACAGCAGTTAAGTCACCCCAAAGCCTTCTCCTCTCCAGGCTGAACAATCCCAATTCTCTTAGCCTTTTCTTGTAGGGGATGTGATCCATCCATTTAATCATCTAATACTCTGGAGTTTGTAGGCACCTTTCAAATCTTACTTTAAATGCCAGTCAAGATAGTAGCTTTTCACAAGAAAGAATGTTATTGTTTTCCTTATTCACATTTTACATTTCCTCTGAAATGTGCTTTGAATAACAGTGACAAAGGAGAGGACCTTTATATGTACATGTTTATAACTATCTGGATCAATGTTATTGGATATTAGGTTCCCTATTGCATTCTGATATGCAATAAAGACTTTGTATATAACTTTTACTAACTTGTTACAAGTTCTTGAAGATATATAGGACAAATGAGTTTTCAGGAGCAAATGCTCTCATCCTATTTTTGATTCTATATGGGGTGTCATTATGCTCACAGTGTCCCAGGGGGAAAAAATGTGAACAGTGGCATAGGTAATAAAGCAGAGTAGAAAGTCAAAACACAACCACTAAAAACTCCTCCTCCTATGAAATAATTAATGCTTTCCAGATAAGTGAAATGAACAAATGACCCTCCTCCCCCAAAAAAGATTCCTGAAAATGAAATGCAGCAATGAAGTAAATTTTGCTGAAGTAAATTTAACCAGGGCTTCTGGTTAGCACTTCTCAGATGAAATGACCAGATACACTATAGAATGGTTGAAAATGAATTATGCAGACTTAAAAATGCTGAACATCTGTGCAGATCCATGTTTTGGAATGCTATGAGTGGACAGTGTAGCAAAACCCTCCACTGAATGATTAAAGATGTAAATATATTCAAATCCAACACAGTTAGGCACTTACTCTTTGTCTAGTTAATTGGAAGAGGCATGGTTTTATTTTTTTAATCTGTCCTGTGCTAATCCTAAGTAAAATTTGTGATTAGGAGATGAAGCTGGCACTAGCATGAGTTTGGAATTTAGAAAAATCAGTGTGAGTCCAAACTGAGGTATACCAGCAGAACTGGATGGGAGCCTAAAAGATCAGGAAAAAAATTTCAAATTTATTTGCCTGTCTGTTTTTAAATACTATATTTTCATCTGTAGTATGTTTACTAACTAATTTATATATACATGTGTATACATATATATATGATATAGGCACACCTTAAAGATCCATAAATTTTCTTTTTTCCTTCTCATTCAAAACAGAAATTTGCCAAAAAAGGCCCGTCTGAGACAAAACTAAGTGTTTCTTATTACAAAAAGAGAATGATTAAGATGATATTATATCCTTATACGAAGTCTTAACTCATGCAGCCATGCAGGGAGGTAGAATTGCAAGACTGGGATCTTGTTCTTTGCTACTGGGTAAGGCTGGGTTATCGATTCCCTTCGTATATTCCTAATAAAACATGCCTCTACTCTTCACATGCTGGAGTAAATTAAACTGTAACACTTGACTCTCCCCTGAGATGGAAGCTCAATAGGTACTACTGCAGGTATTTCATTCTGAAGGAATTGAGAAAAGCCTGAACAGCCCTGACTTTTTTGAGACGTGATTCTTACTGCTTATTGCACAGATGTGGCTTACCTTTTACTAGCAAAATAAATAAGAAAAGCCACACAGTTATAGAAAATACTCCCTGAAGGGGAGAACTGTGTATGCAAGTCAGTTGCGTAGATGAGGATCGCAAATTGCCTCTGTTGGAATGGGAGTTGCCTCTGTGTCAGCTTCAGAAGCCAATATAGAAACAACACTTGGTGTTTGTGAAAAGGAATACCTGTCCTCAAGCAGTTTTCAGAGCTTGAGAAGCCACGTCTAACAAAATCTCCCATCAACCTTGTGAGGCAAGTAAGTAGCAATATTAAAAGCATTTTCAGTGCTAATTGGAACTCTGTGGTTTTGTTCCTATAATTTGTGAGTTTTCTCTTCATCTCATACTGGAAAAATAAATCAGCATTTTAAAATTGTCTGCAATAAAGGTTACAAGAAAAAGTTATTCTGGAAATGTTGAGAAGACCTTCCTGACACATTTAATTACCTGCTTTTGCTTTTATCTGTCTTTACACAATACAATTAGATGAAATACATGCAAGCAAAGTGACTGAATTTAAATACTTTTTTAAAAAGAAATACTGTTCTCATGAGGTTGAAACAAAATATATTTCCATTTAAAAAAATATTTCCTTCTTCCATATCTACAGATGTAAAAAATTCTGATGCAACATTTTGATATCAAATTGCCACATATGTATATACAGTCCATATCTATACTTATACCTACAGCTATGCTTTAACTACGTGGTCTATATCTATTTGGCAATATATGTATTTGACATGCACTTGAATTTAGGTGATGTCATTTGGGGAAAACAGGCTCAGCTGTTAAACCTTTACCGAGCACATTTGTCACACCCTTCATTTGCCTCTCTTCAATTCAACTTCTGAGCAGTATTGGGCACCGAGAAAGTGGGGGCTAAAGGGCAAAATACCAATGTGCACTTCAACCCAGGAACATTTTACCTTGTTCTGTGGTTTTCACCACAGGTTAAAACCTGAAGGCTAATTAAAATATTTATCAGATATCCTTTGTGGCAAAAGCTTCCCTTGAAGGCTCTTTCCATTGTCTGTTGATCTAATCTAGTTTAGCTGTTTTGTGTAGCTCCCTTTTGTGAATGTCCTAGTCTTTCACCATTATTTAATATCCAGCCAGTGCCATGCCATTAAAGCTCCCTTTGTTTGTTTGTGTGGCAAGTGTGATCCATAGACATTTAAGAGTACAGTATGAGAAAAGAGAACCGTGGTCACATGTTCCCTGGGAAATGTTAGATTGTTGTCCTTAAGGACAGCACTTACAAAACAGTGCTCGCTTGGCAACTGTAGAAAGGTAATCAAACTTTTCACTGTTTTGTGCTTTTTAGATCTATTTCTTATATCAACTGTTTTTTTATTGCTGGAGATCTGATTTTTTTCCAGCTGTCATTCATCTAATTCACAGCAGCGGCCACCCAAATTGCTGTAGTCAATATGAGGGCCAAATTACTTTACTTGTCGACATTCTGCTTTTCTCTTCATCGTAAATATCATTCAACCCTAAGAATATTGTCTCTGCAGGTGCAGAAGTGAGTAGGAATGCCAACAGAAATTAAATGACATTTTATAACTTTTGAGATAGCATATGATTTGTTTTAAGAGATGATTGCATTTTCTGCACGTATTTCTTCAACTGGCATCGCAATTGCTTCCTGATCCAGCTTCCCCTGAAGTCAACGGTAATTTTTCAGAGATTTCATTCAGAGCTGGATTAGGCTCAATATGATTGATAGAAAGATATTAATGAAACACAATAAATTTAACAATTAGGTGGCAGGCTTATTGCCTCAGTAGATCTTAGATGCTTAGGGAGATAATAAGTACCGGATAGATGACAGTGTTGATCTCTTATTCTAGAACCCTGTTCCTGGCAGTGTACATTTGATCCAGAGGGTGCCATATTCAGCACTCTGCCTGTTGAGTAGGAGTATAGCTGTTTACTTCCAGACTCTTACCAGTCTTTGCATATGTAACCCATAGAGAAAAGAGGTTGGATGTCTCTTTCTTACTGTAATTCTCACAGTCACCATTTTTTAAAGATCAAGAAATAGCCAGAGAAATCAAATGAGGTGAGATGCACAGACTGAACAGATTGTGTACAAAGAGGAGCTGTCTTTCAGTCACTTATAAATTCTGTATGTTCTGGATATGCCACTCGTCAGCCCTTGCCCTCTTCCATATGGAATCATTTACTCTCACTTTACTCACGACAGTGACAAGAGAGTCACCAGGTAATGAATCACCAAACTTGAGTTTCAGTAGTGACAAGAACTTTTAAAAGCACACTTTATCTCTTAGATAGCTAAAGGACTAAGCCAATGTGGCCATAGCTTTTAAAATCACATTGGAAAAAAAATCCTCAATGCATATTTATTGATGTTAGTTTAAAAATAGCTTGAGAGCAGGTGTTCATAAAACTTGGTGCATGAATGCTTGCAAAAAGTAATCATCCAAAACATTCAAAGAGTATTTCATGAATTCATGTAGCTGTTGAAACAAACATTCACTGAAAAAATATTTTTGGTATTAGCTCAACTCTTGCCTGAACTTCACAGACGATTTGTGAAGAAAAATGTTTAAAGAAATAATCTAAAAAGAAAATTTCCTTTTAATAGACACACCTTTGAAAGGCTACTTTTGACAGAAGTATAAAAATATTCAGAAGTAAAAGTACAGTTCTGATAGTGTTTTGTTTTTAATGGTCACTCATAAAAGTGTGGCAGTGCTGGTGAAATGTGCTGCATGATTTTTTTGCTATTTTTTCAAAGTGGAAGTGGATCATTCCACTTATTTCAACAACAATAGGAAGTTGCCTGATATTCTGCATGAATAAAAATGGTAAGTTCCATTTTCTTTTAAGATGAAGAGGACCATTTGTCAGGAAATGGGAACCTTACAATCCAGAATATTGTTTGCTTCAGCTCTTGTACAACTGAATATCTTTAAAAATTAAATGCTTTACCACACAGGATACAAACCTGTGGCCAAAACTCATGGCCAGACAAGAGAGTAGAAATAGACCTGCAGAAATAACTCCAAAATGTCAAAATACTTATTTTGAAATTAGATGCTCAGCTTCTGGAAAATAGTTGGCCAGACAAAAAGTGAATTTATGGAAAAGCAGTTTAAGAACTCACTGATGGTCATTGGTTAGAAAAAAGATAATAGTTTCACATATTAGTATTAAAAATTCTTATGAAATTTCAAATCACCTACTCAATTAACTGGTACCTTAATTCACTACATATGTTTACTTATTGTCCAAAGAACCCAGGTAATCAATAATTTATATGAAAATCTTGTTTGATGGAGCTAGAGTTTTAGCAATATCTGTTTTTAAGACTATCCTTACTACATAACTCAGATAAGTATTTATCTTGCCTGGTGAGGGTGTCTGATGTCATAAAGCTACCTTTATGACAAAAAGACCAAAATTATTTGACTTGGGAGACTTCATGCTTGGGTGGTTTTTCAGTTCAGGTGTTTGTTTGGGTTTTTTTGTGGGGTGGCTTTTCAGTTCAGGTGTTTGTTTGGGTTTTTGTGTTTGTGGTTTTGTTTTGTTTCTTTTTTTTTTTACCTGAACATTGACAGTGCAAAAATCTTTAAACTTTCAGTGTTTAAAAAAACATATTTTTGAAAAAGCAAGGCATTCACTTCAACAGAATTTGATTATTAATGAGTTTCCAGTTGCATAAAGCCATCTCAAAATGATGCAAAACTAAATAGCTCTATTTCAAAAAGATAGTATTTGAGACATTCATTTTACATAAAAATTTATTTCCAAAGTTTTTAGAGAGGTTATTCCTGGAGAATAGCAGTCCACTGATCTTCTTTTTAAACCAGCTTCTGACTTCAGCTTTAGTCTGGGCTTATTAACTCATAAAAAGTACACCATGGTGGTAAAATAAGTTATATGTCATCCCTAGAGAAAAAGAACCAGAAGGAATAAGGACACGTAGAGTAATAAACCCTGTTATTTAGCCTTAAAGAGCAAAGAAGAGGGCAAAATTCCCAGCAGATGTTAAAATCAGTGTGGCTAACCTCAGTCCAATTATTCCTTGCTGATTTGCACCAGCAGAGGTTCAGGAGGCGAATGCCTAAGGTGCAGATGTGAACTATGCAAGCTACCCTGACCTTTGAGGACGCTTCTCTCTTCAAGTCAATAAAGTGTTACTGCGGCACCTTGATTATATTTGTATTTTTCTCTTGCCATTTACATGAATTGGGTTGTCGTGACAGCTGCCCTTCACTTATCTAGCTAATAATAGTAGTTTCTGGAGTTTTTTGCAGTAGTCTTTTTCTCTCAATGTGTGCATATCTATTGTGACTTTTCAGTGCCTTTCAGATTTAACCAGCCTCAGAAATGTGTCTTCAAATCCGTGCTGCATATTCCAAAGGTCATAGCTAAGCTGACAAGTACAGATTTATGCATTATAATTCTTCTGCTTTTGCACTTACTGCACAGAATACTTGTGAAATATTGTATTGATTTTTATAATTTTAATGTCGTTATTTTCAGAATATTTCTAGTCCCTCTTACCCTCTTACCTCTGACCAGTTAAGTGCCCAAATTAGAGACATCTTTCTTTTAGTTTGTCTAATCAAAATATGCTTCTCCATTTAGCATATTTTAGAATTGCTTTCTGTGCTTTGATTTCTAACCTGCAGAATATCCTCTCAGGGGCAAGTGAGCCTTGAAACCTCATTGCTACTTGCACATTTCAAGGCCTTTCCCTTAGCAGTGCCACTTAGCCATGTCCATAAGTTGAAATTTACCTTGTGTACTGTATTGTCTATAGACTTAACTATATTAAAATTGGAGGGGTGATATTCACTGTTATTGTATGAGTAGCTATTATAGTATAAGCATATCTGAAAATCACAGCAAAACCTTTTGAATCTTTTCTGAAGAAAAGAATATAAATTATCAAATTTATATTATCGAATATAAACAGCTGCTGCACTTACATAAGGTAGAATTCAGTTTGCAAGAGCTGTTGAGCCTTTTAGCACAAGCCAGTTACCAGCAGGAGTTAGGAATTGTTCCACAAGGAACAATTATCTAAAATATATCGGAGGTAACAGGGATTTTCATCCTGGAACATTTTAAATTCTTTTGGTTGGAGGGCAACAGTTTCTTACCTAGAAATTGAATCATTCCAAGGCACTTATCTAATCAGAGCTATACAGCTATGGACTGTGTCCCATGGTCATTGAAAAAAATAATAAACCAGTGGTGCTATTACATATACCACAAAAACTTGGAATAAACTCAGTATCATGTGAAAAGACCTCAGGGGCTATCTAGCTGGCTCTCTGGTTTCCAATTATGCAACTTCTTTTTGCATTTAGTAGGGGTATTGACCAGCTAGAACCAAGCTGTGGTCTTGAATTCAGCCTTTGATTTATTTCTTGTGTTTCTATTGAAAAACATATGTAGTTTATACACTGTTTCCCCCCCCGCCATGGAAAGACAACGAACAGCAACACACAGGCTGAGCCAGAGTCTAGGTGTGTGCAGAGACCCGGGGCCCTTTTTCTAGCTCCTGTCCTCTGTGATACTGGAATAAGCTGGTCTTATTTCCTTTAAGATGGAGATTTGGTGTGCTGAGTGGGGGCACCCTGTCCAGGAGGAAAAGGGGAAGGGGTCCTTGCATCGCGGGTCCCGTGACTGTTAGTGTACACTCATTCTCTGGCTGCTGATGGAAGAGTACACCTACCTTTTGCATGTCCTGTAGTAAGGTCTTTGCCATGGCCCCTCTGTTTCCTTGGGGCTTTTTAGTGCACTTGTTCCAGTCCAGCACCAGCTTTACCTCCCGCACAACAGCTGCACAGTCCCTGTGGTTTTGCTGTTGCAGTCTAACCTGCACAGCAATTTGACAATCCTGTGGCATGCCTTCTCCTGTAATTGCCTTATGGAGCCTTTTAACAAAGGTAGTAATACATTTCTTGCTGTTTGAAAAATGGAAGTGGTGGCAGTTACCACAGGTGAGCACAACAAATACTGGCACAGTTAAAAAGAATCAGTTTAGGGAGGGCTGTGGAGCTGTGCATTAGGGCTGCACAATTTGACACTTTGCCCATAGAGATCTGTTTCAGAGATTTTCAATTATTTTCTTAGTGAATTTATGAGTTCTGAAAGGCTTCATGCTGATGGCCACAGAGACGGAAATCCTTTATTCACAAGACAAATAGGGGCAGTACTGGCTTTCTAACACTAATATGCCTCAAGTGCAACTCTGTCCTAAAGAAATGATTGCAGCCTTTACATTCTTTCATGACTTTGCTAGGAGATTAGTGGGCATGCTGATAAGAGCCAGATGAGGGTTTTAATTAGGTGAGTGCATATTCAGTGTGGGTAAGATTTAGATAGTCTTAGCTGCATTCATACAGTAGGCTACAGCCATCATATGATAGAAATTTCTAGCCAATATAGACTTGAACAAAAAGCTAAACACTAACTTTGACCTGGAAGTGTTACCCCTAGTGTTTTGGAAAATCTCCTGTGAGTATCCCAAGACAGAGGTGATGCTTGTGACTTCAAGAAAGAGTTGAGTCCTGTACTAAAGGTCTAGACATAAAATCAGGAAGAGGTGAACAAAGGGGAAATGTGACATATCAAATACTTATTACTTCTGTTTCAGCATTTCTATTAACAAGATTTCTGGGGTGAAAAGTGCATGTTTACAACAGGAACTTGAAGTTCACAGTTTGTCTGATCTTTACCTGGATGTTAGGACAATTCCAATAATACATGGTATGTAGCACATTCTGTGGAGAAAAAGGTTCAAATGTACATGGAGCAATAAGCAGAACTTGAGATAGTGTGTGTATCTCTACATATTTATATATACATGGATATAGTTTGCTTAGTTCATCCAAGAAGTTCCTATTCAAAAGCTCCTTAGAGAAATTTGTTACTCCTCACTGTGGATGCAGGGAGGTGCTTCTACTCCTGGTGGCACTAACAGCAGTGTTTCCTTTGTATCTTTTTCTCTGAAATTTCTGCCCACTTAAATATCCACAGTATAGCTGAACACCTAGATCACCTTTAAATCTTTAAATAATGAGACTGCAGAAACAGTTACCAAGCTCTGAAAGTAAAAATCTTTCTGTTCAACCTTGTCAAAGGAAGTGCCTGAAATTTTTAGCAGCAGACACTCCCTACTTTACACTGTCTTCCAGGCAGATTCCAGTTAGATTGATGCCATTATGTGGTGGTTCAGAGGTCCTCAACTCACAACTCCTAGGTTACATGTAGCTTTTTCAAGATGTTCCCTGGAACCTTCAGTTTTCTAACTGGAGACTACAGCCTAATTATTTTTCTTCCTCCATATGGATCCTGCAGAGTGACTTCTTAAGGTTTATGAAAATGAAATTAAATGAAATTAAATTAAATGAGAGTTAGTCCCTTTTGAAGTAATATAAATATTTTTCATGTTGTGTGGTATAATACTCACCATAAAAAAATCCTGACAATAACAAAACCCTGTATGAATTAAGTTTTACCACTGTAAAATATCCAAACAACAAGAACAATAAAAACTTATATGAAAATTTAATAAAATAAAAATCCTAAATCGGAACCCAGTGTACACAATCAAAATCAGCTACAGTCAACAGTGGCACTGCTGACCTTGACCTGGAGTGCTGGCCATATTTAAACAGCAATCTTTCAGATTATATCTCCATATACATAGATTTCAGTTTTCCTCTGACTGCATCCCTACCTGACATTTATGATGTACTGATTCCATCCCTCCTTATCCCCTGGATAGGATGAAAAACATGTAATTGGAAAATACTGTCAGCGGTTCTCTGAATAACCCCAATAGAAGCTGGGTGAGATGTAGCTGATTGCTTAAAGAAGCTGGTGCTGCATGCTGTGAACATTCACACAAGCACATAATGAAGCAATTCCCTCAAACTTCTTTCCCCAAGGTGAGGCATCATGGTGCTAGGAGCCTTGTCTCCTCCTGGTCTGATCCTGGAGAGAGAAGCCATGACATTTTTTCTCCCATAGCACTGTTCAGATGCAGGACTTAACCCCTAGGGCTGTAGACAGCTGAGTATAATTTAGGGAGCCACAGACTTTTCTAAATTGCACTGAAGGCTGACGAAAAACAAATATGATTTATAGCCACGTTGGTTATTTTCCTCCTTTCCTCAGCCATGTTAAGATTATACTGGCTTCAGTTTAAGCATCTAAATTAGTTCTTATCCTTTATTCATGCAATCCATGATAAGCATAAAAGGTGATGCCTTCATGAGGTCCTTTTGGCTTTATAAATCTCCACAAGAAAGATAAAGCTGTGTTATGTAAGTTTTATATTACCAACTCATTTCTCAAAAATGAAGCTGATTGTAACTGCAGTCTTTGTAATGGATCTGCAGCAATGACAACCATATGCTCTCTGTTTTGTATAACCAGGTTTTTAAATCATTAAAATCATTAAGGATTCCTGAAGGCTTTGTAAAGAAAAATAATTGCAGTAATAAGGATATGTCTAAAGACTTTTTCATTGGTGAAGACTTAGCTTGGCAGTCTGGTTTATTTTCTTTCTAAATTCCTTCCCAGTTTAAAACACGGTGTCGTGATCATCATTTAAGGGATCATCTCCGTTGTGACCTCACACATTAAAAGAACATTATGTAAAAGACTGAGGTAACATGAAATGCTAAATCTTTCACATCTCTAGGCATTAAGAAGAAAAAGGCATACATTTGCAAGACTCTTAGTAAGAAACACAATGGCACTGTAGACTTCCTAGAGAAAGAAATCCACGATGCACAGTAAGAAATCAGAGTGTTACTCTCCTACCCACTTTGGCAGAGTGAAAGAGTTATACAATTTCCTAAATGCTACAGATTATTTTTTTTTATTAATTCCTTAATGATGACGGGATGTAGCTATTCTATGATGTACTTTTCAAGCACTGTGGCAAACACAAATATCACAGAGAAATCAGTATGAGTGGACCAGAGCATTTCTGCCACAGACTTGAGGAGTATTATTTCGGATAACTGCAGAGCCAGAATTACCAGCAGAGTCCTGAAGGATATCTCTATGACAGGGACAATTAATGTACAAAATAATCATTGGCCTTTTACAATGAATGCTTGTCAGAAAAATATAAAATATATTCTACTTAAAATAATATAAATCACTCCAAATAATTACTATTTCTGCCAGCAACCTTTTTCTTTAAATTTATCTGAATGGTCTCCAAACGTGGTCATTACCTCATCCATTTCAAGGACATTTGGCCTCGTGGAATAATAGCATGTCACTTCTGGGGACAGAATATCCTGTGGAAACCATCTAGTCTATTCACTCAGCTCTCAATTCATATTACTGCACATTATTCACATGTTTTCAATGTACTCAGGGCACTTCTCAGTAAAGACGGGTTTGTTAGCTCACACCAATTTAAATAAAGTCTAAATGTGTTGACTTATGAGTTTTGTGTCTGATTTCTGCAGTGTCTTAGGCTCATAATCTACTCTCTGCTCTAGTTTAATCTTATAGTCCTAGTTAGAGACTAGGACAGCAAATAAAAGGAAAGAAGCACATCTTGGTATTGTTGTAATCAATTGAATTCATTGACCTCTTTCAAAGGATGGACCTTAATTCTTAAATCTGTGGACATCTTTATTTTTTTTGTAGTGTTTTCATTGTTCTCAAGATGCAAGTTTTATAATGTAATGAATTAATAAATTAAATTAAGGCTTAAATATGTAAAAAGACCATTTATATGAAGAAAGTATGGAAAAATGTGGTAGAAAAACTAGTATGAAGAATATGCTCTAAAGAAGTGCCAAAAGGGAACTCAGAAAAACATGCAAGAACAGTAGCATTGTTTGTGCTGAATAGTACCAGCAGGACTTCATATGCCTTATATTTTGGGATACTGGATAGATAGAAGTCTGTGACCCCAGTAGACATTCTGTGCTTTTTTCTTTGCCTTTGTTGCAGATTTACCTTTTTATTGAGAGTCTATTTATGGAGAGGGTCTGCTGCAGAGCAGTGCTCTCATGCAAGAAGGTGGTATGTCATGCTGTGGTTTCTTCTCGGATCAAGATCTTCCCCTGGATGGAGGAACATTGATAGTTCTTGCATGTCATAGACACCAAGGAAAAGAACTGAGTGTATTGCTCTCTCCCAATGGAAAGGGATCTTTTATTTTACCCATTTTGAAGAAATAATTCAGCCCAAGAGATAACTATCCCTGGCCTTATTTCTCCCTCACTTTAAACAGACAAAGAAACTACACAAAATTCTTTTCAGTTATGTCTTCCTAGACATACCTTACAAATCGGTTTGTGTTTGTTAAGGACTGGGATAACTCCTAAATCATTCAAAGGAACCTCCAAAGAAGAAGTAATAGGAACTTTAAAAGAAAGACATTTAAAACAACTGCCATTCCATGTAGGTGATACTTCAGCAATCCCAAACTAGGATGGCGTGGGCAAGTGGCTGCACTCTGTAAATAGATCTGCCCTAGGGCTGTAAGTCTGTGAAACCATTTCAAGTCACTGGGTCTGCATGAATTTTATGAAGTCACTGAATCTGCATGATTGAATCTTAGTGTGTAATAATAGGGATACTCTTAATTGAATGCATGGAATGAAAGTTAAAAGCAAATGAACTAAAATTGACAAAAGAAATAGAAGATTAAAGATGATTCTTGTTTCTCATTTGTAGAAGAAGATAAAGTTAAAAGAAAGCCTTTTGCTTTCTTTCTCAGGCCATAAAAATCTTATAGTCAAAATATTGCATCTAATCCTAGTTTCTGTTTTGTATGTTTCACTAACCTATTATATTACTGATTAATAATTAGTAAGTTGATTCTAGAGGCTGTTTCAGGTTAATTACTTTTTAAAAAATAATGACAAAATTTAATGTATTTGAAAGACAATAATTATTTTTTGCTATTTAAAAATGCACAGCACAAGCAAGTGTGCTGAAGAAAAGACTATCTTCATCATAGTTTAATTAGGCTTCTGCAAAGTAGCTACTTGCTATAATATCTGATTTTTATCTCTTTTAAAATAATAGACTCTTCTCCAGTTTAGAATTTACTGATATTAATCTGCAAATTCTTTTCCTTCTCTTATTAAGATTTTTTTACTGAGACATTAATGTCTTAAGACATCCTCATGTAACTTTTATTCTTCAATCTGAAATCTCAGCTGTGTGCAAGATAATAAAAAGGTCTCATCTATTTTAGTAGGATCAAGATTTCATTCTAGCATAGCAAATAACAAGCTTTGTAGCTGAATGCATGAGGAAAGTAGTCATATTTGTGACAAACTGTCTGTCTAACCTTTTTAAGTGCAACCATGTCTGAATGCACAGCATTGTTAATGGGAACTGGTGTTTTATTTTTAGATTCAGTATTAGCACACAGCAGCAAGAATTCAAGCAAAGCCTCTTGCACCAGCAATCAAAGGAGTTATGACAGCTATAGCTGGGCTATTAATTGAAAGCTGATGTACTTTTATTTGGGCTTGGTAACTTTGGTTCTCAAAGAATAAGGCATGTGCCAAAGAAGGTTTGTGGGCTCCCAGAGCCCAGACAAAGAGGAGAAAATGCTGAAGAATTGACAGGGACGTTTCAGACATGAAAGCCTTACAGAAGCCAAGCTGCTTTCATTGTGGCAATGCAGAAGATAGCTCATCTGAGGGGGATTTACAAAGGTGTAAACAATACCCTGAATGGAGGCTGTTTACCATGTTTATGCATTGGTCTCAATGTGTTGCACCTTTCATGAGTTGGTAAACAACAGTAAGTTTTAAAGAAGGTTCTTAGGCATCATTTGAGTCAACTTCTGTCATGTGTCTCCAGTTCGAGATATTTGCAGGATCCAGCCAGGCTGTATCTCCTGAAATAGTAGCATTTTGTACCCTTGTGACTGCAGCACCAGTTATCTGAGAGAAGATTAATGACAGATTTCTATTTTGGATATTGACTTGCATCTGACAGCAAGGAAGGCAAGAGGAGATCTTCCTTTGACTGGCTTGAGATGAGATCTCAACGCAGTCACAACTGCGGGGAATTTAGACCTCTGCAGTGAGTTTCCTAAACAATAACCAAAAGCTTTCAAACAAACAAACACACAAACAAAGAAAAATTCCCAGTTTTAGTAGAAAATAAAGTAGGTTAATTATTTTTTTTTTAATACAGAAACTAGGGTGGAGTAGTAATAAAAGGGATTGTGAGCCAACTTCCCCTGGTCCACCGTGTCCTTGTAGGTAGACCATTGTCTCAGCTGTCTCAGTGGCTTTCTGACATACAGCAAAATGCACAACCCCTGTGGACACTTTTTGCAGTGCCTTGGGCCCAGCAATGTCTCTGGTTCCTGTTTCTCTGAGCATTATCTTTGATGCTTCTGGAGCTGCAGGCTGTCTCCCTGCTCTGATGGTAGCCTTTCTTCCTCTAATTTCTTAGAAACCTCCTCTGTGTATCTGTGCAATTCCTACAAAAAAAAACAANATTATTTTTTTTTTAATACAGAAACTAGGGTGGAGTAGTAATAAAAGGGATTGTGAGCCAACTTCCCCTGGTCCACCGTGTCCTTGTAGGTAGACCATTGTCTCAGCTGTCTCAGTGGCTTTCTGACATACAGCAAAATGCACAACCCCTGTGGACACTTTTTGCAGTGCCTTGGGCCCAGCAATGTCTCTGGTTCCTGTTTCTCTGAGCATTATCTTTGATGCTTCTGGAGCTGCAGGCTGTCTCCCTGCTCTGATGGTAGCCTTTCTTCCTCTAATTTCTTAGAAACCTCCTCTGTGTATCTGTGCAATTCCTACAAAAAAAAACAACCATATTTCCTCATCCTCCAGAGGGTTATATATGACCTCCAGCTCCCTTTTTAAGAAGTGTAGTGCCTACACTGAAAAACAAAACAAAGAAAGGGTACAGTCTGTCATATGGCTGATCTTGCTAAAATCCCCAAAAAGGAAACTGGTCCTCCTACTTCTGTTGCCATGACAATGAACATTTTTACAGAAAGCCACATTGTGGCTAAGAAATATATCATACAGCAGTTCACACAAAGCAGTAGCATGATAGCAATTAACTTACTGACTCAAACTAACTGACTGCCAACCCCAATATCCCTTTTCTGACTATGACTAGTACCAGATGCTTGAGAAAGATGACAATAAATTAGTTTTAAACAATTATGCAACAAATTGTCCACAGAGAACTTTTCTAACTGCTTTTAGTTAGAGATTAGTTCATTACATAAGTCAGGGGTTTGTGTTTTTTTTTCTATTTACATAGCTTTCCTCTGCAATGTAACTGCACATGTTCTCATCAGACATACAAATGCTGTCTTCAATTATCTTCTAAAATCTTATTTCCAAAGTTGTCTGTGGCTGTAAGTTAGAATCAATAGCTTAACAGTGTTTAATTTTTTTAAAAAAATCTGTTTCTCATATATCAACTTCTCTTTTGAGGAGAGCTCTGTATTTGTTATGTTCTATATTATGTTATGCTATATGTTACGTCTCCACTGCGTCTTACCTTACTTGCTTTCCTCACAAAACTAAACAGCCCATACATTTTTATGTTTGCTTTGCATATATGTTGGTCCCTGTCTGTATAAAGTGTGACCATCTTCTCTAAGTGCAGCCATGTCTCTTAGGAATGAGATAAGAGCATGATCTGAACTGTAGTCTGGGCTGTACAGATTATGGTGATAATGATGTCACAGCAGCCTCAGTATTTATTTCTACCTTACCTACGTAAAACAAGATGTGGGAGTTGAGTGTGTGGAAAGTATGAAAGGAATAAAGACGTAAAAAGTAAAAATGTAAAAAAGAAGTAAAAATACTGACAATTACACCAGAACATTCTGTTTTAAAAATGTAGAAGAAATTCCCTTTTCTCAACACAGAAGAAAAGCACTAAAACAAGCAAGAAGAATCTGGTGACTAAACACTTGGAGAAGCTCTTGGCTCACACTGACAGTGGCTGGAAACTGGTGCAGATCATCCAATAGACTTTGGCAGTCAACCTGAGAAGCATTCAGACACTTTGCACCTTTTTGGATCCTAATAAACTAATGATACCTTCTGCAAGCAACTGACTTATTTACTTAAAGGACTAAGTGTATTTGTTTCTTTTCTGAGTTAAAGACTAGATCATTAAGTCAAAAACAAGAACAGATTTGGGGGCACTTGAGAAAAAAATAATGAAATATTTCTTGCCAAGGAGTTATCCCAAGTTTCAACTAAGCAATGATGGCTTTCCCCACTTCTACAAGAAATTGCTGTCACAATATTAATTTTTTTTTGTACATGAAAAAACAGTGTTTGAAATAATAATAAAGGAAATAAAAAGACTTTGTATCAAGAATATTACTGACAAGTCAGCTGTAATTCTGTTTTACACAGATACTATTAAAATTTCAAGTAAAACCTGAATTCAAACTTGAGTGAATATAGGTTGATTAAAAAGAAGCAAGTAAAAAGATACCTTGGGCTTGTTATTTAGATTTATGCCATAAACAGAATCTTATGTATTTACACAGCTGACTTATGGTACTTCAAAGATGTACCTTCTTGGCAAATATGAGTACACTAAATTATAAATTCAATCAAATAAAGTAGTTATGATTAAGTCAAATATACAAGCATGCAACAAAACCACTAAACCTTTTTTAGAGGATTTTAAATTAGTCCATCTTTATTTTGCATGTATTCATTTAAAACAAGTAGTTTATGAGCAAATTCCTGCATAGCAATGCATTCTGGTGAATAAAGTTATAAAATAAATATGTCAGAAAATTTATTATAACATGATTTACAGCTTGTAGTTGTTAGTATTTACCTTAGAAACTAAGCTTGGATAGGGAAGAGAAGAAAGTGAGTGCGACTCATAAGGGCAGAAATATGATGACTACTATACCCATTTGAAAGGCTGCAAAAGTTTCTAAGTAAGATATTAAACACTTGATCAAAGATGCACAAAAATGCACCCGTATATCTATTTCTAGAGTCCTAATACCACATCTTAACTGGGCAGAGTATGTCCTTCCTGAGCAGGGAAGGGATCTCGGGAAAGGGGAAAAAAAGACATCTGAATCCCCTTCTCTGTTCATTTTGCAAAGGTAATTACAAACTGGTCCAAATCAAACTATCTCTAAGTGCTACTGTTAGTGCTATCCAAATTACAGGAGAGCAATTTTCAGAAAAATGGGCAGGGTGCTATTTTCACTAGAATAATATGCTACTAATATGTCTGCCCAAAAGCCAAAATTATCTCCTCAGCTTGCTAAAGAATAATCCGCAGAAATATCTAAGACGCTTATGTATTTAAAAAGAAGTGGAGGGTGTGTGGAGCAGATAATTTTCACGGGAGCTGGTTTGAAGGGGAAAAGCACACCCATAAGTGATCTTGCTGAAATCAAATTCATATTAGAGACCCAATCTCCAGTTTCATTGCACCGTGCTTGCAGGGGGTGACGTGTTAGCAGAGCCACGGTGCAGTCTGCATTTTAAATGCTCCGTAATTGAGTCTTTATTCATTTCCTTGCAGGATTACTTGTAATTGCAGTGAGGCCCTCGATCGTTTGGTGGTGGCCTGCACAGAGAGATCGAGCGTCCAATCGAATGAAGGCAAATGTGCTTCAGCAGGGCATTAAAAAGGAGAAATTGAACAGAAAAGAGATGGAATATTGTATTAATCGGGGGCATGACTTTTCAGGAGAGGTCACTGTACGTAATTCAGACCTACTGACTAACAGCATACAGACTGAAGTGGATACTGAAGTGATAAATTGATCTGGGTGGTGCAATAATTGCAGGCTCAGAACAGCATATACTGCCAGAAGGTCTTTGAAGGGCAGAGGATCAAACAGAGGTTAAGTTTAGGATTTACAGGGGGTAGATTCCTGTGACCTTGGTGGCAGCAAAAGCACAGCTGTGAACCTGAACAGATGGCTAAAGCAAAAGAGTTCCAGAATACAAATCGGTCTTGGTAACAGCATTAGACCAGCTTTAATTGTTTTGTTTTGGTTTTGATAAATATAATGAAGTTTCAAATTAAGAATCCTCCTCCTTTTTTACTTAGCCCATTAGGACTAGGACCACTGCACTCTATAATGATACACTCAGTTTCATCAGTGTGCAGTAATTATTGCTCCTACTTGCATGGGAGACCTCTGAGACTACCCCAGGTCATTCTTGAGAAATGCTGTGGTTGATTAAGCACTATAAGGGTCATTCTTCCTTCAGAACAAGCACTGAATTAAAATCCTACCCTGCAACAGATACCGACGCTGTTTGCAGCTGAGACATAAAGCCAGGATCCAAGAGGTGCAAAAACATTTTAATTAGAAGTGAATGTGTTACTTTCAGCATCTCAATTAAATCTCCTTTGTTCACTAAATCTAGCCCAAATTCAGGCTGTTTAGTCATTATAGTACTTGTCAATGCAGTTCTACTGTTTGCTGTCATTTTACAGGGCCTTTCTCCTTATAGAGGTAAATTAGACATCAGTAAAATTAAAGTTTTTAAAACATTTGTTATTATTTCTCTACTAGTAAGAAGAAGCTTTGCCTAATTTTGACTGACAAATCTCTAATGGACTTAAATCAAAGGATTTAAGTGGGTACCAAAATCAGTACCAACTGAAAATCACCCTCATATAGTGGTATAAATACATACCACTATAATTACTTTAAAATTTACTAATTTTGGCTTTTATATTAATTCATTAATTTGATACCACTGAGAAAAATACTTACATCATAAATATTTTTGTTAAACATACTTAATATATTTTCAGAAATAGAGTAGCCCAGGTGAAAAACATGATTTATTTCTACTCCTTTCTATCTGAGATTCTAATTTGTCTAAAACTAACGTGTTAGAATAAGAAAAACTTTTGTACTGCTCTGCTGTATGAATCTCCTAGTCATAACATCAGGAAGCTTGCATAGATGCTAAAGGTGTTTCAGAAGTCATTAATTAACATTCCTAGATGTTAATTTGAAAGAGAACTTAAAACAGAGATGCATTGCAAACCAAATATATCCTCCTCTCTGTGATTTCCATTTTCTTTTGATCATAACAATCAACTCACATTACTAAACTGAATCTTATATCTTAGAGATGAAATTCACAAAATTCCCACAAGTATTTTGCAGCAAACAGAGCAATCAGTCCCTTAAGCCAAAATAAAGTCTCTTATGAAAGAAGAAATGAACTAGTCAATTAATGTGTGTTTGTAGCAGGATAATTTGGAATGGAAAATTATTATTGCTAAGCATTTTTGAAGTACAGCTCAAAAAATATATCCATATTAAAACCTTTATTTTAGTAATGTGATCTCACACTTGTGAGTGGGGAAATAATTTTTAAATGATCTGGTTTTTATAATATACATGTATCTCACAGTGGACTGTAAACATGACATGCATAATTAGAGGAAGAGAGGGAAACAAATTGACAGAGTAGTGAACCATGCCACAGCTCAGTGTTAGAAGCTGTTCTCTGCAGTAAAACCTATTTACTGCAGTTCCAATACTGTGTTCAATTTCAGTACATTTTATGCTATAAAGGTAGGCAGACTACAGGAGTTAAGGAAGAGTTATAAGAGCCAACATGGTGCAGAAAGCAATGGTCTGTAACCATACACAAAGAAAACACTGTGGGCAATGTTAAAAGCCAAATTGCTAACACAGAAGTGAAACCAGATAAGCATAGTGAAAAATAGGTGAATAGAGATAATAGATTGAAATTTAGACAAGAAAAATGTATTCTTTGTTAAAAATCTTCTTACTGGAGTTATATGAGCCTGTAGAATAATCTCCCATAACAAATTCTAGAAAACCTATTACTTGGACTAGTGACAAAACTAGAAAAAAATGTGACAATAAATGGTTGTAGAGGAAGATAAATTAGATGTCCTACTGCTACCAGAGGCCCTTTCCCTTCCAATTTACATGAGTTGAAACCCATGCAGATACATTGCTAAAAACACAGAAAAAAAAAAATGAAGGTATTTGAGCCCAGATATTTTTTGTTTCCTGCTCTTCTGTTTCTGTGTCTTGGAGTAAACTAAGTGCAGGATAAGTAAAAGTAGCTGAAAGCACAGTGATTACTAACACAATCAGACTGAATAGGTCTGGCTTAAGGTTATACTAGGCTAAGAGAGTAGTAGGAGTTCTGAGGTGGGTTTTTTATTGTTTGTTTTTTTTTTTTTTGAAGAGAGAGTGAGAAGATAAGGGAAATTCAAAGGGCAGAAAATACTTGTATGAAAACAACTCTTCTCTGGTACTTTGTCTTGATATATGCTCCAATAGTGCATGTATAACCTTGAATATCATTGCCCAATGCCAAAGAATTCATTAGCTTCTGGACTGGAGCTATTTGTAAGTGGACAATCATACTGACACAGCAAAATTAATCATTAAGGCTATTATAATAACATTGTGAAGCCCTCAAAGATTCTTCCTCTACTGCTGTGGCAATCATGAAAGTCATTGCTACATGTGAATCACTGTGCCTTCTAAACATGCATCCACATATTTAGCCTGCTGCTTACTCACAAGAACAATAACTGCAAGCAGAAAAGGATGTAATTTCCTTATAGCATTAGGCCTGTGAACATTCACATGGGCAGTCAATACACAGGATATACTGGATTCATAAAAGTTTTTTTGTTCTCAAGAAAACAATAATTTTTGGTTTTAACCTGTTCAGTCTCAGGACAAAAGCCCTAGCCATGAAGGATAAAGGCTTATGTCATGGGCATTGCTTCAAACTCTCTGCTGCTCTTGCTCATTTCCTTGGACAAAACTGGGTAAAACTCTTCAAGCAAGCACTCATTTCCTGCAAGACAGCTGTGGAGCCTCTATTGAGATAATTAACCACAAATGGAGGATTTTGTATAATTTCCTGGACTTCATTGCCTTAAATTTCCTCTAATTATTATTACATCCTCCGTGTTTCATAAATTCTTTGATGCCCTCATAAAATTGTTCTAACGGGAGTCTTCTCTGATGTCACCAAGCAATTCTTTTAACAGAAGTGTGCTGAAAAAGTCAGGACAGCTGGATACCTGGACAGCTATTTACCTGCTTACCCCAAGAAGAAAGAGTTTGGAAAGCCTTTTCTAATGGTTGTGTTCACATTCAGTTTAACAGACCACTCCTACATTCTTCTGCGTTTATACACGGCTGTTTTTTTCACAACATCCTGAATCAATCCCTCATTCTGTTATGTTTCACTTAATTATCAATTTCCTCATATCTAGTCCTAACTGCAGACTGAACTAACAGAGTTTGTTAGGTTCCTCAGATAAGGCTCTGTGTGATATGAATGCTGCAGCTGCATATGGCCCCTCTTTGCAGGGCTGGTGGCACTAATATGTCTGGTCAAAGAGAACAGAAGTGCAGTATGTCCAGAAAAGCATTAATTGGAGAGAGGTACTAATCTGCTCTACTCATTCCTTCAGGAGAGTGACAGTGTGGTTTGCCATAGTTCTTTCTTAGCCACAGTGAGGGTATGAGCAGTAGGAAAACCCTAAGTTCACAGTCACTTAAAATACTGTCATGGAAAACATGACTGCAAGGTAGCACCAACCTTCTCCACCTAATTCCAAATAATGTTAGGATATGTCTGGTCCCAAAACACAGGTTAATCACATTTTCTCAAGATATAACTTTGGTATCATCTGGGACAAGACTCTATTCCACTAGGAAAAAAAATCAATATAAACATAAGATAGAGGTCATTCTTCCTTTAAAAATTCAGTAACAAAGGAAAAGCTTGAAGTCTCCTACTCCTAAAAAGAACATAAGGGTGAAGAAAGATCTTATTGAGCTTGAAAACTGTAAAGAAATAATTAAGAGATCTGTTCTTATCTTCTCCAATAATGTGAGGTGGAATTTAAAACATTCAATCAAAACAAAAAATAAAGTTTTCCCAGTAAACCAGAAAGAAAGTATATATTCCCAAATCCCTGTTTGCATCCCTGCTCAGATCAATTTTGCACTCTCATCCTCTGCTCCCACTATCTGAATGACACATGGCATTGATAACAAAGGCAGAGGAAATTCAGGTAGAGTTTCCACCCTGGAAATGTCCAGAAAAAATGTGACAAAATAATTTGGTTCTTTCCAGGGTTGTCTGAAATGCCCATCACTCCCTAAGTAATCTTCAAAATTTATCCAATTAGGTCAAGGTAATGATTCCCTAGAGATGATTTTCATGAAATCCTAGTCCTCACACCCATTGGAAAAACTAAGCCATGCACAAAGTTTTTCAAAATCTTCTCATGATTGATGTAAGCAATACACTAAAATCCCACTTTGGGTCTGCCCCAATACAGAGGTATTTACACAGGAAACTGTTTCATCTGGCATACAGTAGGAGTACTGAAGAAATAACACACATGAGTTCTTATGAAAATTATGGGTAGTGAACTATTGAAAAATACTAGCACATTTTCTAGTCTTTTATTCCAGCACTAAGGATGTAAACTGGCTGCACAGCTTTATCAGGGAGTCAAAAAAGGAAAGTTTTATAAACAACCATTTACAGGATTTTTTCTTAACCCAGTGATGTGGCTGTTCCTACCATCCTAGCACACTGCTGAATGGGAAAATAATCTCTTCCAAAGCACATTACTAAAATATTTTGAAGGTACATATGAGCATGACACACAAACCTGTATCTCCTGCAGATGGTATAAGGCATAGTTTAAAACCTGACTGGAAACCAGATACTGCTACTTTGTAGTTTGTCTTAAAGTTTAATGAAGGCCTAATATTTGAAGTTAATACCTTCCTGGCTAGACCACTTTTCTACAAAAAAGAATATCAGTGTTTCAAAAGAAGTTATTACATAGTATAAGCCAAACCCTGTACACATCTACTCCCATTTAAGGATGCTGACTACAACAAAATAAAAGCAGCCAAACAAATATTCACAGTTCATATATATTTGCATAGTATTTAAATAGTTGATATTTGACATATGCAGTGCAGATAAAAATCCCAAGATTGGACTTGTAGAGAGCAGATATACAAGAGCATCTAAGACAGGATCTTCCTCTTGTATTAGATGGGCAAGCTTGGGGTTTTTTTGAAATTACAAATTAATAGCTGACATTTCTCTTTCCTAACATTTTCTAAGCTGATTAATTCTGAGAACCAATTCCAGTAAAGGTATCAAGCCAGACTATATTAAGTGATAAAGATTGCACTAATTCATCCACAGCATCTTGATAAACAATCTTTCAGGGATGGATGGGAGGAATTTAATTTCTACCAACTGCAGGCTGAATTCCTTCAGAGTTTTATGACCTACTGAAAAAGGTTTTGCATACAGACATATAAACTGATTCCAGCAACCAAAGCAATCAAAATAATTTCTGCCTGATTACCAGCTGCAAATCTGAAAGCTGTAGTTTGTGCATTAGTAGTATTATACACTGAAATAATAATAGATTTATAGGGACACTTTAGATAGATTTTGATACTCCTTGTTCATGGATGTGGTCCCCTGTCCTGTTCTGAAAGTGCTTAGCATCTCCCAGGATCTGCATCCTTATTAGGCAATGATTCATGCTGAACTCCATCTAACTGGGAAAAATGACATGGAGCCAGTTTTATACAGAAGGAAATATGATTTTTCCCAACAGAGAGGCAAGCCTGAGAAAGACCATCTCAATCAACTTAAACATTTTAGAAAAATGATGCACTTCAGTTGTGATCAATTACCCAGTTGGAAAAAGGACCACAAAAAAAATCATATCCCAAAAATTTCTGTATGATAAACATACAAAAGAGCATATGTGTTTCATTTCTTATGACATTTACAGACTTATTTCTTTCACTGAATTATCTTCAAATATTTGTCTGCCTTATGAAGTTCATTCTATATATACATATATAGTAAAATGTTTATATGTAGAAGATACTTTCTAGTGGTGGGATACATGACATATGCACATTTAGCTTAGTCCTGCACTTTAAAATACATTTTTCTCCTAAAAATGACTAATATATACACGAGGTATTTCAAACTGATCTCACTAATCTTCTTATCCATTCTCATTCTTAATAGGCTGATCTTCAAATCCTTTGGAAGGACAATATCAAACATTTCATCTATTATAAGACCGGATTTATTTGAAATCAAGTACTTTGGTGATGTTTCTCTTTTCAGGAATAAAAACTGGGAACCCTATTTTCATTTTGCTATTGAGAATGGCATGATAATGAAAAATGCAGATGAAAGATACGGCAAGACTCAACTACTTAAAGAGTAGAAGTATGTACACAGATTCCAGGTAAGGATCCAAATCCTAACACTGTACTACCAGTAACAGATTTCTATACCAGAAAAAAATAATAAAATTAGTGGTTAAGAAATCCATCTAAACATCTGGTTACAAGTAATTCTTCATTGTTTGTCTTCATTCTTTGAGAAAGCAAACCTATATCTTTCAATATTTATATTTAAAAAGTAGGTTTAAGTACATTTGCTGTTATGAAATGAATGTTCATGCTTTGTGATAGTATATCATCAAATGGCTTGGGCTGGAAGGGACCTTAGAGACCATCTTGTTCCAACCCTTATGCCATGGCCAGGGAAACCTTCCTCTAGACCAATTGCTTAAAGCCCCATCCAGCCTGAACTTGAACCCTTCCAGGAGTGGGATACCCAGAACTCCTCTGGCAACCTGTTCCAGTGTCTCACTACCCTCAAAGTGAAAAAATTCCTCCTCATATCTAATCTAAACCTATCCTCTTTCAGGTTGAAGCCATCACCCCTTGTCCTATCACTACAGGCCCTCGTAAAAAAATCCCTGTTGAGCTTGCTTGTAAGTCTCCTTCATGTACTGGAAAGCTGCAATAAGGTCACTCCAGAGCCTTCTCCTCTCCAGTAGGAACAATTCCAATTATCTCAATCTTTCCTCATAGGAAAGGTACTCCATTCCTCTAACCATCTTCATTGCTGTCCTCTGCACTTGCTCTGACAGGCTGATGTCCTTCCTGTGCTGGGGATCCCAGACCTTTAATCGGTACTCCATGTGGCGCTTCATGAGGGAAAAGTAGAGGGGGAGAACCTTCTTTTGATGCAGCCTGGGCTACGATTGGTTTTCTAGGCTGTGAGCTCGCATTGCTGGCTCATGTCCCCACCCACCAGCGTCCCCAAGTCCTTCCCAGCAGAGCTGCTCTCTATGCATTCATTCCCCAGCTCATGTTGATACTGGGGGTTGCCCCCACCCAAGTGCAGGACCTTACACCTTATAAATATCAACGTGAATGGATGGTTGTACTTCCACTGCAAAGTTACTTGCAGCGCTCTCTGTCTTTAACTCTCACTTCTAACTCTGACTGCACATAATCCTTTCTTTCATTTGTTTCAAGACTGAATCAAAATCTCATACTTTTTCCTTCTTTCCTCCTCCCTCTCCCAGTCATCTGGAATGTCTCTTCTTGGGGAATTATGTCATTACTTAGATGTATTAAAATGAATCAATGAATTACCTTTATGCTAATTATTATGAAAATGCATAGGTTGAAAATAACAAAGTCAAACACTAACTTCAGGAGGCTATCAGGATTTGACAGGATTAAATAACTCATGCAAACTGTCTGTTAAATAAAAACTCCTATAGCTAAGATCCATTAATTTTTTCATTAATGCCACTAGAATTCCATTAAGTAGTTTCCATAGCTTCTTGTATAATGAGTACAAAAGAGAGTCTTGCATTCAAACTAGGGATTATATAAATGCAACGCTGCATGAAATCTCAGCTCTGAGACAGTGCAAAGAGTCAATGACATTAATGTAGCACTGGTGACTCCTCTCCTTTGCAAATATTGCTGAAACAGCAGTTTTCACAATGGATTTTATCTAAATTAACTTTATTTCACACTCAATTTGTTGTGCATAGTTTACCCTGTCTTTCATGCCAATTAACTTCCAGAAATGCTTGGTGTGCAAAATGAGGAAGATCTAAATGAATTAAATTGGAACTTAATTTTACTATGTGATAATAGATGTTTTGCAGTTTACACAGTGGTTGCCATTAATGCATGTATGTTTTAATAAGTTGCATTTGTAATGTATTCACCTCAAAATTATCTGGGAAGCCAAAGTAAGTAGATGTTTCAAAAGCCTGAAATCTCCTCTGTTGTCATATTAAAGAGGGAAAAAAATTTACTTGATAAACCAGCAAAGATGCTAAACGCATCACTTTGAGAAGTTATGTGATACCAAGTGGGAATGAAATCTCTTGTGATTGTCTTTCTGCTCATCATTAGTAAAGCCAATTAGTTAGCATAATGCCCATTCCTTTTAGGTGCATTACAAGCACAACTGAGTATCATTAACTTACCATGAATATGATAACCTCAGAGGTAAACAATATGTTTTTCAAATGCTGACCTAAATATTAGGAGACATTTTCCACTGGCTGAAACATCAGTCTAGCAGACAGAAACAATGGATATTTATGTCAGGCTCCTCCACAAACTGAATCTGGTTATTTCTGAAATTTCTCACCATTAATACAGGGGATATATATTTACACGTAATGTTACCTGCACCTACATATATCTGTACATATGTATGTATGCATTTTCACAGAGATTAGTTAATTGTGAAAGTCCTTTAAGTTCCATGAATGGACTTTTTTTGAATAGAACTTGAGGAAGAGGTAGGGCATCTACAGGAATATTAAATAAACTTATGTGAATGTGTGATCTTTATGAATGGTTTATGAACAGTAAGAATTTCTTTTCTAGAATAACAGCATTTATTTTCGTGTGAGCTCTTTTCCTAAATTTATATACAAATATAGTTCACTCCTACAGGCACTGTTATTGTCTGCAACTACAATGAGAGTGTTACACCCAATACAACCCAACATTTCTCATTACCTGGGGAACCATTTTAAGCACTCTAAGACTATCTCTGTGCCACTTCTGGACCTCAAAGCTCTGGGACACGGCCACTGTCGGCATCTCTTCCAAATATTGTGACTACAAAGTGAAAATCAGCAGTCTTAGCCTTTTCTGGAATTTTGGATACTCTGTGGAGGAGCATTCCATCTAATCTCCTGGAGCCAGAAGAATGACTTTTGGGAATCAGAAGAGCTGAAACCACATATGACATCTCCCTCTCAATTGCATTTTTCCTCTCTACCCTTCTCTGCTTGGAAAGAAAGGAACCAAAAATGGATCAAGAATGGCAAATCTTTTAGTTGCCTTCCTACATGACTAATATTCAGAAGGGAAAAGTCACATGGCACTAAAATTAAACAATGTGTTTGTAAAAATTATCTGTAGAATATAACAACTGTATCATTTGCAAACCTGCCTTTACCCTCTATTTCATACCACATAAATTTGATGTGCTGAACAGATCAGGATTAAGACTTGATGATACAAAACAACAACTTTCGGGGATGATTTCTGAAAGATGGGGTAAACTGTCTAAAAATCTAATGAAATGTTATGTAAAATTTAGGAAAGTTCTTGCATTAATATTCTTGGAAAACAAATCTCTTTCACTGATGCAAAAGGAAGCAACATTGTGAAGAGCTTCACAACACAACGTGGGACTGGCTGTTTCCTAATGAAATCCAGAGAAGCTAAATTAGAAACCTCTGTACAATTTCACAGGACTCAGAGGGATGCCCAGCATGATGTATCCACTCAGATATCTGCACTCTTGTGAAGAACAGTTGATGAAGTGTAACATGTTTGCCTGGAGGCATGACCCGTATCACTGCTAATTTTGCAGATTGAAGGATCAAGGAGTAATTAGACAAGCAGGGGCATCATTAAAATGTAGCATGTTTTCCTTTTATTTTCATAATTTTCAGATGCATTTGAGTTGTTTAAAGAGTAGAGACAAGTCAGTGCTTGCTGCATTATTAAAATTCTGAATTATGTTTTAAATCTTAGTGCATATGATGTTTCTCAAGACAAATTGCTATATCTAAGCAGTAGTTTCAACCACTCTAAGAGATAAAAAAGGTAACTAGTTATATTCACTTTTCAGCAGTGGCAGAGGTTTGTCTGTGCTCCTTTAAGGATTTGCTGAAACAAAAGTGTATCTCATTTGCAGCCACAGTAATCAGCTTACCTTTAATCTTTTGTTTTCTTTATAAATAGCAAAGATTTATTTGCTTTGAGCTGTCTAAAACCAGAGCTGCCATAGATCATCCAAAACCATTAATCTTTGTTCTCTGCAACCTGATTTCTGAAAACTGGGGGCAATGCAAAGAAGTCAATGCAAGAAAGTCAAATAAACACATTTCTCAAATTCTGGGGTTGTTGTCACTAAGTTAAGATGTGAGAAAAAGCATTTTTCTCCCAGGAAAATATTTCAGTTCAAGAACAGTTTGGAAGTAGATCTTTATTGACTCAGATTTCATTGAAAATATATCACTACAAAATTTGTTGGCAAATTGCTGTCCTTTATTAAAAAGCCCCATCACAGAAACACCAAGAAAGGATTAAAACAGCCAATCAGCAGAGCTGCTCACCATGCTGTTGCATGTTAGATTTTGGCAATGCTGGTGGAATTAGGGCCTAAGCTTCAAACTGAACCAAACCAGATGTTAGCAAAAGAGTTTATATGTGCAAACCCTAACTGACTTCTTAATTCCTTGCTTTCTCTAGTTGGAATGCTAATTAATGTAGTTATGATTAATAACAGGATGGCTAATTGCTATTTTTCCTTCTCTGTAAATGTCCTTTTTTATTTAAAGAGAGTGTTTTGCCTAACTTGTATTGTATGTTTCTGAAGCCCTGATTTATTTGTCCGCCCAAACTGCTTATTAGAAATGCATGACAAAGTGATAATTAGTCAGATCTGGGCAAAGCATGTCACATGTTCAAGAGTATTACTTAAATCTAAACCTGAGTATATCAACCTAGTTTTTGAAAGTGGAAATTTCAGGTAGAGACTCAAATAATGTCAATAAAATGAAAAAAAAAAAAAATGGAAATTATGAGANAAATAATGTCAATAAAATGAAAAAAATAATGAAAATGATGAATACTGTAGAAGGGTCATAACCAGGCTAAATGACAAGGAGAAATAACCTTTACAGTTAAGACCATGTAATCTACCAGAGGGCAAAAATTATTTTCAGTTGCCTGAAACCAATACATCTCAACATCACAAGCTTAATACAGCTGTAAACAAATCCAAAAGCCAGATGCTACACATCTTATATTAACTTCTTCCATGAATTAACAGAAGCTTTAGAGTCTTAGAATCACCTAAATCACATGAGACATTAGTATTATACTTCTGGAGTGGTAGGTGTATTTCTTTCCCTTAGAAATTATGCTGGTTTTATAAAGCTGGTCAGTGCCCTCTGAATTTTATCTTCCAACTCCTTTTACTGTAAAAGTGTTGAATATCGAGAAGATGGTTTTCTTATTATTCTGTTGAGATCTAATGGAATATCCAAGTTGATTTTGTTTCTGTGTTTGGGTTTTTGGTTTTGCTTTGGTTTGTTTGATTGTTTTAATTTGTTTTGTTTTGGTTTGTTTTTTTTTGGTTGGAAGTGAAACTATATCCTTTGAACTTTCCCAAATCACTTTCTTTGTCTTACTGGATCGAGAGATTACCTGAAAAGCAGGTGACATTATAGATCCTCCTTTCACTATGGTATATCATGGGGGAAAAGCATTAGCATTATTTTGATGATGTTAAAGCTGCATCATGTGATCCTGTTCCTATAGTTTGAATCTTAATAGTTCCTGTAGGTTGAATCTATAGTAGAGCTTTGCTCCTGAAGTACTGACAGTTGTTTTTCATCATTCACAGGGGACAACAGCTGGTCAGTTTAACAGACTGACCTTTGAAACAATATAAACACATAAATGGTGATCTCAGGATTCTTCTGAGCCTTTACTCCAACAGATTTTTAAAATGCTCTTTATTCTCTCAAAATAGTATTATGCATTTTATGATATTTTTAAGGGCTCTTCTCAGGACAATTATTCTTCCTGAAATTCCTGTATGCAGTTCATACTGTAAATATACATTTAACGTTTTTTTACAAAGTCTGATATTTTTTCCTGACAAGACCTTGAGCTAATTTTTGAAGAACTTCTTTCACATTGGCAAACTTATTTCTTTTACTGGGAAATACAAGACGGTTGTAGTTTGACAGAGAGGCTATGATGGCAATGGTATGGTAATAGATAAGATCCTTTTCTATGTAGGAGTTGACCTGTCTCTGCTTGGAAGGAAAACACTGGGGTGAGTAGTGTGTGGTGAATAGTGTGTGTGACTCTTTAAGGTTACTGCAGTATATTACTTAGATTAGAGTCAGTATTTTAATAAGCAGAAAAATGAGTATTTGTGCTTTTGCCATTGACATTTGCCGAATGACTTTTAAGACAAAAGCCGTGACCACTTGCCAGTGTGGAAGATGAGTTATCACTTTTCATAAACAAGACAGTGGTGACTCTAGGTATGGTGGTCTTGTTCCAACCCAGGCAATCATATTCCTTTTACTTCATATTTAATATTTTCCAGTAGGTCTGGTGTTTTTTCAAATATCCTCTAAGCTGATGACTAAAGTTTCTTCACGCTATGGAATAAGTAATGTGGTCTACCTGACACAGGGATATATTTCAGCTATAGAAAATTGACCTGTTAAACACCCACAGAAAAAAAGAAAAAAGCTATCATTAAAAGCTCATTATTCTCTGCTCTAGGTAGCTGCAGTAACCATGGTACTGATCTACACATAACACTAAAGGTACAGTACAATAATCCCTGTGGAATGGCAAATGTAGAATTTTAATGATTCCTGCTTTATTTAGGTTGTAAAGTGCTTTGGGAAAGGTATCCTTCAAGATGAAAGCTAGTACAGAAATATAAGCTATTGCTATTATGCTTTGAATTAATCACTACTTGCTTTCCCCTCCAGAGTGATGCAGAAAAACATCTTAACATCTATTTTACTTGCAGCCTGAAAAAGAAAAAAGGCCTTCCTCTCATAAAGTAGGATAAAGCAAAGAAAAATATAAAGCTCCTTCAAACCTGAAAGAAAGAAAATCAGTTTTGTGTTGATATATATAGCTTTCATCCTGCATTTCTTGAAACTGATATTCATCTGAAGGAAAGAAAATGACCTATGAAACAGAATCGAGTCCTTGGTTATTAAATATCTGCTAGGACAGATTCTGAATGGGTAATGTCTGTAAGCCCCCAAAGTAGGGGAACTGAGGACAGAAAGCCTACAACCCACTTAACACCATTAGTGTGAATGAGCCACCATCATAATGCACAATAATTATGCTATGCAGACTCTTATTTAATTAAACTTCAGGGTGTGAGGGGCAATACACTTAAACAAAATAAAGGCAGAAAAATATTAAACTGGGCTGGATAATATATTAATGTAAAGGATAATAAAATTTACATATATAGACACATTTAAAATTCACACTTATAGCTCAGTGGGGCTCCTGTTTCCAGTGTGCAGTGACAAACACATACAGTTACATGCAGTGATCAATGGGATGTAAATCAGCCTTTCTTTATTTGATTTCTGTCTCAGAAAAAAAATTAGAGTCATAGAAAATAGAGATTTATCATTGAGGCAGGGAGGGACATAATGTTTTTCTTACATGTCAAATAGTACAGAATAGTCTTGTGTACAACATTCTCTTTCTCCTTTATTGCAGAGTTCTGCATGTCCTGCATTCAGCACAGGTGAGATAGTGCAATCATGGCTTTATGTAGTGATTTGACTTAGAAAGGACCTTTAATGATCATCAGGTCCAACCACCCTGCAATGAGCAGGGACATCTTCAGCTGGGTCTGTTCGCCCAAGTGCCATCCAACCTGATTTTGAACAGTTCCATTGATGGGGCATCCACTACTTCTCTGGGAAACTTACTCCAATGTCTCACCACCCTCATCATAAAAGAAAAAAAAAATTCCTTGTATCCAATAGAAATATGCTCTCTTTCAGTTTAAAACCATTGTCCCTTGTACTTTCACTACAGGCCTTGGAAAAATATTTTTCTTCGTCTTCCTAGTAAGCCTCCTTTTTATATTGAAAGTCCACAGTGTGGTCTCACCGAGTTTTCTCTTCCCCATGTTAAATAATCCAAACTGTCTCCAAATCCTTTCTTCACAGAAGGG
The DNA here is from genome assembly GCA_013398275.1 of Promerops cafer. Taxonomy (NCBI): domain Eukaryota; kingdom Metazoa; phylum Chordata; class Aves; order Passeriformes; family Nectariniidae; genus Promerops; species Promerops cafer. The sequence goes on along the minus strand of VZSE01003600.1, from coordinate 2,660,993 downwards.
GTGTTACAGCCCTCTGATAATTTTTGTGGATGTCCTCTCTAGGTACTGTAACAGGTCGATGCCTTTCTTGTTCTGGGGACCCAGTAACACATGTATGTAACCTTGATCATAGGGGAGAAGATCTAGTGGTACTTTATATAATCTTCTGCTTAACACTTGTAGGAAAAAGAAGAATGTTTTTTGTTATTACTCACTTACTGGAACCCTGGTTAATGATAATTTTTGGCTTTCTGTGCTGAAAGGCACTGACCCTCAAGAAAGCACAGCATTTGACCTGAGGCCATGGAGAAGGCTTCCAAAACTGAGTGATAGCACTGAGATTATGGGTGTGTAGTTTGAATGGGAGTGTGTTGGGTAGAAAACTAAGTTTAAGGTTCTAGAATATAATACATATCTATAAGGCAAGATGGAGGCTTTTGGGCGTAGGCTAGTCCTTCTTTTTCACCTTCTTCATGGGTTTGGGTGGTATTCTGTAATTGGATAGAAAAGTCCGCAGTGCGGACTTCGAGATCTTGGTTATTGGGTTAAAAATGGAAATAATTTAGGTGTCGCTTCTTAATTGCATAGTTTGTGTTTAAAAGGCCTTGTAGAGAAAGAGATAGAGGCCATTTTCCGCTTTGTTAGATAGAACTCACAGCTTGTGAGACTGCAACATAGACAAGAATTAATAAACATCTGAGTCTGAACAAGAAACACTGTCTCCTGCTTTTAATCCCAACTCTAACCAGGGAAAAGGAAGATAAGGCTGCCGCACCCATTCTGCTGAGAAAAGCTGAATGCTCAGCCATCATATCCACAAGCCTACGTGGGAATTAGTGGGGGGCAGAGGAACACAAGCCAAAGTCTGAAGAGATTCTGTATTATCTTATCTGATAACTTTAGAAAGTCACTGTGATTTCAAACCACTTCTTTGACTGATTTGAGACCAGTGTTCCTAATTACAGAAAACAGGTTGACATGGAGTCTGAACTATACTACATATCCTTCCACAGCACTCGTCAATTGTTCTTGAAGTAGAGGGACACAGAAAAATGCATCTCTTTAGATTTTTCTTCTATTCTTTGGGTGCTGTAACATATGCCATGTATACATATATTTGTGATATGTACATATGTCACCATATGTAACTCAGTCTGGGAAGTGGCTTTATTTAGTCTGGGGTTGTTTGGCCTGGGGAAAAGGATGCTCAGCAAGGACCTTATCACTCTTTACAACTGCCTGAATGAAGGTTGTAGTGACATGGGGATCAGACTCTTCTGCCATGTCTCAAGTGAAAAGATGAGAGGAAATGGCCTCAAATTGCACCGCAGAAGGCTCAGATTAGATATCAGATAAAAAAATCACTGAAAGACTGGTTAGGGAGGTGGTGTAGTTACTGTCTCCAGAAGTGTTCAAGAGGTGTCTGGATGTGGCACTTGAGAATATTATAAGGTTTAGGGACAATTATGGCAGTGCTGGGTTGGTGGTTGAGCTAGATGATCTTGAAGGTCTCTTCCAAACTTTAGGATTCCGTGACATAAATATATATGTCACTAAGATATAAGCAGCTTCAGAGTATTTCAGTTATCAGAGGATTTCTTCTCTGAGGAAGGTTCTATCAGCGGGTGGCTTTCAAGAGCTCCTGATGAACAGATGATCCCATCTTTGATTTTATCTGGGACACAGATCTGGAAATGTAGGTCAACCAACCAGTGATAAAAAAACCCACATAAATGAAAATACAGCAGTGGAAACTGATTTGCTATAGTTACATTAATGAAGAACATCTGGCCCATCCCACCACACAGGTATCTATGTTGCACATCTTGCAAAGCTATAGCAGAATCAGAATTTCTGTCTGACTTTCAAAATGGGCCTCACTCCCTCCTGTCCTGGACTCCACTTAGATGACAGTCTTTAATGGTTGCCTAGATACTTCACACTCTGTACACTGTGCAGGAATACACCAAAATTGTCAGTTCAGTACACACTCCTGGCTGACTGTAAACACTTTGCCAGCTATTAATATCTTTATCCCTTCTTGAGAGCTTAAACATGGGAATGAGTATGTTATTTACTATAGAAAAGCCAGAGCTGGCTGCTAAATTAACAGAGTAACTCAACCAAGAGTCCCATAAAAGCTGTTTGTCTCCTCTTTTCACACAACTGAGCTCCAGCTAGTGTGAGTTTGGCCATCACAATTCCACAATTCCTTGGACACTGAACAAATACTGTATAGCTATAGATGGTTACTATATTAATTTAATATTTTCCCCCTCTCCAGCTAATCATTTAAAGCAGCAGCTGGTGAATGAATTTATGTTTGTCTTCCTCTTTGCCTCCTTTAACTTCAAATAATACTTTCCATTACTTTCAAGAGATACAAGATGTGTCAGTGTGTCTCGAGTACTTTTTCATAAAGCTAAATCCTTTCCTTGCTGCTAAGCAAGCCTAAAATTGTGCTCTCCTAGATTTGGGGATGCCTTATACACCCAGAGATGCTTCATCCAAAACCAAACTTAAACCTGAGCACTGGAAGATTATATAAACCATGTATCAATTCTTTTCATGCTACTTTGATTTTGCATCTGAAGGAAAGATGCAAAAGACAGACACTTGACTTGAAGAGGTTTCTACTGAGAAGTGGAAAAGAAGCAATTTAAAAGACGACAGTCGTCTCGCTGTCCTCTCCTTATTAGCAGCCATAATTTGATAACAAAGGACACACTAGTCAGAGTGGGCATCTAAATGCAGACTCAAGTATGAATGGCAAAGCAAGTCTATTCTCAAAGTTGCCAGTATCGTGTCTGAAGTGACTTTTCATGATTTCAGCCTTGTGGGTTAAATGCTCAGTTGGTGATTATTGATGTAATGTCATTGACTCTAATGGAGTCAGACTGAATTAGATGAGCCGAGGATCTCAATGTCTGTCACAGTTTACTGAACCAGATTCCTTGTACTAAAAATTGCCTTTTTATTTTCATAAAAATGTCACGCCTAGCAGGAAATCTCTGTTCTTGCACCAGAGACTTTGTGAGTGTTTCTCAGGTATCTGCTATCTTGCTGAAGTTGGTTGATGCCGTGTTAAACAGGGCATGAAACCAGTTGGACAAGTGAACACAGTGAGCGCAAGTGAGAATTTTCATCACATCGTCACAGCTTGCTTGCTTTCTAACATAATAAACTCCACGCCTCCTAGACAGCTTCGCCAGAGAACTGCACATCCAAAACCCTCTAAACATTGGAAGCCTGAAGGAAGAAAGATAAGCTATTTATTCTTAGAAATTATGGGCCCAGTAGAGTAACTCCCAAAGACTTGGGTCTGTATCTGCAAGCTGAAAAATTAAGCTGTTGCTCCAAAAACATTAGTACATGGCTGTATAATTCACCTTTCTCTGAGGCAGTCATGTTATTATTATATCAAGGAAGGTCCCCATTAAGGATTTTGCAGGTGTTTGATGTTAATTGTGAAAATGTCAGCAGGGCAGCTGAGTAACCCAATAAGAGAGGATTTACTTTTGCAGTGGCCAAATGGACCTTAACAGTAGTTTACCTGGAAAAGAAAGAAAAATGTTATCAGCTTTTGTTACTTTGTAAATAACCTCACAATATTTAGTGTCCAAACACAACAATTATTTGAGACTCTCATGCCTTTTTCCTTTTTTTTTTTTTTTTTATTTTCTTCTCATTGTGGTTGCAGAAAATAATCCTGAAAGAACATTTAATCCAAGTGGACTTCAAGACTCCAAAAAATTAATCTAAAGACATGATTTTTTTAAACCTCTTTTAAAAACCAACCTCTCTTTCATACCTCCTCAAGCAAAAGAACCCCAAAAACCAAAACACAAATCAACTGATTAAGACTTGAGCCAGGGCATTTGAATCCTTGGTTTTGGTGCTTCTTTTCGTCCCAGATTAAAGGGTGTTCCTTCAATTCTGTATAATGATTGGGCTTTTATGACACACTCAATTTCTAGTGTAAAGTTTTTTAAAAGACTTCATGGCTGAAATGTGTTTGCACTGTTCTGATCATCCAGCATACTTTGATTTCTTGTGACACTTTGTACAATTCATCAGCTAAAACTCAGAGCATGGAGGAGGGCAGTGGACCATCATTTAGAAAAACAGACTGCAAAGATAAGTTTTAGGTCCATTTCCACAGACATGATCCAATTCTGTTTACATAATGCATATCCTAGAAACCAAGCTGTAGAGTGTGAAAACGCCAGTGAAATCTCCTTGTTGAGTTTTCCAGTGCAAACCCAAGTCTGTTTAATAGGAGAAAATAGGAACAGTTTGGAATATAGTGTTTTGGATAGACCCTTAAAAAGTACATCCATTTTACTTTTACAATCCACTGTGGGAATTTTGGTTTTGACAGCTCAGCTTGGACTAGGCAGTGCTCGTGATGCAGTTACCTGTCGTTTACAAGTGGCAAGTTTCCACTGATTTTCTCAGCAGATGTCAGCCACAAAAATCACAGCTGGTTAGACAACTTGCTTGTAAGAAAAAAAGAAAAGCAAAAATGAAAATGCATGTATTATTTTCCAGCAAGCCGTTCTCACATATGAAATCTGCAGCTCTTAAATCCTAATTCCTGTGAAGCACCTTTCCCTGTCCCCAGACACCACCACCCGGGCTCGTAGCGCACGTGTGAAGTACCGTCCATGATGCAGGTACAGTGCGCGTTTTCGGGTACCTATCAGCGATGTACAGAAGGCAGACAGATGGGGATGCACTGCCCTCTTTTTCCCTTGTAACAACCATGAAAGCCAACAGGCTGGCTTCCTAATCCCTCCCTGGAACTCTTGCTTATCTCCCGTTCAAAAGGCGCGGGCGTGTGGTGCTGTGCGAGCCCTTATCGCCGGCCGTGCCCCCTGTCACTGGATAATTGCCTGCTGCTGTGTGAGCATCACAAAGCCGATCGCTCAGCGCTTCCTGCAAGGGAACTACTGGCCCCTGCTCCCACAGCTCAAGGAGCAGATCAGCTTTTCAGTAATACAGACAATGAAACAAGAAACTGTTCTTAATTTTTCTAGGAGAGCATAATGATCTTACTCATCAGCTAACAATGGCAGTATTTAAGCTCCCTTTTTGCACCCAGAAGAAAAGCATTTATTCAAACTAGTAATTACCAGTAATATAAAGAACCAGACTAACTGTAATGGATGAATGTGACGTAGGAAGCCTTAAAAAATGAGAAACCTGCATCATAAACAGAAGAGAAGCAGATCTTTCTTGCTTTATGAAACTGTTAATAATTCAAAAATTTATTTGTTCCTCCAAGCTATTTCAGGCAAATGAACTGTAGAGGAACAGCTAGATGTTAATTTTATCCATCAGCAAGAACTTCCTAGAAAAACTATACATCTTCTTACGGTCATCTGAGGGAAGAATATTTTAAATACATTCAGAAGAACATTCATTCCTTAAGAGATACCTGCAGTTCTTAATATTAATTATTTATATTTTTCATTATTTGTTTCTTATCCCCTCCTTTCAGAAGTTCTATTTTTCGAACACAGATCAAAAATGGTATTTTGCAAGTTAATGGCCAGTCTGTTAATTCTAATGATGAACTGCAAGAGCCTCGCAAACTAACAATTATATATCCAGTGCGGAAATATAGTTAGTTTATGACCAGAGGAAAAAGGGTAAAACCCATCAGCTAATTTATAGAATGATTAAATGATTACTCTCCACAAGTTTCTTTGTCTTATCAAATTAATACTATAGTCTCAGAAATATATGTAGTTTTAAGTAACTATATACATGCATTATATATATATATATAAATTTATGCATAAAAATGGAATGAACTTTTAAACTTTACTCTCTCTGTTTTCAATGAATAACTTAAACCTTCTCTGATCAAGCATACTAGCAAATCACTGACTATATATTCAGCTTCAGAAAGAAATTGCAAATTGAGCATTCATGCATGATTTTATCTTCTTGGCTATCAGTGAATGCTTTAAAAACCCTCAGTGCTTTAAGAAAGAACTGCAGAAACCAAAGCTGTTCTTCATTACAGAACTAAAACTGATAGTTTGGTAGCTTTTAATGTAAAAAGAAACAAATCTTTTCTAAGAAGGGGGGTTGGGAAAAATACTAAATAAGGATAAACATACCAATATACTGAAAAAGACTAACAGTCCTATCAGAATTGATAAGGATTCTAGAGTAAAATGCAGGACTTTTGAGGAAGCAAACGCAGGGTAATATGGATATTGTATTTGCTCATAACTGAAATAGTTTTTATGCTGTACATATGTTTAACTGACTTTTATTGAATGAAGTAATGCACATCAAATCTCACTTGTTCATTCAGACTCATACCAAAGTATCTGTAACCAGAATAATTATTTAGGAGGTGGAATAAGTATTTTCTATTAATTTCCTTTATTTTATCAGAATGAACATTTCTCCTGATAGCACAGTCATAAACTTCACATTTATAAACTAGTCTTAACACTTCTAATAAACTACAGTCACATTATGTAAATGATCTCTACGATGGTGTCTGAAAAAAACATTCAAAACTGAAAAACAGTCACTTTTGCTGGTGCTTAATGACTATGCTGGTATTCTAAAGATCATAATTTATTTCCTCACAGAGATGATATAGTTTTCTATTTTCTATGCTGAGAATAACTCAATATCTTTGAAACTATTGAAACACGGAATAGCGGTTAAAAAAGAAACACGATTTTATACAGTGCCCTTCATCACAGTTCCTTGTAACAGGTGTGATTCAGAGTTATGAAGGTCAGTGGTAGCTGGTCCATTGACCTCATGATCCATTTCTTTCCTAAATGTTTCCTTTCTCGTAGCTTGCCATTTCTGGTACTGTTTAAAGTAAAGAAGACAAATTACACATTCATGCCTTCTTGCCCTCTGAGTTTAGCAGTCCATGAAGCACTGTTCCCCCCATTCCTGACCACCCCAAAGGGCTGTATCTATTACCCACTGAATTGATTACTTATTGATTTTCCTGTCACTGTTCCTTATCCATCAGCAGGAAGACAGAAAATAACCCTCTCTGTAACTCTGCATGTGGCACATGCAATAAGCTGTGAAGCTGAAACCATACTGGTGAAATGATAACTGGATGGCCAGGGATATTATGCTCTTTAAGCATTTTTGACAGATTGATACCTACAAGCCCTGAATTCTCACAACCAGAGGGCATGCAGCCATCTCCTTGCGGTACTTTGTAGGAAGAGATCAGGTGCACTTCTTCCTAAGTGAAACAAGGTGGCTAAAAATATCTGTTCTTTTCTTATTTGAAAACTATGTGAAGACATTTATTGTTTTCTAGATGGATTCTGCAAAATCATGTCCAGTTTACAGATTGTTTCCAGTCAGCTGAATGTGAATGTTTGATATGCAAAACATGAGCAGTGTCACTGGGCACAAGATTCACATAACTCATTGGTACAATCTTTGAGAATTGAGTTTCATATTCAAAATGTTCACAGTAATACTGAATTCAAAATGCAGTTTCTCAAAATATCTTTCAATGTCTTCTTTCCTCTTCATGGTTGCACTTGCCACAGTAAATTCATTAGCTGTCAAATTTGCAAAGAACAACACTAAAGGAAAAGTAATGGCAAAAGAAGGAGATAAGATTAAGACAAAGTTCACAGAAAAAAATATAGTATTAAAAAACAGCAGTATTGCCTACTTTTTCAGCAATTAATAGAAGGTTTTCAGCAATTAATAGAAGCCCATCAAGGTCAGTATGAATTGCTCAGTGATTTACTGGACTTCGGTTGCTTACCTTTGTTTCTCTAACACACTGCTTAATTTATGGTCAGCATGGAGAATTCATGGCAAAACCCAAGACTCTTTTTTGTTCTGAACTGGAGTTGATATTAAATAGATGTAGGAGGCATAAAAGCAGTCTGTTCCTGCATAATTGGGGTGATGCTGTATAAAATTGTAAAACATGGTCAGAGGGATTAATTAAGCTAATATGCAACAGTGACCCCAGTTTGTGCACTCTGCTATGAATCCTGCTGTTGTAAAATGTAGGATTTTTTAAAAACATCAAACAGTAAGAGAATAAAAGCTACTATTGACATGCATAGATCTCAGCTTAATTGTAGTTGTTATCACCACAGTTGTCAAGAAATCCCTCTTGGAGGTCACTGTGGCTGCTGCAGGGATAATTTCACTCTTTATAGAGGCCAGCAGACCCCTTACAAGCTACACACCAACTGATTTCAGTAACACAGCATCTACCTGTTTTCCTCAACATATAATTTGCAGCATCTTATCTGCTGTAATGTGCAGCAGATTAGTAGCCTGAAAAATGAGCCATCTACCCAGTTGAGGAGAGATAAATAATTGATGGTTGGAACTATAACCAAAAGGAAGTAATTTTTCCTCATCAGGTCACTCAGATTCACAAAGCTGTCAGGAAAGAAAAATCTATAATTTTAAGTAGAAAATGATGGCATGCTCTCATAAAGGAATAGTGTTCTTCCATTGTTTGTGGTGACAGTATAGCATACCTGCGTAGCAATGAGAAAGGTACTATTTTATTTACTTTCCAGTGGGAAACAGACTCAATAGTCCTGACTTTTTGTAATTATTATTTTTTCCCAAATTTTTTTGTCACTCTTAGTCAATTTTTTATCCTGATTCGGAAGATTTTAGTGTCACCCTAATGAACAGACTGTTCACATAAGAAGGTATAAAATAATCTTTATTTTATATTAAATATCCACTGCTCAGAAACATTATCCACCTGAGAAAACACAGGAGTGAGAAGGAAGTATGTTTACCTGTGTATTGCTGTAGAGACTTCTTGTGGAGACAGTCAAAAGTGAACAGGCACATTCCATTTACAAATGTTTAATTTCACCCTGTTCAGCTAATTTAGCTCAGAAGTTGCCATCAGGCAGCTGATTAAATATTAATTTGGAATGACTTTCAATAAGGTTAGGTTCATATTCACAGAAAGTATCTCAATTCAAATGACTTCCTACTTGAATATTCGGAAAGTTTAAGATTTGCACAGGAATGCAGTGATTCCAACAGTAATCCTTACCATATTTAATTTTATATGTTTATGTGTAATTTGCAACATGTAATTTTATGTTTATATGAATGCACAGAAAGAAACAATCTATACACAAGGTATTTTATTACTGTCTCAGATCAACTTCAAATCACAGAGTAGTTTTAGGTGCAGCACATGGACCACACATAGGCAAACTGGGATGGACAGAGCAGTAAGATGTTGTTGCTCTTGGTTTTTACAGATAACTAAGTTACACTCAATGCATTCCTAATGCTGCCCATTCACATAATTCTATTTGACCACTGATGGAAGAAAAGGTGCTTTTATTTGAGCTTGCTATTGCAATATCTACAATAAAAATTACTGCAGGTGAGCTGTTCATTGCAACATTTTTTTGTGCGTTTCTTCAAGAACAAATAGACTACTGAATTTTATTTAATTGACAACATATATGAAAATATTTGTCCTTTATATTGCTCAAAGGAGCCTTAAGTCTAAAAGGCATATACTGAGAAGACACGGAAGTTACAGTAATTAGCATTTTTAAAAAATTAACATGAACTCAGGACATAGTCCAGATAGGAATGATGACTTCCATAACTGGCATGCATATTATGCTGTGCAAAGACATGAGCTTATCAACAAATGGGCATTTGATGTGACAAAGCACATGGAAAAGCTCTGTGTCCTCTGTCAACTCAGCTCCTAAGTCTTCCCTTGGTCCGTCCCTGCTGTGTACTCAACAGCGGAAGGTTATAAAATGCTCTTGGCTATGGCTGATTAATTCTCTTTTGCAGCAGGCAAATGTCTTTATCTAAAACTTGTGTTCATTGTCCGCAGCTGCCCAAAGATCCAGCCTTGCCCCTTTGTCTATGCTCCAGCTTCTGATGACTGCATTATATTTTGTCTGGCAAATGCAGTGTTTCACTATTAAATCTCAGAGTGCTGATGCTCTGAGTTATTCTGCTCTTTAGTCCCTTTGGCAAAACCTTACCTCCTTCCATAATTTCCCCTCTAGTTTTCCTTTCTCCAGTGCCTTGAACAAGAATACTTATGAGTATCTTCCCCTCCTAAGATGTGCACTCATTTCAGCATCAAAATGAGGCACCACTCTTTTAGTTAAGTTTTAAAAACAGAGCTCAGTTTCTTGAGTCCTGCTCAGGGTTTGGATAGCAGGCACGGTGATGATACAGACAGCAACCACTAGAAACAGGGCTGCAAAGTTTTTGTGCAAACTTCCCCTTCCTCTATGACAGTTTTTTCCTAACCCATCTCAAGACTCCTCCCACCTCTCTTTCACACCTTTGTTTCAGCATTTCTGTATCTTTTCCGCCTTTCACCTTGTTGTAAGTCATGTTCAGTAGCTTAATTCCAAATGGAGGAGTACCTTAGCTTTAGCAGAGAGGCTGATCAATAGTTTAATCAGTGATACTGTTTCTAATTCCCTCTCTGCTGCTTTACCATTTCTTTAGCTTTGAATGCTGCAGATCCAGGGTCAAACTGGGGTCATGCTGGGACATGAGCCAATGGGAAAGCAAGCAAGTGTACCTGGCTGCTGAATGCCTTTGGAGCAGCCAGATGAACCAAACAGGGTATGTAAACCCACACACTTACACTTGTACTCCCACTCTGCCTCAGGAGCAGTTTATTTGTATGTAAAGATCAAAAAGTGGTTTTCATGAGAAGGAAGCTTTCAGAAGGAGTAGCAAGAAGAGTGAGAGTGTTAAAGGAAATTTAAATATATTTCTTCAGTTCCTCTGAACTGAAAAACTGGAACTCATAGTTTATTTCCCACCAAGGTGCGATATGATTTACTGAGTCTAATTTTGGAGCTGTTTACATTTTATTTTAGTTGATTAGTGTGAGCTACTGAAATATCTCTGCAGCAATCTTATTTCTGCAGAAGCATTTATTGATATTCACCAGGTAATTTATGCTAATGCAGGGAACATTTACAGCTGTTCTCTTCCAATACTAGCGCTTACAGATGTTTTGTCAGTCATTTAAAAACACAAGCTGTACAACTGGATTACTTAAATGTTCTAATTAGTACTGTTGCTGAGAAACAATGGTGAACAACAGAACATATTTTTGCATGATTACTTACAATAAATAGGTCAATAAACAAAAAATCACACCTATGCCTCCAATAATATGAAGAAAACAATAATCTTCAATAGATCTGTAAAGATTTCCACCAGGCTAAGTCCTGATATACAGTATACTGTCTATAATAAAATTATTGAAAGCAATATGAGGTGTTTGGGATGGGAGAAGGGCAAACTTTCAAATCTTGCCACCTTAAAAAAAAAAAAAAAAAATCAGTGTTCATTTAGCAGTATTGTTTTTGCTCGTAACAGAATCAAATGTTATTTTACACTACACATTTTTCTTCTAATTTTTCTTCTCTTCACTTTAATTGCCTTTTTAGGTCCAGTCAGACTGCTTGCATGTCAGAACTAATCAGCAGTGAATTAATTACAAACACGGATTTAGTAATTGCTTCTTTGCTGGAATTTAATATTTGCCTTCCAGTAATCTAGCAAGGGAGTCAGCACTGCATTGTTCAGCATAGTTCCAAGGGATAAAGAAGAGTTTCATAACTACTGTATTTTTAGTCTTTTGGATGACTTGTAATTAACTGAAGCATATAGTACAAACACTGCTGGAGTAAAAATCTTGTAATTTTTCTATCGGGCCAGTCACAATTTTAATCTGTTTGGAATCCCTGCAAATATTTTTGCGGGTATTCTGCAAATGCCTGTCTGTTTTTGAATGCTGGTAGAAACCCTGCAGATTTATACAGATTAGAAAGCACAGGAAAAACAGAAAACAGCCTCTCACCTGACATGTAATTGCCTAGGGTATAAAAAGTAAACCTAACCCTCCAATACTAAGGCAGTGGTGCATGATTTCTAACTGCAATTTCATTATTACAGCTAATGGTAAATAAAGTATTAGGATAGTAATCGTCTACTAGGCTGCACAGAAAGGAAAAAAGATCATGCTGGAAGAGAGAGACTGCCAAGGTACAGGCTGGTGCTGAATTTATGCTCAAAGAATTATTTCATACAGCTAGTGATGCCTCTAAAAACGAGGTAGACCTTGTCCAGTTTCAGAAAAAATGGAGTTCTTCTCTCTCTGGAATTAAAGGGGACATAACTTGCCAAGAAAGTAGTTTTGGGAGCACAGGAAAAGCCGCCATCATGTCCAATGGCACAAGCCTGCTACAATAAACCAAACAACTCTTGGAGGTCCCCTGAGGAATTGTAAGGAACAGGGTGGAAGTCCCAGAGCATTATTGACCCTACAGGTTCTTTGATCAGCTTCAGAGAGACTTCAGCTCAAAAGGGAACTCTAATTTTTCAGAAGGACATTTTGTTGTTTTATGCACCTTTTTCGAAACCTGCTCTCAGCTGATTGAACAGTGTCTTCTGTGGGTTTCCTTCAAGAAAGAGTGCAGATATTTCCCCAAACAAATCCATTAACTATCTTAATTTAGTATCCTCCCTCTAAAACCAGATTTTAGAGTAGAGGGTTATCAAATAACTGGTTCATTAGAATAACTTTTTTCTAAATCCCATTTTCAGGTTGATTTTTTTTCCTGATGCATCTTTTTACATATATGTATTATATGTTTTGATACTTTTAATCTAATTTCCATCGGAAGAAATAAGTTAGGGATATTAGAACTAAGAAGAACCAAACCCAGAAATCAGCTATTGTATCAGAAAACCACCCACCTGCTTTTGCAGTTGAATTTATAACAGATAAAAAACAACATCATGAACAAACCAGTATGGAGGTAGAACATTCCCTACCATTCCACTTTCTGGTGTTAATAAACAAAGAAAAGAAAGATGGAGGTTATAGTTCCTTCTATTTCCTTTCTTTAGCTGGCATAATGTTAACCAGTGGATGGCATCAAAAACGTCTGTTTGGCCATGAATACTTTTGGCCAACAGTATCATGGCTTATTGAACAAAAAATGCAGTCAAGGTACAAACTGGGCCAGATCATCAAGCAGCTGTAGCTACAATAACACCTGCCAGCTGAATGTTGTGCCCAGTATCTTGATCTGATTTATATAAAATAAAAATCTCTAATTAAATTTAATAGGGGCCCTTTCCTTTTATGTAAGATTGTAACCAAAAATAAATGAAGTTGGATAGAAGGTCTTCAACAGAGGGAAAGTATAAGTTCTGCAGCATTACTTTGCAGTAAGGCAGACAGATATTCCTATTTAATTTACTTAAAGTGAGGGTTTCTGACGAAGAGAAGCTTGGGAGTTTGGAAGATCAAAGCTGATAGAACTAGTTTAATGCTTTTAAATAAACTGAGTATATTCAAATAGTTAGACTGGATGCATTCTTTTGCTTTGATTTCAATAAAAGTGAGGCAGCAAGATGTTATTTTCAATTTGTATGCAAAGTGTGTTGAGGGGCACAAAGGTGTAATGGGCCATTACATTTGTTTTAAATTCATGTGAACACTATTAATATGAAATACCAAAGATTTTTCTCTGAGATATTCATAAGAAATGGGCAAAGGTTTATTATGTGAAACTGCATACAATATTTCTTTCTGAATTGTACTGTGAATTATCACCTTGAAACTATGCTTGTTAGAAAATATTTAACTATCTCAGTCTAGAACAGGAACATTTTGTCTTGTTTTTGTGTACATTTTGTATATTGTCTAGGGCTGATTGTTAATTGAAAATTTGCAACTAACGCTATAAAATGCTTGAAACATTTTTTCTTATCTGCTGACTACCTGCAGTGTACTCTGTTCATCACATTACTAGGAGAGGCAGACAGACTCCATTTTATCTTCCCATTAATTTGTTTAAAGCCTGGACCTAGAGGGTGGTCACGGAGTTTGACACTGAGCATGGGGGACACAAGAGCACCAGGGGCCACCACCAAGAGTGGGGCATCCAAGAAATGAGAGAGCCAGTCTGGCAAAACAGCCTTACTTGCCCTTCCATGAATAGGTGCTGTGATACTTTAGCCTGCCCAACCATCCCTTGCCTATGATTTATTTTGAATTCAACCTCAGCCAGGTTTGATAGGTTTTAAGGTTAAGTGTTAATATTCAGTGGGTTTGGTTTTTTATTTTATTGGATTCTCTTGCTCAGGAATTTTCTAACCTCCACAGAAAATTTGGAGAGCACTGGTTTTAGCTAGAGAATTCTCTTCAGTAAGACACTAACAATATTAATTGCTTTTTAATTGTATTTGATCTAAGAGACAAGTAACATAGCTGCTAATGTACAATGATTCCTGCACAAAAGAATTACATAAACTTAACAAACTTTAAGTAACCCTAAACAGAATTTGTAAGTGCATATTTATACAGAAACTTCTTTTTTATGGATTATCAGTGTAAAAAAATCTCAACTTCAGAGAAATATATATTGAATTAGGATACATATTTTTGGTAATATCTATCGCTTTTTTTTCCTTTAATTTTGGATTTGTGCCATAAGAAGCTTGACACTGAATTCCTGTCACTCTTGCTTCAGTAAATTAAGAGGTCTGGCTATCAAATATTTCTGAAGATCAGGTGTAATTATTGTCCTTTTAAAGGGAGAGATTGATAAAATATTAAAGGCGATAATTTTAGAAACTGTGGAATAGAATATGAAGCACTACAAACAATTAGGCAAGTATCTGTGTGAGCTTGAGGGGAAGAGCTGGGACAAAGTAAAAATAAGTCAGATTACAACTCTCTGAGGTGGGTATTTTGAGTTTTTTTTTTATTTTGAAATTCTTTACTATTGTGATTCCTGTCAATGACACAGTCCAAAATATAAATGACCTAGAAGATGTTTGTATCAAGTTTAAATGTTTAAAATGTAGCTTCACTGGATTATAATGTTTTCATGACATTCAAAGGCCTGGAATTTCATGAGATCTTCTTATGAAAATTATTCTACTTTTATTCTCTCTAATTTGGCCCCCAATATGTTACCTTGTTGGTTTTTTGGTTTTTTTTTTTATTTTTCACCTTAAAGGCTTGAAGAAAATCAGCAAAAAGCATAGAACAATGTTGAATAAAGCTTCGTGTAAGAAGTAATTTCAATGTCCTATTAGAACATGTAAGACTTCCTGAAACAATATTTCAGTGTTTTGAAAGAAAATATGCCATCATAGCTTATGCAAAATGTAAGCTAGGAAGAGCAGTCAAGAAAACTTTACAACCTTCCTTTTCTTCCAGTTAATCTCTGAATTGTAACCAATTCCATAAAATTGTAGCACACCTCTCTCTCATTTTTAGAAGCTTTCTGACAAGAGCCATGAGTTATTTACCCCATAGTTTCTGGGGCTCAGAAAGATGCACAGCTAGAGGATTTGTCCACAGGTGAAAGGACCTTGCTGCATCAGAAGAACGTTGAGACGATGAAGATTTCCTTCTGACTGATTATTGTGCCTTGTGTATTCGTAGCACTTGCTATTGTCTGTGATTGTAAGGAGTTTAAGATAGCTGTGTTTTCTCTGAATATTTCTGTGCTCCACTACTGATGTGAGCAAACTATTCTGAATCATGGTAGTCTTTATCTAACATGATAGTTATTGTGCCTTTGTGGCTGGAAAATTGTTGCTGTATTACCCAATCTTCAGCATTCTTCCAGGAGGGTGATAAATTTTGCTGTCTTGAAATGGGCTTTCTCTTCTTTTCTGTCCCTGTCATTGGATTATTCAGGACTTTCTCTATAAGTATAAAATCAAATCTTTTACAAATCTCTTCTATCCTTTTTCCCTCTCCCCTTCAAGATCTTGGCATGGCTTTTTGTTTCCACTGATCTTTTAAAATATCATGCATGAAAACAAGGGTACTGCTGGAGATTGGTACTATTGAAGGCACAAATAAGTGAAGCCCTAATTTAAATTAACAATTTCAGAAACGTTCTGATATCTCAGGGAATTTTTTTAACTCTGGCATGAACATTGGTATCTTTTTGTCTGGTGCTTATTGATGGTTCCTAGCTGGCATTCTGCAGTAGTGTTTTGCACTTAGTTGCCTTTCATGTAAGAATATCAAAGCAGTTTAGAAAATAGTAAGTATTATATGAATTTTGTAGCTTAGGCAACTGAAGGACCAAGATAATGAATGATAAGATCAAGTCTCTGGGCAATTCTACAGCACAGTTAAATATACACTTAAAAATTCACAGCTCTTGCTGTATTTCAGAGGTAAAACACAAGGCTACACTGAGACTGTGAGGAAGCTCAGAAGAAAACAGTTATGGCAGGAGACAGTAAATTAATGCACAACAGGCACCACAGGTATCTACTGAAGTCTACCATTCTGAATGCAACCACTTCACTATGAATGACATAAAAAATTCTTATAATTTTCTTATAATTGGATTTTGAGAATTGAAATTCCCTACCTGATGCAAGGAAGAAACAGGATTACTTTGATAATTTGCTCAACTGTCTGACGACCTTCTAACAAACTGTAAATTAGATAACATCCCCAACCCCATTTTGAAATTCCTTGATCTTTAGCAGTGGTGCTAATCCCTTCCCTTCTTGCATTTGCTTTATTTGATGACACTGCCCACTAGTTTCTCAACCTGTGTTTTCCAAAAGCTGATGCAGGAACATTGGTACATCTCTGACTCCTCAAAGACTCCTGGCAGGAGACAGTGGGTTCTCTTGAGTACCAACAGACCTGAGAGTGACACGGGCAGAGCTCCCATCACTCTTCCACTGACCAAGAGTAGTGGATATGCAGCTATATGCTGATAAATTTTATTTGCTGTAAAATGACTTTTTTTAACCCGGACATCTATTAGTCGACATCAACACATTTCAGTTGCATGGGGCTGGCATTTTATACAGCAGCAGTATTTTCAGGTGGTAAGATAATTACAGAAACAATTAATCAGCTGCATAATAATAAAAATTGTGTGCTGTGAAGTTCTGCAGCTGCATTGAGAAATACACAAGTGTCTTCTGACAGCAGATCACTCCTGCCAGCACTGAGGTCTTGGTGTGCACTGACCATCTCAATATCTCTTCATTATTCCAGCATTAGGGTGGATTATCCTCATTAAAACAACAGCAAAAAAAGGTTGAACATACAGCACATTCTGTTAGAAATATTCACAGCCCAATGAGTGTTAGATGACACCTTTGCTTGGTTTCTACCTTGCTCCTCTTACTCCAGCATTTGACTCCCTGCAAATACATTACTGAATTACTTAAGTGCAATTACCCTTTAATGCCTATCTATCAAACTGTCCCAGGAAAAGGGACCAGTCCCTGATCAGTTTTCAAAATCCATTTTGAAGCTACCTTTATAACAAATATGGCTGAGCCATTGTTATGTACCTCAAACTGCTAAGGGCACTTGATGGCCCAGCCCCTACGCAGTGAGGAACAGACGGCACCCACTCTCTCCACCGGCAGAGTCTGCCACCTGAACACCGCAGGTCAAAAATTCGCTGTCAGTAATTCCGCATGCACTGGTGCCACCCTGTGGAGTTCAACGCAAACACTTTGGGATAGCTCAAAAGGAGAGGTAATTCAGGTGCTGAAGAAGTCAGACCTCAACATTCACACCTGCTTCTCCTTAGAAAAAACATTTCTCATTTTACAATTACAATAGAAATGCACTTCCTACTTCCAAGGTCGTAGGAAGTCTTGCTCTGGAGTCTAAAATACCTTTACATTCAGGGGAATGTGATTAATTTATTTTTTACATAATTTTGAGTTTGTTTTCTCCAATATGGATGCTTATGTGTGAATCTATCCAAATCACTACCATATGTTTTTGACTTTAAAGTAATTATAAAGAATCAAGGCACAGATAGATTAAATGAGTGAAGCATTATTTTAAAAAATATATTCCTATTATTTACAATTTCTACTCTATTTCTTCCCCATTTCTGCTATGGGAAATATTCAAGCTAATGAGCTTGTAAATAGATTCTTTAGTCTGCTCACATTTAAGGCACTGGAAAGAATCATACTTAATTTTTCTGCTATTTTTCTGTGCCCTCCAACCAAAATATCCATCTCTGTGCTTGATTACCAGTATCCAAACCCCTTGGCAGGCACACTGTGATCCATCTCCATACATGACTGCCAGTACCCAGAACTCTTGGCTTGCACACTCTGGAGCTCCAGAACAGATGCTAAGCCATCTTCTTTTGTGTGTGCTGGGATGTGCCGATGATCTCCCACTGCACTGCTCTGTGAACACTCTCCCTACCCTAAGAACTCCCTTATGTTTTCCTAGCAGTCTCAGAAAAATAAAAATATGCTGTATACCAGCTCCTGCCAGCTGCTTGCTTTCGCCTCAAGACATAACCTTGTAGACAAACTCCACAACGGCCTCAACAAACAGAAGGTGGCTTTTCTTCTGTCAGCTTCTTACCCTGAAACAACTTAAAAAGCTTCTCCCACAAGAGGCATAACTCTTCATACATCAGTTTACAGGGATTCCACTTTCAAAAGCTATGAAGAAAAGCCAGGAGGCTAAAAGAACTTGCTGGGCACTAAGCATTAGATTTCTGTTCTTACCTCATAAGTACACATCATCTTGGGCAACACTGGAGTGAACAACCCCCCTGCACGGGGGTCCAGCTGGGTGACTGCATCAAAGGTGGCCACTGCAATAATTTAGTTTGGTCACTCACTCAAATTCAGCCACAGAATTTCCTGCAATGCTCATTTGTATAAATACAAAACCTAGTTTTAAACCTGACTCATTTTTTCCACATTAGTTCTTCTGAAGAACACTTGAGATGGTAAGTGGAAAGAGTGTGATTGGCACGTGGATGGATATGTCTAATGAAAAGAGAATGAAGATAATTAACAGGTAGTTAGTTGCATATGCAATGAATCATGTCTGTGTTCACAGCAATATGTTACAAGCTGATTCTTATCTCTTGCAATTCTTGCAGTACTCTAGCTACATTTTGGTTGAAATAAAAGGATCTATAGGATCATAATCAGGCTCAGGTGTGATTTCCAATGAAGCTTATGCTCCTAAAACACTTAACTTGTTTCAGAAAGATCACACCAGAAATATGCTTAAATTGTATTTTAAGGAATTTATCCTCTTCTTATTATAGGTAAGCATTAGTTTTGCCCCAATGGGGCTGAAGTATTAGGCAAGGTGCCCAGTTTCTTTTGCTGCCAACCCCATTCCCACCTGAACGCCACGCTATCCTATTTCCTAGCTAAAAGAGTCTCTCACTCTCTCCCCATTTCCCTTAGGTTCCTTTGAGTTTACAGCAAGAATTTTTGCCTCATTTTATTTTTACAGTTACTTCCAGAAAAAGCCATTTAACTCAAGCCTCAGCAACTGGCCTTAAGTGTATCCATAATACAGTATCGTACGTAAATGTCTGGAGCCTCCTGAGCTGCATGTTCACCTCCTGTTCTCAGTCAGTGTGACCAGAAATCTGTATTTACTGCTCTCCATTAAGAGGCATTGCCAGGCTGCACCAGGGAAAGGTAGAGACACGTCCAAGAAGCAATGCCTGGGCAGCTGTCAAGATATGCTTCCTGTGATAAGGTGGGAGCTTGGAAGGGTGACAAGACCCCTAAGCAACAATAAATGCTACTCACATAGAGAGGTGCTGGAGAGGCATTTTCCCAAGGATGGTATTAGTCAGGATCCCTTGCAGTGAGTAATTTCTGCCTTAATGTACTACCATCACTTGGGATCCTAAGAAACTGCATGGTTTAATTGGATATCTGTTAATGAAGGCAGGCTTCTTCATGTCTATCCAGGTTTAATCCTGGATTCTGTCAAATGAGAATGCTGCCACAGAATTAGAAATTCAAAAGCTTCTGTTCATATAATGAGAAAAAAATATGGCTCAAATTAGTATATTGAATTTCAAATCTATGTCTCCAAACTTGAACTTTATTTTACTTTATTCATGTACTTCAATTTGCCTTAAATTAAGAAAAAAAATTAAAGTTAGCATAGTTAACTTTTTTATTTTTTAATTTGGGACAGAACTTGTTATTCACAATGATAGTCTGAAAATGACTTACCATTATTGTAACTTGTCTAAAGCATTTATTTGCATTAACTTGAAAAACTAAGTTATTGTAATATGGTTATATAATCAATTCATATTACTGCAAGGAATATTGTTGAGTACACTTCTTGAACCTAGGAATAATAAATAAATGTAATAATTTTGGTTTTAACCACAAAATATATTAAAGGCCTCAAGATATTTTGGTCTTGAACAAGTTTAAATATATGTTTAATTACAAGTACCAGAGTGATCCAGTGAAATCACAGGAATGATGTCCATATACAAGGAAAAGCTATTACATGCATCAGTAAATCATTCTAGAACTGATTTTTCATTTCAGGTATTTTTGTTTTGGGAAACATAAGGGTTTACAAACGGACTCATTTAAATTGTCCTGGATTTTCTTATTATCTTGTGTTATTCACAACACATAATGTTTGAGCATTAGTTCAATTACCTGCAATATTAAAACAGCTGAAGACTGCTAGATCTGTTTACATTTATATTTTTTTAATCAATTTGAAAGATAGAATCCCGTCTGCACTGAAATAAAGGGATTAGGTTGTTTTGGTTTTATTTTCCTCTGGTTTTTGCTGACGAGCTACATTTGTGTTTGAGTTGAAGGTCTGTGTCTGGGGCAGCAGAGAACAGGTACTCTCTGGCCTCCCCATCTCCTCAGCAGCTCTCTGCCTGCCTGCTTTGCTGAGCCTGGGCATGGTGTAACACTGCCCACGTCTATTTACAGAGTGCATCCCACATCAATCTCAGTGTCTTGGCCTCTACATCCATGTTCACTGGTAAGGGCAGTAAATTTGGTTTTGAGGGCAGCTTCTGCAGGAGGGACTGGTCCAACTTATCCACCATAACTGCTGCTCTTGGACCAAACAGGACAACCCAGGGGGACAGGGTAGAGGTTGGAATGGAACCCTTATTTTGTCCTCTCCCATTTCTCTGCCATAAAATTTTATGTCCACATTGAAAGGAAAAGATAATCAAGGCCAGGTCTGGCAAATGTTTTTCATTTTTGATGAGCTACAGTGTATGTAATGAGAGAGATTTCAAAGCCATATATTCCAACAATGCTTCATTGTCCTCAAGCTACTCAAATGATTTGGAACAAGTGCAGTGTTAGAATAACCAATATATTTGAAAGTTAAATATAGAAGTCCTTTGATTTATCTTCCTTCTCCTGCAATATTTCGTACAGGACAGGATTACTGAAACCTCTCTGTATTGCAGCATCCGAGGAGGACTCTAAGGAGACATTATTTGGTTTGTAGGAGGAATAGGTTACATATGTTTACTGCATCATTTCTCTTTCTCACTGCGATTGTTGCCAAGGAATGGATTAATGCTGTTCCATTTCACAACAGCAATGCAGCTGTAATTTCCATGTACAAAATGCATTCCCTTTCAATAACTGCTTCCTTCTACTTAGAGATACAAAAGTGCTATATTAACAGAAAAAAACTTCTGATGTAATATTTTGTTGCTGCTTTACACAACCTTTATCTCACAAGGTTAAGGACAGCAAGAAAATAAATACAAATACTGAAAAAAAGTTCATACCTCTTTCTTTGAGCAATTTCCACCATTACCACAGAAGGAAATGTGATGGCTAAATAACAAAGTAATAGACTCCCAGGACCAATTCCTCTAATGCTGATTTTCAGCTTATGCTCTTTACAGTCTGTTCATGTCGGGTGATTTTAGTCTTCTGTATTCATATTTTTGGTTTATTCATTACCAGCTATTTATAAATTTAATATTTAAGGACAGAAGTAGCAGTGAGGGACACCATCTGTTTGGGTAGCCAACTTGTTTTAGAGATGATAGAATTTTTTCTGCATTTGCTGTCATTAGAGGGTAGTCAACCATCCCTTTGACTCTGAATCTATGCACTACTGATTTAATTCAGACTTGTAAGACTGAACACATTTTGCTTAAGGTAACGGCCAAGATTTCTGTTCTATTCAAAATGTAGATTCTTGGATGAGGAAAATTCTGTATAAGGCCTATTCCCAAAAGATACACGATTCAGTGTGCTTTTTCCAAGCCATTTGGATACTTAGGGTTGACCATAGAAAACTTAGGGCTCCCATGCCAACCCAGATGGATCTACATGGCCAGTTCATTAAATGTTCAGCTGTACTTATATCCACTCTCACGCTATAAAAATACCCCTCTGATGATGTGCAACGAAGTGTCCATTTTATTTCAGGTATTTAATTTTGAGAAAGTCCAGGAAATATTATGTCAGGATTGGCAGAACTCTTCCTGTATAGGTATATGCTTCCTGTGTGGTATACAGGGACCACTAAGTGCTATGTACACGTGGATGTGGAATCCTGTTTCAGATGCACTGTGCCTGTGAAGCAGTTTCAGTCATTTGGCTTCATCAACAGGATTTTTCCATGGCACTCTTTTGGTTAGCAGCATAGGAGAAACATTGGATGATTTAGGTACAACACCTCCTGTGCTTATTTCCAGCACTAGAAACAGCTGGTTGGTGATAAAAAAGCTGATGCTTGAAATCAGGATGATTCCCATTACTTCTTACAGACCTTAATAAAGGCCCAGATGACCTGTTTATCTGTGAAATTGTTACTGTCACTAGATGGATGAATTCCTGTACATGAAGGAAGATAATAATGGTGATGAGTTTGATTTAGGACTGATACACAGTGTCTGCCTTGCTCAAGGAGATTCTGTGGAAAATCCTGTCTGAAAACACAAGAATGTAGCCTTAAGATTTTCTTTTACCTAATGAAATGAGATACATAAGCTTTAGCAATTTTTAATTAATTTAAAATATTCACAGTTTTTAGTATTAACGCTCTTCACTTTGCTTTCTCACAATGCTTACTTCTGTTCAAATTGTGAAAAGTTTAATAAGTAAACAATCAAGTTTGTCAGAAAATTTAGTGAGTAAACGATCATACCATGGTTCTTGCCATTTACTGCAAGCAATCATGTAGTCAAGTGAAATTATTGTCCAGAGATCACAAAACATTGTGGCACCAATAGAAATGTCATTGGGAGTTTCTTTGGAACAAAACAATGTTTTTCAGAACAGAACTGCAGCAACCGCTAATTTGGATTTTTTCTCCTTTGTTCATAGTTACTGCAGTTTTTTAACCCTTGCAATTTCTTGTAAGGCCAGGTTGTATTTACCAGCTGTTGTAGCAATTTAATACCAGCCTAGTAGAAAGTAAAGATTACCAACAGTTCAAGCAAGGGGGTCTTTCTTTGCAGAGTGTTTGTCATCAGAGCAGTAGGGAGATATTCCCAGCGAGCTCTCTGAAATTGATTTAATCTCACATTTATAGGAAATTTGTAAGGACAGGAGAGTTGTACAAAACGCACAGCCTCACGGTACTAAAACCTCACAGCTATTTTTTTATCTTCAAGCCACAGAGTCCTGCTGAGAAGGCTTTATGTCGAGGTTAGAGTGGGAAAACTGAAGGCATTGTGGAAGTTCAAATGAGCCCTGTGACCCCCTGAAAATGGGACATTAGGCAGCTCTCAGGCACTGATGGTGTTCAGATGTGTAGTGGGCATGGGGACAGCTTTCCTACATGAGTAGAAAAATCACTTTTTGAAGATTTTGCAGAAGAGAAAACAGAACAGATCTTCGTATGGTGTTGACAGGATGAAGTGAGTTTTTGTCTCTCCCCTCAAAGCTTTGCCCAAGTCCAGTGCCAGCCTGGGGACTAATCTGACAGCCTGGGCTGCAGTCAGCCATGCAGAGCCTGTTTTTCCCTTGACACTGGCTCTTTGCTAGCAGGACTTTCCTGACCTCTGTGCTGCCTCTCTGAAAGCAAGTTAAAGAAGAATGATGTCTGAATCCTCTCAAGGAGCAGGTTTCTCCCACATGTCCTTGCATAGGGTACAACTGCACATGTAAGGCTACAGTAAACTCTGGGAGACTCCTGAAGTTTAACTGTTGGGGATGGATCTAGTAGTTACTTCTTGTTACAGAAGGTAGGGAGCAGGCATGCAGGCATGTTTAGCATAAACAGTGTCATGACAAGCTAACAAGGATATAAAAAAGAAATTCTCATATGGGTAAGCAAATAAATAGAACTGACATATGGTGTAATACTATTTCCTAGTGTTAAAAGGGTGGCATCCAGATCCTGTAAATCCTAAATCTTGCTGGCAGGTCCTGACTCCTTTTTCTATCTCAGTATTTCAAATAGGCCTATAAATGTGGAGTTCATGCATATGTCTCATTGAAAACAAACAAACTTGTATTTAAAAATGTAAATTCATCAAGGGCATTACTCATTATTTATAAGTGCATTACAAGTGCATTACTCATTATAGATGCCACACTGCATTTGAACACTATTAAGAGTAGAAATGGTTCTCTCTGTATAATCCTGATGAAATGAAACATGTCTAGCAATAAATAGAAAATAAAATGTTGTTTTCCTTAAGAATATTTATTATTCCTATTGAAGAATGAGTCATGTTACCATGATTATTGTTCATGATGTTAAACACTGGTGAGTCCTGAGTTGGGCGAGCCAAAAAATAAGTTTGTGCTGTAGAAAAAGGTTGTATTGATCATTACAGTATGAATTTTTCTTTGACTTAGTGCTACTACTGTGGCTAAAGCTGTATTCTGTTTAGATCAGCTCTGAAATGTAGTATTAGGAATGTTAATTATTGTGGTTAATATGATTATTATATCTGCATGGCTCCTGTGCCTATTTTATAAGCCTCTAGTCATGTTTAAAATTGTTTTAAAGACACTTTCTAGTATTAAAGTGTTAAGACCTGGTAAAAGGCAGAACGTATCTGTATTTATCAGAAGCAGTCAATAATACACTTCATTATTAACCAAATGCCTCAGATTATTCTAGTACATTAAAACTTCCCAAATCTAAACATATATGGAGGGTTTTTTACTTCCTTCCCCACCCTCTTATTCTCCATCATATTCTTGATTATAAATATTTTTAAGCTGTCTTTTCATCACTACAGAAGATTAATATTTACATAATGTAAATGACCTTTACTTCTACCTGATTGGAACCTTTCACTTTTCCTTCTGGGGCAGGAAAACACTGCCTAATGAAAAATATATCCTCACCTTTAGCAGAGGTCTACAATATCCTTTCATAACCTTTTTTTAATTTCATGATTAGATTTCATGATTAGAAGGTAGCTTTCATTCAAAGAAATTCTATTATAATTGCTTTCTGCTGCCTACCTGAAATGTACATATTTTTGTGTAAGAAATAACTCTGGAAGTTTTGCTTTGTGCTACCCCTAATCTAACCTTTTCCAGATAAGGCACAAAAAAGTAGGTTCAGACTGGTTTGGAGATGTCATTCACATTGACTGCAAAAATGCACATTGATTCCACCAGAGTGAGAGGAAGAACAGAAGAGAGACAGATGAGGATCTAAGTGCAGCATTATACAAAGGACTGGCAGAGCACTTCTCATAAGAAGTACACTTACAAATTTGTATCTTAAAGTGACCAGCAGAAAGTGAAAAGACATTTCAGTAGTGCTAAATCCAAGCATTCAAAGATCAAAAGACAACCCCACAAAGCAAGGCTGATATAAAATCATGGCTTGCTTTAATGCAATTCCATTTTATTGGCCTTTTGAGACTTCAGTTCCATTTAAAGTGTGTTTCTCTGCTGCTAAAAGCTCTGGCAAAAATAGTTTAAAATATGGGAAACACAGAGCCACATAACAGCTCTAGGAGGTGGGAATGTAAGGGCAGTATCTAAAAGCATGACAAGTGGCATGGCCAGGATGCAGAGTGATGATCTAGATGGTAAAGGTGATGCTTGTTTCTCTAGGAGTGATATCAGCTATGGGAGTAAGAGATAGGGAACATGTACTAATGACTTATTTCTGTTTCCAGTAAAGTCTGGCTTCTTCTATTAAGTCTTTAGTGTTATGTTCCCTCTAGTTTTACAAGTTTCAGGTGATGGCTCAAGTGGAGAACCATTCTATATCAACTATTCTTACTCTTGTACTAGCACGTTCATTTTCTCTATATGACTCTTTTCTGAAAATCAGGTCTTTGAGAGATCTAACAGATAATATGAATGTTGATATCTGCTGTTAAAAGTACCTTCTTTCTATTTAATATTCCACACTTCATTCTCACAAGGGGAAAGGAACAGGTAATAAATACAATAGAAAGATTAATTCAGAGAATATTTGTGTAAGGAAATGGAAAGGTCTTAAGATGGTTTCCCTCTTTCCACTGGGGGAAATAATTAAAATACATCAATTCAATTAGTAGCCTCTTTATTTAAACAAGAACTCATGAGTAGTTTAAATAAAAAAATTCATCTGAAGAAATAGTGTAAAATATCTGTTAATCAGCCCCATCACAAAAAAGCCCAATTCTCATCCCATCTTAAATACTGTACTTTTTTTATCATTGTAATTTTCATATATAAATTTCCAATGTTCTTGTCAAACACAAACTTACCTTCTGGTTTTAACACTCCAAGGAAGAGTTTTACAACCACCTACACATGGCTATCATTCTAATGAAATTTGATACAATGTAATGAAAAGATAATTTCTCGTGTTTAGTGAAACAGAAAACTCAGCAAATTAACATTGGTATCTCAAGATAATATTGAGAAGTATCTCAATAATTCTGCTTGGCTTTACAGCTTGTAAAACATTGTGTACACTGCAGAGATTATAGTTTGCCAGGAGCAAACAGATTTTACATGATTGCCCATACCTCCACCCAAGCCCAAGACTGAAGAACACTCAAAATGTGTGTCTTTTGTTGGTTTCCCCCCCTTTTTTTTTTTTAGATTATTCATCCAGCATACTGCACAGACCTGGTCTAGTACAAGGCAGAAGAAAATAAAAATTTTCTGTGACTGACTACTAAAAATTAACACCCAAATTACAGGGCACAGGACCAATGGAATATTCCTTTAACTTTCTCAATGTTGTGGCACATATTTTAAACAGATTATTTAGGGTGAATTTTTCTCTTTCCAAAGAACTCCAAACAAAGTTAAGAAAAGCATGGATAACAGAAGTGTAGTTATGCAAACTTATTATGAGTGAAGTGTAGGACACACAGCGAAGGAAGAATGGAGGAAGGGAAAGGGGAGCAGCCCTGGTGGCCACCTGACATTGCAAGCACAGAGGCATTTAGTGAGGGATCCACAGGAGAGACAAGGGTGATTTATTTCACTTTGGTAACACCTAGCATCTATCAATTTTTTCCCTAGATTGTGGACCCAAATTGAAATCTAGAGATGCGCAATATGACAGAGGTTAAAAATTGCATGCAGGGAAAGACCATTCTGCTGTTTGCATTCTCAGCATTATAAAAGTTAGTGCCAGCAGCCTCAAAGCACAATCACTTCAATCTTTGTTATTACAGAGTCGTCACCTTCTTTCCTACTGAAGGGAAATACACAAACACAAATGGGTTTTGCTTCCTCTGTTTGGCTCCCTTAGGTCATCTAATAGTTTCTGCACAATGTTCCCCGATCCTTCATTTTTAAAGGTAATTCCAATGAGAACCATGGCTTGCTGCTTAAATACCAGTAAAACTGAAGGTAAAAAGCCAAGATAATCACCTATATTCCAAGAAACCACATATTCTTAAAAGCATATGCTCTCCATGCAAGTATTGTTGCTTTTCAGGTTTAATGATTGGAATTCTACGAAAAATTAGAGAGAAAAGGTAAATATTGAACTTGTGGTAATGAGATAGCTAAAATGTGATCTAATTGGGGGAAAAACTACTCACAGAATACAATATTTGTGGCAGAAGATTCGAATGCTGAGTAAAGAAAAGTAACACTTTAAAACCAGCTCCAAATTTTCATTTGCATGGGTAATAAAGCTGGTTACTGCTATTGAGCAGTGTCTCACTGAATACACCAGGTACATTGCTGAGGTGCTGGTACACTGCAGTGACTCAGATAAACTACAGTTTCCTTTGTTAGGCGATAGAAATATTTACTGTATCAATATATTTGTGCTTTTCCAAAGCAGGTATGGAGCAACAGCCATATGAAACACAGTTAATAAGGCTGAACATTAATTACACCTATGCACAGAAGGCAGAGTTTTGCTGGTGCTGTTCACCAGGCATGTTTTCACAGTTTGCATCACTGTATCAGGATTCCACTGATAAGCCTGACCTATTTTTACTAAATAATGTGCCATATTCATTTCTGCTCCTCCCCACCAAAAACTGAATGTGTAATTATACTAGCTGTGTGGCTTTTAACCAGAGCAAATATTTTATAATTCTACTTTATGACTTAATCACGTGTAATACATAAGTTTTGCTACTTTTCGTACCATTACAATATTTAAGCTTTAAAGCACAAATTCTGTTCAAAATTTTTTTGGAGTATATTTAGAACAAGGACGCTGAAATCTGTGTCATGTTTTTGATGGAATGATCCCAAAGTACCTTGATTTACATTGCTATTACTGGAAGCAGTATTTGGCTCAGCATCTCTGGGCATCTCAAGCACCAACTTGAAGCATGAAGCATTGTGTATGTCATTACTGATAGTTAGACAAATTAAAATCTGAAAATATAAGTAACTTGGAAAAAAAACAGGTAAAATGCTTCATTTCCACTCATTATTTCATTCTAACATTTTTTCAGCAGGGAAAAGCAAGCCTACAAAGATTCAGGATGAAGGCCATCTTCATGGAAACTATCCATCATAAGTAAATCCCAGAGATGCAGTGCGATATAGCAGAAAATTCTATGTAATAAGCCATTCCAAATGCTGTACATGTAATACAAACAATAGCCTGTTTCTGTAGTCTTATCCAAGAAACAAAGTAACAAATTTAACAGATGACAATCTACTAGCAAGTCCAAAGCAAGCAAATCAGGGACTATGAGTTACAGAGACAAGTAATGATCCACTGCTGTAAAGTTTTGGACAGCTTTGAAATCATCAGTACAATGACATTAAAATTTTGGGTTTAGAGGATGATTTTCTTGAGAGCCACGAGTGCTACAGTGCTGAGCTGTGGTTTATGATAGATAACATACCAACATTAGATTTACTGCTCAAGTATAAGTAGCGATGGTAAAACATTTGCAAATATATAGTTCTTGAAATCGATGTAGCAAGCATGAATAACAGCAGCAATGGTACCTCACCAATATTTACGAACTTTCATGTAACAGTGTCCCGGAGGGTGGCTGGTTAACTGCTCCAAATTCCCTCATTCTCAGTCTCCCACCAATTAAATAGCAAGCTTACAGCTTTTTGTTTCAAAAGTCATCTCCTAAAGCACCAGCTGCCAAAATCCTTTATTTTTTCATTTTTGTGGAACACACCACGGGTGATTAAAAACAAAAAAAAAGAAAATAAAAAGAAAAAAATCCTAAAGCACAAAAAATATTTACAAAGTAATCTGAGGCAGTTGTGATTCTTATTATTACCGTGGTAATAATGAACTGAAGTATGCTCCTTTCATTCTGTCAGCCTTTTTTTTCCCCCCTTACACTTCCTTCACTCCATGTGCCAGATAAATACGCTCAGAGACACGTCTGAAGTTTTCTTTCCCTGTATGATATAGCTCATCTTTATATGCCATCGAGTGGGCCCCAGTGGGGGTGGTGATTGCTGCATCCAGCTTACTCTGGACTTTGGGGGTGGATGGCAGCATGGTAGCCAAGGGCTACCAGTAATTATACATATTCAAACTGCAAACAGAAACATGTGTTGTGACCTTCTGGTACAGGTCTAATGAACTCTGCTTCAATATCAAATGTCAAAATATTCGAATTATCTCCCTACAGATGTACCACAGCACAAGAATTATGTATATAAATTATTTTTTCAATAAATTCTGAATGGAAGGAAGTCATGCTCTAATTGTTGAGAAATGCCAGGCAGATACAAGGTACTAAAAGCCAAAACCAAACACGTTTGCAATTTTTTTTTTTTTTTCCTGTGATCAACATCTTCTACTGACAAGTTTCTTGCAGCTTTCTTTGGAGGGCATTCTGGTTATGGGACTAAAAAAATCAGACTTTATCCATATATATATACTTGTACTAGTATTCTTAGGTTGTGAGAATTAATTTAGACTGAGTGTCAATTTATCCTAGGTGTATGTAACACAAGAAACTGCTCTGAGCAATACTAATTTGCTCATTTTTTATATTAGCAAAACAAATGGAAGCTTCTGCTGCCACACAGACAAGACAGTGAAGATTTTCTACTGCTGCCACGACAACTTGCCTGGATAAGATTGGTGTCCCATGCCTCGTGCTAGTATCTACCTTCCTGAAAAGTGAGGAGATTGCAGCACACACACTGGCAGCAAACAGATTAAGGAAGAACGATCTGGTGATTTTGTGAGAGGTTAAGGGTGAAATTGCCCAGCACTGGTAAGCAGTCTAGTAGGAGATCCTGAATAAAATGTAGGAGACAACTTTTTTTTGAGTCTCTTGATCTTGAACAAATGTAATAATCTCTCCAAGCTAGGCTGAGCCAAGAAATCAATCCATGTTTCCTCATGGGAGGCAGAGTTTCAAATGGCTACATTTTGTCTTTCTTCTCGCTTGAGAAAGTTGCTCCTTGAAGGACTGCTCCAAAGGGCTCCTGGAAGGAGCAGATACACAATTCTACATACTTGCTTTAACAGTTAAGTGTTAAAGCAGCTTTATCTACCTCTGGACCCCCAGCCCAGACAACATTAGAGAATCTGTGCTGTTGCTGGTTTTGCAGAGTCATAAGTTTAGTCACTTTGAATTTTGTATATGCAACAAGAAATTAGTAACACCTATCTATTCCTTGAAAGGTTTTTTTTTTTTTTTTTAACTAGCATAACTGCTTTGATGACTTTAAGTATAATGCTTAAAGTCATTATAATATATTAAGTATAATACATTATACTGTACTTATAATATTAAGTATAATGCTTAAATGATTTTAAGCATTTAACCAGCCTGTACATGTGGAGAAATGCAAAATATCACTGTCAATACTTCCACCTGTATAACGCAGTCCAGAACCTTCAGATGAGATATGCCAGCCCTACAGTTGTGTGTGATGTTGTAACCATGAAGTTCAAAGATTTGTAGATAGGTACACTATGTCAGCTGGTCAAAGAAAAAAAAAATACTGCCTCTTCCTTAAAAAGCTATGCAGCTTTTAAAACAAATCTAAAAAAATGCCCTCTTCTTTTTATGGGTCTTAAAGAAAAGAACTGGTGTTAGTTCAAGCTATTTAAACAGAAAAAAAAAAAAAACTATCAGTCCATAATAACCTGGTCTGTATGCACATTTATGACAAACAGAAGGTTGTTAGTTGACTGGTATCAGATTCAGGTTGATATAAGGTTTAAAGGTCTACGTTTTATGGAGTACTGCTGACAGTTTGTAGACATCTTCAAAACAAGTTTTAAGAGCTAAACCCCTGTTTTTGCTAGTGGTTCCTGCCAGCACCTACCAGATGATTAGCTCAGCTACATCACTGTAATTGCAGTGTGACAACCTGACAGAAATTCAGCTGAAGTTCAGGGTCTGTTTACTAACTAATAAAAATGATTGATGTTGCCAAACCTGTTTTGTTTCCCATTTGTTTTTCCTGTTAAATCTGTCTAGATTTGTTAGACCAATTAGAATCTACAATAATATAGTATAAGTTACTTTCAGTATATATTGAAATCCACAGAGGAGGAAACTATACATTACAAAGAATTTAAGGTTGGATTATTTCTGTCACCTTTGAGAGGCAGGCACATGTAATATACTGCGTAAAACAGGTATTACGATAGTTTCATGGGAAAAGCTGGTATTATTTTTATGTTGCAAATAATATTGTATTTTTTTCTTCTAAAATGAGAAAATACCATCAGTGTAAACATCATCAATCTAGATGCAATATAGAACCAAAAGAGATTGGTGATGTTGTTTTGCTCATATCCTCTGGAAAGAGGCCTGAACAGAAGCACAATATAGTCCAAGAGATTTTGCCACATTCTGGCTATCATGGCTAAGTACTTCACAAAAAAAACCCCTGCTTCCCTTTACAGTGGGTGGGATGTTTCCCATTACTTCTCATACAGAATTTCAGGATGCTGTTGATTGCAGTTTCATAAGAAACCAGATACCTGTAATTCTATCAAATAAAATAAACAAATGTGGCTCCATGTTACTGTGTTGCACTGTTCAAAGCACGGTAGGATGAAGAGGGGGTACCATGTACTCACAGAAATGTCACATTTTTCCAAACACTTAGTGTATTTTAATGTAGTTATAGTTTCAGCTGTATGTTTGCAGGGGGAAGTGCAGTGTTTGCTGTTTGTTCTTCAACTTACCTGTTTAAAATGTTTCATACAGTCAGGCAAATTAGTCAATCACACAGCAAATAGTCAAAGTGAACAGTTCACATATATCCCACAAATTGACATTTGTTCATGCAAATTCCTGGAAGAAAACTTATGATTAACAAATACATTACCAGAAATCTGAGGCAGATCATAGATCTGTGTTGACCAGTGAACATGACAAAAATTCCCATTTGCTAATTCTGATACTGCTGATCCATTGGCTTGAATTACAAAGGGCACAGCACAGACTCTTATATTGTGGAAATATATCAGTTTTCATGTGTTCCTTTCCCACTGGATACAGATATCATATCTGGAGTGACAACTTTTTCCTCACATTATTATTGCACTATTACCTCAGGACTATCCTCCATCCTAATAACAATTAAAGATTAAAAAATCAAAAGAAGTTTGGCCATTCTTTCTAACTATTACACAGTAACTTGAATGGGATTTAATTCAAGGAAAATCTACATCCTATATCACACAATTCAGTGAATACTGTGGTCATATTTGGCTTTTCATCTTGGGAATCTGAGCAGTATCAGGACTCTCTCTCTCTCTCTCTGCACAGGACTGGGCAGCCAGTCATCCAAACAGCCTTTCCCTAGGCAGTCTGATCAGTTATTTGCCTCTGAATTTTCTTCACTCATGCTGGACTGCTGCTTTTCTCTGCTTTCAATTTGTAACTCCCACAAATCTGTCTTGGAGTACATCTGTGTGAAGACTGATGGTTCTACCCAAGTGCTTTTGATCAGTGATAAAGAGGGCTGTGTTTGCATTGTTGGTACATGTGAAGTTTTGTGCCTCAGTCCATTAATATGGAACCTGCCTCAGATTTATCTCAGATTTAAAAAAAAAAAATAGTATAGAACTTTAGTTAATTTTGAACTTTTCATGCTGTTTAATGGGCTTCTTCATGTCAGGCTAAAAACTGCAGGGAAAGAAACAAATCTTGCTTTGATTTGCCCTTTTGAGAAGATAGATTTGCTCCTCATAAAGAAAAGGGAGATTTCAAAGCCTGAGAATCTAAAAGTCATATCGAAGCCACATATTGGTAGCCTTCCTTCCAGGTAGCAGAGCTCCCCATGAAGCCATGGGGAAGCAGACACAGTCACTTATTACTGCCTGAATATGACTCATCTCTTCATGGAAAAAAAATAGGGATTTTGACTGTTTGGGAACAGATTTAAAGATGTGAATGCCTGTTTATCATTTAAAGAGTGCCCCTGATTATTATCCCTTTGGTGTGCATCTGAAGTAGATTCATGGAAATCCGGGTCAGGATATGCCCTCAAACTAAAAATGAGAATGGTTGTCACAGAAATTATTTCATTGACAATCGGGTTCTGAAAATAGAGAGAAATTGTTATGGTATCAGACTCTTTTTTTGACAGAACCAACTTGGACTTTTTTTGGCTTTTTGAAATAGAGCATAGTAATTACGTTCATAGGAGCTGGCTGAGACTGGGCAGCCAATTCACAGGTGGAAGAAACATCTGACTAAATCCCTTTTAGCAGGGAAACTGCCAGAGCATGCACCTGGCTTTTTGTTGGAGTCATTTCCATCTGCCAAAAAGCATTGTTGCAAAATGATGGGGAAAAAACCCACAAGGGATAACCCATACTGGAATGTTAACTACAACAGCATCTTGCCTGAGTTTGGGAAAGGCCAGGGGTAGCACTGGAGGGCCTGGTGCCTTCCCATCTGCATAACACGGGAAAAAGAAGATTTATTTTATTTTTTTTTTTTACTTTATCTGGGTTTCACATGTTTTTCTAATATTTATTATTTGTTTTCAAGCAGTCATGAGGACCATATTATTGGACAAGAGCCCCATTCTTTAGGGATTTTAAAAATGTAAACAGAATTCTGTGTCTTATTCCAAGGACTATAGTGATTTGTAAGCATTTCTGAATGATGTCAAACTCTTGCTAATGATATTTAAGTGCTGATGAATTTTAGTTTGCAGGCTGAGTTCACAAATTAGGTATGTCACTTCTGGGTAAGTACAGTATACCAGGAGTTGCTGGCCTTCCTAACTGTTATAATGAAATGTCCAGAATGTAAGTTCTAAGTGCTCAGAAACTAACACTGAGTAGATGCAGTGAGGGCTGATCAAGTGGAGAATATAAGACCACAGCTCCACACTTTTTTCTACATGAAAGATTACAATAGAGATACCAACGATTGTAAAACAAAGTAAATAAAACAAAACTGGGTCCCCTGGGCTTTATTTGTGTTGAATCTCCTCAAACTTTCACAAAACATAGCTTTAAAATGGGCAGCATGGCTCATCAACACCTTGGAAGGTAAGGGGCATGCCAGGCAGATTCTTGGTCCCTGTCCTGTTGGGTCATTTTTCATGTTCCATATATTTCTGACTCCTAAAATAGACTGTTGACAGCCAAAAGCATCCATTGTGCAGAATTTCTTAGACCTTTTGCCAAACTCATCGCTGGCAAGAGGTGAATCCAGCTCTGAGCCTGTAAATGAAAGCAAAATACTATAACTTACACCAATCTGCTGACATTTCCTTTGGACAACTCCAAATTCTGCCTTGCACGTTCTGTGTTTCGTCCATTCTGTCTCCTTATTTTGTATTGCACTTCTCTGCATACGAAGGCAGTTATTTATCACTAGTAGGAAGACTTCTCAAATAAGGTTTTGTATCATTCCTGTTTACAGCCCTCTTCTCAAAGATTCTTCTCCAGATTCTTGCATGTGAAGAGGAAGAAGACATCTTGCACTTCTTTTACAAAAAAGGAAGAGAGAGCAGAAAGGGAGGAGGTCTAAGCTGCTCTATGCAGAAAACACCTGCTCTCTTTCCATTTCTCTTCTCTTAAAGGCATTGCATGAACCTGGTTGCTAACTTGAAAATCCCATCCTTTTCGGAAAAAAAAAAAAAAGTAGACTTCATCCAGGTATATCCAGATATACAAGCTCCTGATTTGATCAGCTCTGGGAACTGAAGAGTAAAACTTATCCTAAGCTTCATTAAAAACAATAATAAAGATGATATTTCCAGGGACACCAGCTACAGTTCCCTGTAGGAGGTAGTTTTTTGTTGCAATTCATATGAATGAAATTCATTTTATGACAGAATATATCCTGAAATTCTATGAAGGGTAAAGCAACTCCCTGGACAAGAAGACAGTAATGTTTTTTAAGCAGAAAGAGAGAACTGTGGTTTCATTTTACCTCCTGGCTTTGACCTGAGTCAAAAATGTACAGATGAACTCTCTATTGAAATACGTGCCTGAAAGACACCTTGATTGTTTCCATTGTTTTCTCTGTATAACAGAGAAATGCATGCAGTGAGAAAGTACAAGAAACACAACTTTCCTTGTTGCACAAAATGAAATGAAATTCAGGCATGTCACAGCCTATAAACACTTCTTCTTCATGGACTGTATCATGAATTGGCAGATATAAAGGTGGATGTTTTTTAAATCTTGTATTTGTGTTCATGTTCCTTTGACCTACGGTTCTGTTCTGTGTATATGAAAGCAGAATGATGAAATGGCATAAGTTATCAAATACAGCTTGGAACATTACTTAAGAAATACATTTCAGTCAATTCTGACTGATGAACTGTGTCTGAAGCCTTAGGCTATAGAAGCTGGTGTCCTGAACCATGCTGAGATACCATTCTAGTGCTGGACGTTCTCTGACTCTTGTCAGTGTTTTGCCATTGGGACCAAAACATCCTTTTTATTAAAGCCTGTAAGATCCTAAGATCCTTTAGTTTATGATCATATCCTCTCTCTGTGAGGAAATGCACATTTTCCCCTACTTGCATTCCCCCATCTTGCTTTAATGAAGCAAAAGGAAAAGCAAATGTGTGGTAAGTTTCATGCAAAGATGACTTCTGTTTTGTAAGCGTTCATCTGTTCCAGCTGCTTTTTTCTCCCTCAGAGTCATAATCCCCTCTCTGCCATATCATAATTAGCAGTGGAGAAGTCTGGGATTTACATTTAGTGGATTACAGCTTTCAGAGAGAAAAAGGCAGCAGGAGTGAACGAAGTATGCAACATAAATCCTGTCTTTGTGCAAATGTATTTAGCAATAAAAGTGAAGTTTCACACACATTAAAAAAAGAAGGAAAATATATTTTCAGTATTCTCTAAGATATCAAGTGAATAGAGGAGTACATATCCCCTTTCTGAAAGTTACACTCATAACTATATAGATTTTTTAAAAACATTGACAAAACACTTTTTAAGTCTTTTAAAAGTTCTACAACTTCTGACAGACAAAGTTGAGTTCTTCAATAGGCTGAGTAACACAGAGAAGTAACCAGGCACAATCTCAGGTAGCACAAAATATTCTGGTGGTTATTGGCAAAGCTGCTCACTTGAAGCAGATGAAATACCTACAACCCAAACCCCATGATTATTCTCTGCTTCAGTGATATTTAGTGATAAATGGAATTGCCAAGGTAGAGTGGGTTTTTTGCCAGCTGGATCAGTGACATATGCCTAAGCCTTGAGTAATAGCAGAGATAACCCACTCGTGCTTTTGATGGCTTCAGCTGGGAAACAGTGTATCAACAGATACATTTGGGGGAAGATGAAAAAAAAACTCATGGGATGTTGAGTGTGTTCAAGACAAAATTATTAATTCTGTGGACCTTGATAAAAAGTTGATAAGCAGAAAAAAATCTTTTCCTTGAACTCATGAATATATTTGTCAGAATGGACCAAGGAACTGGAATGAGTAATTATTCTGGACCTTTTGAGGTACTATTTTTATTCTTGTAAACAGTCTTCATAATTTTTACTGCTTTCTTATTTGAAGCCCTCTTCCTGAGTTGAGGAAGAAGATAATTTATCAATTTATTAATCCCAAATTGCAATTCTGGTGGTACTCCTTCCTTTTAGTGTCATAGTGAAGAAGAGGAACAGAAATGTTTGCTGCAGTGCTGGGCAGGACACACAGCTCACACAGAAGAGGGTCTACTCCTCCTTTACCCATCTCCTCTACTATTTCTTCTGCTTCTAAATGGGCAAATTACAAGATGTTTCTCAAGGAAACCTCCATATAACCTGTAACTGTAAAGTACATGGTAGCACCTTATTAAGCAGTTTCTGTTCCACACAACCAGATAAATACATTACAGAGCTTAAGAGTAAACTCTTTTGACTGTGAAAGAGAGTATTTGATGACAATGATACCCATAATCAAGTCCAGAGCTGAGTCACGTCATCCCATTTAGTCTTCTCAATACTCAAAACAATTTCTCTTTTCCCAATGAG
Organism: Promerops cafer; assembly: GCA_013398275.1. Taxonomy (NCBI): domain Eukaryota; kingdom Metazoa; phylum Chordata; class Aves; order Passeriformes; family Nectariniidae; genus Promerops; species Promerops cafer. The sequence continues at coordinate 2,623,372 of VZSE01003600.1, read as the reverse complement.
TTATTTCAAGTAAAATGCACATTTATAGATAAGATATAGAAGTTAATCTGAAATTCTTTCTATTTCTGACTTCATCTGCATTCACTCTGGTGTTGTTTCATTAACACTGAAAGTGTCAGACTCTGTCTACCCTTCCATAGCAGATAAAGGAAAGGTTGCCTCATAATTCATCCTTTATAAAATACATAAACAATAATTTTAAACCATTTGATGCAACTACAGTGGCCAGTTACTTTGATTTCTAATTATAAACAAAAATATCATCAGATAAATATTTTGAAGGGATTTTTATTCACCATGATCTGCAGTGAAATTCTGTTCTTAATGGCAACCAGCATTTTACTCTGAAAATTTCTCCCTTTATCACTGCTGAAACCCAAGTGGACTCCCCCCAAAACACTTTATATCAATTTTACTCTCACTTTTATGCAACTGATTTGGAACTGTAGGAGTCAAATTACTAGTTCTTAGAGAGTAAGATGGGTAATTGTTTAAAAATGTGTAATTACTCTGAATAATGTCACTCCTGCACAGAGCTCCAGATCAGCAAAACGCAATCACACTGTCATTAACAGCATAAATATTATAAATGAATTTTTAAACACCACCTTGTTTCTTTAAACAAATCATAGAATCATGGAATGGTTTGTGTTGGAAAAGACCTTTGAGGTTATATAATTCCAATCCCCATGCCATGTGCAGGGACACCTCCCATTAGATCAGGCTGCTTAAAGCCTTATCGAACTTGTCCTTCACATTTCCAGGGATGGGGCACCCACAGCTTCCCTAAACACCTGCTCCAGTGTCTCACTACCCTCAGAGTAAAAAATTTTCTCCTATTATCTAATCTAAACCTGTCCTTTTTCACTTTGAAGCCATTCTCCCTGGTCACTAGCTGTTTTTGTAAAAAGTCCAGTATTAATCAAGCCAAACTACAAATCCAAAGCACAAATCCATCTTTGTATAATTGTTATATTAAACAAAGATTTAAAGTGAAAAGAGGTGGGGTTAGATTAGTAACATGCATTGAAAAACAAACCCTTAATAAGTAAATAAATGAATTTTTAGGTTTCAAATACTTTTCATCAGCCTGATAGGCAGGTAATGGAACACAAGGTTCATACTTAATAATATTTATCCCTTTCATTTTAATTGTCAAGGAGTGCAAGAATTAGTCCTGAATTTTCCAGAGATAATCTGAGAAAGTTAAATAAATTCTTATGAATGCTATGGGTTAATTTAGTACTAGTTGAAAAATCTTGTCAGGGGATGGCTCATAATGTTGAAAACACCTTATTACTGCCAAATCAGCGAGCACTAAGCTAGTAATAGTGGAGAGCAGGTTTGCTTACCCTCTTTAGTTTTTTAACCATTGAGTAAAAAAAGAGATGAAGTGCTACTACAGCAAGTTTCTTCCAGAGTAAGTACAAACTGCAGCAGAAGACTGAAATTGAAGAGCTTTCCAGCCTGTCATCATAACTATGCATATTGCTCCCAGATCATACTGGTTTATCAGCTACGAAGATGATCTCCCCAATTCAGCCTATGGCACTTAGCAAGATAAGCAAAGGGAGTCTTTGTTTGGATAAATTGTCTCTATGCTGTGTTTAGGGACAACCTGAGCTGAATCTTTGATAAACTCAAACAGTGCAATGTGTACATTAGTGTTTTAGTGAGAATCAAGGGTGCAGTTTTGAAACAAACCTGATTGAACCCAGCTACAGAATAGCCTCAGAGCATATGAACTGTATTTCTTTTGGGTGAAACTACACTGAAAAATGTGCACACAATACATACCTGATGCACTCCGGTAATTAATCCATGTTCTGACCTTGGGACCAGAGAAAACCTAGTCCAAAGCAGACTGCCTTCTCCCTTCTTAACATATCCAATTCTCCTTAATAATATCACAGTTCTTCCTCTTTTTTTTTTCTTGTTCCTATACTACTTGCTGATATAGCTGTAATGACAAAAACCATCTCCTGTTAATTGGGCGTATCTAATATTATTCCTGAAATACCTAATTTTGTTGGAATATCAGTATTGGCATGGAATCTCTTATCAAAAATTATTGAAAATGTCCTTGATGAGAATCTAAAAGATGGTATCTTAGCAGTATCAACCTTTCAGCCAACAGTGTTATCACAAATATTTTACTGTACAGCCAAATATACTAATTCACACTCAAGATTAGCTATATTTGTATCACCTTACACATCAAAACACAGTGTATCCAAGCTCTGCTGAAGACAGTCTAACTATTTCTATGTAAGGACTCAAAATTTGTTCCGTATCTTGCAGTAAAGGCAGTAAAAGTAACTCTTTTTGTCTGAAATATGCATATATTCCTAGATTGAAGGTGATACTAAAGGCTTAGGTATGAACGGTTTCTTGTTGTCTTTAGTTATTTTAAATCTAATGTCCCCCTTTGAGTTCTTTTCAAACAGGAAGCTGATAAAACACCGTGTATTTGATAGAAATCCTCTAGATTTAATAAAAAGCTGCAGCCTGCCTTAGCAGCCTAATCAACATGAAACAAAGACAGAAATCAAAATGTTGGTAGTATTTTAAATATAGATGTCCTCTAACTTTGCCCTTGATAATCAATGCACAGTTAAATAGTTTTAGTGCATGTGGGAAAATATCAGAAATGGCTCCAGGCTAATAAACCTATGTTTGCTGCACAGACTGCCTTAATTATATTTTGTTTCCCAAAAATATGCACCTGTGTGTGCTAAGACCATGCAGCAAAAATGCAGAATAAAAACCATTCTAGTGAATAAAATTTTGTCTTAGTCTGGGCTATTAGTGAACCATTTTGCATAAGGCAGCTCTGTCTGACAAGACTAGATTGAAGGCTATTTTCAACATCAGATGTGGAGTCAGGACCACGTTGACTTTATAAGTGGAGATGAGGTGACTTCCCATGCCATGTCAGGACTACATACTATTGGGAACAGAATCACACAGATGGATACTCAGGCTAGGTATTCTGAATTGAAATGAGTTATCACAGCTCAGGTATTTCCATGAGTTCTGTGCTGTTATTATGGGTACTTAAATATCTATTTCCCTTTGGAGATTGCTTGCAGGAGGGATGTGGAATCCATCATCTACCTAGAAAAGACTGATATGGATTCCTTGAGAATCCTAAATCTCATAATGAAACAATAAACTTGGTTCTGGATTTTAACCTTCATGACCATGAAATTAAACTTTGTGGCAAAAAACTCACTGTTTCTTGGTGATAGGAAATGTGAGTCTTTTTTTCCTACCTGGATAGATTCCATCAATTGTGAAGTGAACCACAAAATTTGTAAAGTTAGAGAGAATTTCCCTGGAACAAAAGTGGCCAAATGAGCCAAGGAAAACACTCTCAGAGAAGGCAGGAGAAATGTTTCGTAGATGACCCAGAAACTGAATCTAAAAGTGCATCATGTTCTCATATCAGGAGAGTACTTCCTCTCTGATGAAAAGTACTCTCAGGAGAGAAAAGTTAGCAGGCTGTATATGACCTTATTCAAAGAAATTCTTGCCAAAAATGTAATCCTAATATTTCCAGTAGATTTGAGATTAGTTCAGTAGAGTCTTCTTAAAAAGATCTCTCTGAATACTTCACCAAAACCAAGGGGACATTGGTCAGACCTGCTGAATACAGAAACCATTTGGGTAGATAAAATCCTCTGAATTAGAAGAACTGTATTATGGATTTAATAGGCCACATTTTCTATTTCTGATACAAGTGCTGAATGTGGGATTGAGCCTACGATGTATTTTGTGCCAGCTGTGCTGTTACTTCGTGAAGACACAAAGTATTTTGTTCACCATATACTTCCAGATCATTATTTTGCTCAGTATCATCAGTCTTATGAACTGGAATTTTATGAACTCATTGGCATTAAGGGCTAGGGATTGATATTCCAGTATTGCTTTCTGCACTATACTATTATTCAATTCATTTATTATGGATAAAACATGTGGGTTTTAATTTGCTAAAGGAGCTCTGAGGCAGTTCACAAACAGTATAAATGCAGATCCTCACACAGAATCACTTTTTCTTTAAGCATCAAATACACTTCTGTCCAATAAACGATTTTTACAGCTGTGTAGTCAAAACAGAGGCCTCTAATGTCTATACCTGAGAAGTACATTAATCTGGGCATAATCAATATAAGCTTGCCTTGAACCCAAACATAAGCATAAAATAATACTGTAACAAACATATTTTGTGATACTGTGATTGCATGGCCAGGCACAATGTACGAGCATTTTGCATAAGTGTGTGGGCAACATGACCTCCAAAGAAGACAAAGACTTGTACAGTTGCACTCAGATGGCACAGGGAAACATTGAATTATTACAAGAAGCACAATTTTCAAGATCAAGAATAGAGTACAAAATAGGCACAAAGGCCTGCAAATGAGGAGGGCATTTTGCTGAGCACACAAGGACAGCTCACAAAACCAGAAATGAGATAAGCAGCATCAGGAGCACATGAGATCCTCCTTTTGGAGAGGGGAAAGCAACCAGGAAAAACACCAGATGTGAGCTAGGAGAGGGGCATTAAAAAAAGACATTCAGCTCTGACTTTCCTTTTGGAATATCTGTGAAGCCTGGTCACCTTGACCTCAGGAACTGAGGTGCTCATCCACCAGTGCTCACTCTCTAGCATGGCCTCTGTGCTACTGCACAGTCACAACAATTTTAGTTAGATGTTAAGATCTTACTGGGTAAGAACTAGGCATTAGCCCAAAGTATGTTAATGAGTATGTCTACCCTGCTGCTGTTTAAAGTTTAAATCTGGTTTAATCAGTCTTCTAAACTCTCTCATCCCAGCAATCTCTACATCCACTGTTGAAATTTATGTATATGGAGACATTTATAACATTTATTCATTTGTGGCTGTTGTATTTTTGTTCACCTGTTAAAAAGGAGGAATCCAACAGAGGTACCAAAGTTTAATATTTCCTTTGTACTTCACCTTAAATTAGGAAGAGGCAGAGGAGATTGTTTTCTCACAAAACATGAAAGTAAACAGCAGATGTCAAGAGGCAGTAGTTGTCACAAGCAATAGCAGAGATTGTGATTTTTTGACTCAAAAATCCTCATGTCCAACAGTTTCGTATCACTGGAAGCATTAACTCATTAAGCAGAAATTCACTGTGTATTGGGGAAATTGGAATTACTGAAAGTTTCTCTGGTTGTGGAGGTATGAAGCTAGAGATGCTGATCACTGTATTTAAGCATCAGTATTTGCCCCTCCAACCTGCAGACATAGAGTGAGGCTTACACATAGTACAAGAGTTTTGAACAAAACTAGTCCTGGTACGGACTAGCCCAGGACATCTTTTGGGAAATAAAAATCTCAGTTACCACTACAGCTATATTGGCTCTTTATTGCAACAGTGATAGCTGGACAGTTTATACTTAATATCACATTTTGCATAGAATTTACTGATTGATTCTCTGGTTTACCTTTTTTTTTTTTTTTTTTTTTTTAACAGCTTCCATTTCTTCCATTCTAACTGTTTTTCTTGAAAGAGTGGTTAAAAGATTTTTTTCCTAGAATTGCTGCTAGCAATATGCTGTGACAGTGGCTGTCTTTGCTCTGTATTTAGAGGAAATGAATTATTTTAGCTAGCAGGAACAATTTCTATTTAATCTAAATTATATCTTGGTAGCTCGCAATCAAATCTTATACATGATACTAAGCCATGAGGTACAAAACTGACTTTGCTTTCTTAAAGTTGTATAATCTTATTGACAAGCTAGAATTATGCAGCTGGGATCTCATAAAAATTTTGCAGTGCAACCAAAGACCTTTTAATTTTCTTCTCTCATTCTGAGCTACAGTCTTCAAGAATGTCCAAATATGATGCTTAGTCTGTAGTGCTGGGATGGTGTTTGTCTTTTTCAGGTGAACTGGGCCTACAATAAAATCCTGATATAGGCTGATGTTTCTTTTTCTTTAGACATTTAATATTCATATTTAATAAAAACAGAACAAAGTAAAAAATTGCATTGTGACTTCATAAAGCTGTGTGTCATAGGTTTTTTACTAGATAGTACTATAGGCAAACTTCAATCTTACTGTGATTGAGGATTCAGTAGATAGGGAATTTTTTTCGGATTACATACCCTAGAAAGATAAAAAAGAGGGTGATTTTGTTAAAAGTTGTAGCTGTCAACCATAACTGTTTAATTTTAAAACTCTATGAGCTCTTGATTTCAAAAAACCTAAATTTTCTGCTTTTCACCTGTATATTCAAGCTTTCTTTTCATTTGATTAACATTAATGAACAAAACTTATCCCATCTCTTTTGCTCAGTTAGCAAAGATATGCTTAATAACTGCATTTCTAGAATGACATTAAAGTGTGTCATTTAATTTAAAAATTTCTGAGAATAGCAACTGCTCTGAAACAAGGTTTAACATCTTTCCTATTAGATGGTTCCAATGTTTAGCATATATAATTTTTGTCAGAATATTTGGTTGGCTCTGGATGAAGAAACAGGTATTAGGAGATGGCAGGCACTTTTTTCCTAGATTGCATAAACATAAGGAACAAAACCCTCTGTTTGATCTGTAATCAAAAGGAAGTGATGCAGTTCTAGGAGAGTCAAGCAAATATAGGCAAAAAAGTAAGTATCGACACTGCTGTAATGACATAGGTGTTAAAATATTCATAACATGTAGTTGCAGAAGTGCTGCATCCATGTATGGTTTCAAACCTATGTATGTCAAACAGACTGAAGTCAGACACCCTGTGTCTATAAACAGAGAGGTGCTGTGTACTCCCTTGAGCCTGTGTAAGTGAACTGCAAGTGAAAATAGGACTATAAAAGCACTCGGTATCAAATAATGGTATTTGGAGTCAGACACCAGCCTGCCTAATGAAGCACATTCATTCCTCCAGTAAGCAGTACAAGCTCTGCTCTGGGTTTGTTCTGAAGACATGCATTCCCAGAGATCATGCATGATGTCCTGCTTTGTCTCAGCTGTCTTTTGTCAATATCGCCGTCATCAAAAGATCAACCAGAAAAAAACCCATCTGTTCCAAATACTGACTAAAGAAAAAATTAAGCCTTAAGGTGATGAAAGTCTGGGTATAATTAATAAACTGTGTATTGATGATTGAAAATAAAACATTCTAGATAAGTTTGGACCGTAGAGGAACATTTCATGCGCAATTTGTTAATCTTCTCCATTTCTTGAGGGAATGATATTGCAGTCCAATTAGACAGAAAAAAAATTGTAAAAGCTAATTTTATGTTACAGCCCCCATAGGCCAAACAATAGAAAATGTTTGTGAGGGAAAACCTGGTAATATGGAAGAGACTAGTCTGAAAATTAACCTTATAGTGATAGAATCCACAGAAAACACTGTATACATGCTGCTCAACCAAGCCATTAATTTCATAAGCAACTGCTTCTTTATAAAATTCAGTTTGTGAAGTTCTTTTACATGCATCATTAGGAAAGCAAAGGCTGGAGGTCTGAAAGGTATTTTCAGAGGTCACTGTCAAGGCAAAATCCTAAAACAGATTAACAAAAGCATTTCTGGAAGATGCCAGTTTAAGCTATAGCTGAAAATCTCCAAATAAAATATTACTAATCCTCCTAACAGTCAACTCTCTTTCTTGTTTGCTTTCATAATAAAAAATGTTTTCCTCATATTTAACAGAATAATGCTGCAGTTTAAATACGTCCTTCCTTGTTCTACGTTCAGTGAACATAAAACAACTTACTTTGCTTTTTTAAGGTAGCATTTCATGAATTAGAGGTCTCCTGTCTTTCTACAATCTTCTTTTTTTTTCCTAAACTAACCATATCTGATTTTTTTTTTGGTCAAAATGGAGGTGGGCCTGTAAATGCATAGATAATTTGTGGTTAAAATGAACATACTACTTTTAATGAAGCAAACTATTTATATCACATGAATAATAAATAAACTTAATTATAAATGCAGAACTGCTATGTCTTGTAATTCTGTATTAGAATCATAGAATGCTTAGAAAGAGAAAGAAAACATCATCTAGCTCCTTCCCCTAGATCAAGTTGCTCAAAGCCCCATCCAACCTGGCTTGAACACTTTCAGGGATGCAGCATCCATAACTTTTCTGGGCAACTTCTTCCAGTGTCTCACCAAATTAATATCTTCATAATATCCATTCTATCCATTCAGTTTATATCTGCTTTCATTTGTCCTTTCACTGCACTCCCTTATAATGAGCCTCTCCATCTCTTCTGTAGACCCCTTTTAAGCACTGGTAGGCTGCTGTAAGGTTTCCCTGGAGTCTTCTATTCTCTAGGGTAAATAACCCCAGGCTCTACAGACCCCAAGCCCCTGATCATCACTGTGGCCCTCCTCTGGATCATTTGTGCTTAAGTCATTGATTTTTCTTATTTACACGCAGTGCTTTCCTATTTAATTTTTCAGACCCTTTCTTCAACTTATCAAGACTATACTGTGTTCTAATTCTGTCCTGCTGAGTGTTTGCAGTTTTGCCTGCTTTGTGTAATTTGCAAGGTTAATACCCGTTCTTCCTCCTGGGGTTTTATGTAATTTTTTTAGCTTAAATTGCCCTTTTCTGTTTTGATTACACCACAGCTCATTTTTTGTCACAGCTCCCTAAACCTGTTAGCCAAAGCATTTCTTCCACTGCTACTAGTCATGTTCTCAGTCCTCCCAGTTATCTCCATCCCTTGTCATTTTAACCTGTCTCTTCCCTCCAAAAGAACTATCTTCTGGAGGATTTGCTCCAATCCTTCAATAAAAGCCAAGCTCCCCAGCTGCCTTATCTTACCTGTGAACTCTTGGAAAGTATGCAAGGGCCTTGTCTCCTCAGCAGAGAAGGTGCTGTGTTCCATCCCCCTGCCACGGCACGTGGAGAAGGATTATGGCAGCCACAGCATGCACAGAGCTCCCACAGGCCCCAGGCCACCTCCAGCCTGGCTGACTTCCTCCTCTGTTTACCTCGTTATATCATAAAAGGGACTCTATTCATCCTAAGGCTGAGATGGTGAATGGCTACCATCAGACTCAAAACAGTCCTGGTAGAAATCAACTTTACATCTCCTCCAGACAAAGATCCATTGGGAATTGCTTGATGATAACACAGCAACTGTTGGGATTTCCTAGGCTGTAGCTGCTTAGTTTGCTCAGGAGAACACGATGTTCAGGCAATATCAAAGCCTTACAGAACTCGAGGTTATTCTTACTCTCACCTACAGCAATTGCATGTGTGTATTTGTACTGCATGTGGTAAAAGTTGCTATTGACTCAGTATATTTTGGTCCTATATCTGTTGACAATTGTTTTTTTCTGGAGTACTTCTACAAATTGATTATTTTCTGTTTCCTTCTGGGAAATTAAACTAAAACAGTTAGATTGGAATTCTCAGTTCTTTAGCAAGCCAAGTACATTTCCTTTTATCCCAGTCACTTAAAATAGTTTTCAACTAGTATTTTTTAATTCAGAAATATAACTCAGAAATAAAACTGATATGTCTAACTGATCCCAGGCTTGTAAGAAATGCTAAAGGTTATATTTCATTATACAGAACTAGAGAATACATCTGATTTAAGAACTAACTTGCTCTTTATAATGCATATTTAAAAAAAAAAAATCAGCTTTCTTCTTACCTTATTTCCTCCTAAACTAATTTTAAAGAGGAAAATGAGAAGTCAAGGTTATGTTTTCAGATTAAAATTATTTCTAGAAAAATAATATTACTATTATAACTTTACTAGACTAAAGCTTGCTTAGGTTAGATATCAGGAGAAAGTTTTTTATCCAGAAGGTGGTTGAACACAGAAAAGCAGTCACAGCACCAAGCCTGTTTGAATAAAAGAAGCATTTGGATGATGCTTTCAGGCAAATGATGTGATTTTTGGGGTGTCCTTTGTAGGGCCAGGAGTTGAACTTAACAATTCTCTTCCAATTCAGCATATTCTGTGATTCTATGCTGCTTCTTCAATTGAGCTATCACAATATGTTTCAGATATTTTTGGTAATAGATTAAACCAGCCTGCCTGCAGAATAATCTATCACAAGCAAAAAATAAGTATTTCAATCTAATTAATTTCTTAACTGTAAAACCTTCCATATCCCTGTATTCTAAGCCCAAAGTAATGAAGACAGAGACCCCAACTCTAACACTGCTTTGCCCATAAAGAGTGAAAGGCCTCTTTTTTCTATCTCAATCTGTTTAATTCTGTTAATTGAATTAAGCACAATTGCATCTCATTTGTCTCAATAAGGAATGCTGTTCTTCTCTAGTTGTAAGAACAATTTATAAATACCAAATCGGTATACAAATTTTGAGATTTTGCTGGTGTGTAGAAGTTGTTGCACTGCAAAAATAGGAGAAATAAAGCAAGTTCTTAATCTGCTCTTTTGCCCACCTTCCTCCCTCCTCTTTTAGTTTCATTGAAAATCTGTATTCTCAGAGATATTTTGCTGGTATGAGTGACTTTCTGTAATTGCAAAATAGCAGAAGTTGAAAGAGTCAGAGCAGATGGCACTGGACATGCAAGACAGGCAGAAGAGTTAATATGAACTAACTTTCAGGACAAGAACGCTCTCAACAGTCTGATTACTTTTAGTTAGGAAGGAGATGAAGAGTGATAGTTGAAACTGAACTTTTCAGTGGCTGTTATTCCACAGAATGACTTGAACTTTAATAGCATCAGCTGTCTTATCTTCAGCATGTTCATGACTAACACGTGTGTTCTGTGTGTCTGCAAAGAAAACACACTTTCTCTTTACTTTTTATCATAGCATCATACAAGAGGTGAATGATTGGGGGTAAGTGACAATATTAATACCAAGAAACTTAAACTGTATGCAGAATGTTGTACTTTTGTGTATTTGAACTTTTGAATAATTTATCTTACATCTTACAAATTAACACTATGTTCTCTTAGCTTCAAAGGGATTAACAAAAAGCATCTCATACAAAGGTATAAACAAATAGTTTAATATTTCTTTTAGTAACAGCAGTCTTTCCTAAGAAAATGAGTGATTACTTCTCCAAGGATGTTTTTTAAGGGGTAAAATGCCTTTGATAAGAACCAAATCGTTACTCTTTTTAGTCTGTAATGTCCTAATGAGTACTGTTTGGTAACTATTTTAAACAAAAAAATGAGATACAGATTCCTTTATTTTTCTGATCAGACATACAAAGAAGAAAAGCTGAAATTACACATTTCTTCAGTAAGTAATTACTAAAATAAATATTCTTAGTGATATGTTACATATCTTAATTACTTAGTGAAGAAAGGCTTTCTAAAGTCCTAAATGCATTCATTGTCTGAATGGAAATATATGGAACCTCTTGCTAGTATGAAGCTGCATTTTACTTTATGACTTTGGTTTCTTCAGCTTTGGACAAAAAGTTAAATTAAATATGAAATTTTAAACATCTAAGAAATATGTAAGTAAAATCTCAGGTTTTTTTCCCTCCCCTGCATTTGCCACAGAAAGGAAGGTGAATGCTAGCAACTTTTTCTCATCCTGTAAGAGAATATTACCTCATTTTTAGTATTTATAATGTAGGTTGTATGTAGGTTTTCTAAACAGCATGAGATTCAAGACCAGCAAATTAATCTCTGTCTTCAGTGGTCAAAACTTCATTCTTTAGAAGAAGCTAAAAGGAATTTTAGTCACTTTCAGGAACTAGATAAAACTAGAGGTGATATGTTGCTGGGATGCCCCATAATAGGATGTGAAATGAATCCCAAGGAAAAAAAAAAAAATCACTGACGAAGGACAGAGATGAAAATACTAAGTTTTGGAATACCTTCCTTAACTTTTGCTATTCTACAGTTTTCAAATAGTGATCCAATAATTTATTAAGGATTTTTCATCTGCAATAAAAGGAGAGCTAAGGAGAATTCACATCCTTGGCTGACTGTGGGGGAAAACATAGTGACAAAGGATGAGGAAAAGGCAGATGCTTTCTTTGCCGCAATATTTGATAGCAAGACCACTTCTCTCCAGGTACCCAGGCCTCTGAGGTGGAAAACAGAGACAGGGAGCAGAATAAATCCCCCATGAAACAGGAAGAAAGGGTTAGAGATCTGCTACACGACTTAAACACTCACAGGTCTATGGGGCTAGATGGGATCTGCCCAAGGATACTGAGGGAGTTGGTGGAAGCACTCACTGAGCCTCTTTCCAGCCTTCTCAATTCTATGGTTCTATGAACTTATTTAATGAGAGAAAATAAGTTCTTGGATCATACTAAATACATTCTATGCTCACAATCAAAAGCTCTCTGTTAATTGCTTTGCTGTAGGGTTTTTTTCAGAAGAATATAATTTTCATATTAATTTTCAATAAAGGAGAAAAGGCTAGAGAATGTTATAATGTTTATTTCTCTATTGAATGGCAGGTTGCATTTTTTGTCAGAGTTCTTTAATCTTTCTTAAAACATTAGAGTGTTCTTTAATGCTCTTATAAACATTTCTTTATTCCTAGAAGCAAAAGAATTTAAATCAGTATAGATTTTATTGATTTGTTGTGTGATGCATGGAAACTTACAACCTTTTTTTTCCCCTTTAACATTTTCCAAACTAAAAAGAATATTCATAAACATGTAGTTACAGAGAAATTCTATGAAGAGACTTACTTTCATATTCATGGAATAAGCAGTTTTGTTCAAGAAAAGGAAGCATTCAAGAAGACAATAGAAGACTAGACTGCGAAACTCAAAATTCCTTTTTCCAAAACACTCCAATTCACAGAGGCACATCTATTAGCAGATTCAAAAAGAAATAATCTGCTGTATAGACACTAATTGTGCTGGCGAGCATATAACAGCCCTACTCACCAAGAAGGAATTAACTATTCTGTAAACAGAGAAAGCAATCTAAGTAAATGGGCCATTTGGACATCACTAGTAATAAAATTGTATACTTCTCCTGAGAAAGTTAAGTTTCACTTTCAGGGACAATTTCTTTTTTCCCTTGCCACATACCTTGTATTATGATGTTCATATTAGGCTTGTCACTGGAACTTTAATATCTTTCACAGAGCATTGTGTTAGGCAATCAAAAATTCCTTCTGTAAATTAGTTTTATGAAAAGGGAGTATTAAAAGGTCAATGCCTCCTACAATATATTGGAAATTATTTTTGCTTTTGCATTTAAGATGTTCACAAATTCCAAAACGTTAATTCTGAGCATATATACTACTATAAAGTTTTTGAAGATGAGGAAGTCAGTTGGCGTTTATCCCCATAACTAAACCAAAAAGGAATTAACTAATGAGTCTCATTAACTTTTGCTGGTGAACACTGAAAACCGTCTCTTTCCCTTCCTGTTGTTCAGAGTAGAAATTCATGAAGGTATTGTGCTAAAATGTCAGTAAAAAAGAACAAATGCAAGTGTATGGACGTTATTTTGTTTATCACCATCCTCAAAACACAATGAACAGAAGAGAACGGAGGGAAGATGAGTTAAAGTACCTAGAAGATGAAACATGAAAACCAGATCTTATACGTTTTCTGTTTATCTCAGACTTATGTCTGGCTTCCATGCAGTAACAAACAAACTTCTGAAATGGCTTAAATTTTGAAAAGAGGAAAGATTGAACTCAGAAGCACTGTAATGACTCATCTGTTGTAGAAGAAATTAACATTTACAGGCTTGTGCAAGAACTGTAGAATTGATAGCAAATTTTCATGGAGGTGATAAATTTTAAGACCCTCAAATGCTGAGTAGCTACTTTATCAAATAACAAACAAGAATGGAACGTGAATAAGATTTTTCTACATGGATAGTGATAAACTTTAGACCTGTTTGCCTGTTTCCAGATGAAAAACTTCAGAAATATTCGAGTTGAAAGTTCATTCTCTTTTGATGACAAGATTATCATAACAAGTACACACCTCAAAAGACCAAAGAAGTTTGCAAGAGCGATTATTGCCAATTTGTGTCAAAATACACACCAGTCCTAAAGAACTCACTACCTACTATAGGAATACAGTTAACATCTGAAAACACTTTTATCCAAAATGGCTTTGTACACCTACACTGGATCCTGTTAGACTAATCTTTGATAGCTTTGAGGACAGAAAACTTAGGAGACTGGATCAGACCAAAAGATCGTCAAAGACACTGTAATCTGCAAAGCCAGTAGGCTTCCAGCAATAGCAAAGAGAATTATCAGGGATGTATGGAAGGAAAATTTTACAAACTCAGAACACGCTGAAAGTCCTCTTTTTCCTTCTATAGATTTCTGATTTCCAGAAGGTATTTTTTAAGGGACTTTCTGATTCTCCCCCTCAATGAGGTTATGATAAACATTCTGATACCATGTTCACTGAAACTGATGACAGAAAAAACCAAAACCTAAACTACAAGTGGAAACAAGTTAAGTGATTAGTGTTAGGAGAGAGGAATTGGATGAGATCTCACATATTTTTATAGAGCCCAAACACTGTGGGGGAAAAAGCCTTATTGTAACCTTGTTTATTTAACCCTGGGGAACTGCCATCACTTTCTCAGACTTTTTAGCAATGTGAGTTCCATATGTTCCAAAGTGATTTCTGTCAAGATGAAGTGTTTATGAAGCTTGAACAGAAGGGACATTTCAAAAGCTGATATATGGTGAAAAGAAGTAGATTTTTGTTCCACATTGCTATAATCAAGCCTATGTGGAATTAAGACAACTTTAGTAAATACAAAGCATACAGTATCATTGTTTTAACTAATAACAATCAGCATCATAGTTATGACAAATATCTAAAAGAAAGGGAAGTAAAGGGGAAGGATGAGATTGTAGCTGTGAGCTGTATAGCTTGGCCTACCTTTAGCCAGAATTTATAAACACTTGGGAAAACAAAAACCATAGGAAAAACTATACTCCTTCCTTCAACGTGGCAAACATGCCATGTCTCAAGGCTTGTTTCTTAGCTAATAGAGAAAGCAGTGAAGCCTGTTAAAAATGGTGGAGACACCAGAGAAATTAAGACCTATTAAAATTGTCAAGGCTGTAGGTGAGTGACAAGGAACAGCAAACACCACAGCTATAGAAAATTAAGTACTTCAACCAAAATAAAAGAAATAGAGAGGCAGACAGATTAGTAGATATGTATAAGCAAAAGGAAGATCTAAAATGGTGCAAGAACATCAGTATTCAAGCCATTGAAATGGAAAATGTGCAAAACTAGCACACCCAGTGAAATAGCAGCTTGTAGACAACACAGTGTTTTTTCTCCTTCTGTTAAGGAAAGAAAGTAGCACAACCTAACTTACACACCAGCTGTAGGAACACCTAATCACAATCAGAGTCTCATTTCATTCATCAGTGGTCATTAGCAATGTTACTTCCGTCCTGTTAGCTCATCAGAAGCATCCAATTTTAT
Source organism: Promerops cafer (assembly GCA_013398275.1). Taxonomy (NCBI): domain Eukaryota; kingdom Metazoa; phylum Chordata; class Aves; order Passeriformes; family Nectariniidae; genus Promerops; species Promerops cafer. The sequence goes on along the minus strand of VZSE01003600.1, from coordinate 2,607,998 downwards.
TTTGCCAAGGACTGCAAAGACCAAAGAGAAGTGTCTATGGGCTTGAGGCTCTTTTTTGTTGTTGTTTTTTACTCTCTGAATAATATATTATATTCTATTTGGTTTCATTAGGGTGGTTTTGAGGCACATGCTTACAAAAGGAGTATGTCATACAGTATGACTAGAGTAGTTACAAGAAGAGCTTATAAATGAACTTAGGGTGTCATGTGTTCTCTTGTTATAGCACTGACCAAGAAACAGTCTTCAAAATTGGTCTGATATCATCCAAGGAAACCTGCATTTTTGATTCTTCTATAAAATGCTCTGCTTAAATTATTTTATGACTTGAGTAAGAGGGGAAGGGTGCACTCAGTGGCAGAAACTAATGAGAATGAATTTTGTTGGAACCTGAGTTATATTTTGTGAAGGTTTTGTAACTTTCAGGGATGGATTATTAAATCAGTTTAAACCTTTTAAAAAAATTATGTTGATTATAATACTCCCAAGCTGATACTGCCATGTCATGCATTAACTCATTCCTTCAAATTCATTGAGCAAAATCTACGTCTAAAGGGCTGATGATTTTTCCAGTCTATAAAGTCTGTTAAGCATATAAAATGCATTAATATCAAAAATTGATTCCACCCCTTTCCTCAGGTTTGGATCTACCTATGACCGTATGCCCTCATTTACCTTACTTGACCTCTGCAGTGGGATAAAATAATTACAAAACCATTATTCCAAAGATTATAGCCCAAGGATCTCCTCTGAGTTTTTGGAGTGGACTATCTCCAGAATTCTTATTCCAGTCTTGATTTTTTTGGCAATTATCTTTACTTTTTTCCCTCACATTTCCTGGTGTTTAATTTGTGAGGTGATTTGGTCCCAATTTTTGTCACAATTCTGCAGGTTATCTGTTGTAAATGAAAGGCAGCAATGCGTACTCGTGCATTTGCGTACACAAGGCTACTTAAAATTCAGAAGGAAAGTACATCAAAGAGTAATACTTAAAAAACCCAAAAAACCAGCCAAACCACAAAAACATTTAGTCCCTACAAGGTGCTCGGCTAAAATTTTCTTCTAAATTAGTTCTATTTTCAGTTATGAATCTGATAAATGAACTTTCCAGAACCATATATTATGCTAGCCTTCAGTGTTCAAAGTTGAAAAACATAACCCTTTCATTAAAATTGATAAAAATAGATACTGAAGAAAGTATGTCAGCCAAACCAATATTCAAATATTTAAGATAGTCTAAAAAAATTATTTTAATTCAGAAAGGAATGAAGGTTGACAATCTGAAAGGATTACCCTGCGATCCACCTATGCTTATTCTCCAAACCTTCCTCAGGTAAAATTAACTGAAACAGTCAAGTACATGTTCAGACTTCATTTTGAAAAGTTCAGGCAAATGATGAGGAATGGGATTATCTAATTACTATAACCAGGAGTAACAGTAAATATTTCTCTTAAACTGGTAAATTTTTTACTGGTAATGGTCTTGGACTAATAAATAATGGGAGTATACAACATACCATCATAGATCACTTTAGTGTGGTTGGAAAATTTCCATAGCGAACAGTCTGAAGACATAAAAATAGGAGGTAAAAAAATCCAAGTCTACTCATGAAAAAAATTTATTCCTGCACCCCAGAAGCTTGTTTATTAAGCATATCTTAAACATATTAAACATAAATTATCTAAACATGTGGGAGGTAGGGACAGAGAGAAATGGAAAAAAACGGGGGGGAAATAGACATAAAAGCTAGAATTTATACTTCAGTTTTGATTCTGCCTGATGTCTAATCAACTTATGCAGCACTCCATCTAATGCTCTCAGAACAACAAAGAGTGTCCTTGCCAGTGAAAGACAAGCAGGGTTGCAGGTATAAGCTACAGCCAAGGTTTTACACTGATCAGAAACAAGGCAGTATAACTTCAGATCAGTAGGGATTTAGTATTGTCTGATACGAATTGAGAATTTCTCCAATTTAACTGCCTTCATGCACTGCCTGAACACGAACCACAAGTTTGCATGCAAAGCATATTGTCCTTACAAAGATGCTCCTCTCATCATCCACATTTCTGGCTTCCAACAATAAAGTTGAACACCAAAAAGGAGTTCTTGAGACGTTATGGGGATTTGATTGATCTCATATGGAAAAATTAAGTGAAATGGAAAAATAAGTAAAGATAAATACAGGAGGGCGTATTTTATTGTTTGTCAGGAGGAAGGATCCTTGAGTTCTACTAGACCCACCCCCAGAAAGAGCAGTATCTGACTTGCTGTTACATGTGTGCAGATCTAGTACTAAGTGTTTAAACAGGTTTTTCTGACTCCTTCAAGGCAGCCTTCCATCATCTTTTCATTAGAGATGTAATTTTTCATGGGTGCCACTTGACATCCTACACATTCTGCTCAATCTAGTAGAAAATATGGCCCTGAATTACAGTTTCCTCTTAGATTTAGTCTTAGGCAATAAACAGCAGTGTATACTTCTGCTTTCTGTCTTGGTTTAAGACCTTTAGTTGTAATTATCTTTAATGATTCTTGGCATGCAGTAGATAGAATTAAAGTGCACCCTTCTAAGACCAACAAATTAATTTCAGTTCCAGTTCTCCATTTCCCTGTTTTCTGTTGTCTTCTCCCCACACTTCCACATGTTAAATTGTCTCCTGACACAGCTGGTGTAAAGAAGAAGAATTAATTTTCCAAATTTGGCACTGATATGAAGAGGCTGGAAATGCAGACATATAATTTTTGAAGCAGTAGTGAAATTCCAGCTCATTGCCAACACTAATAAAGGGTTATAATTTACAGACATGCAGAAAGAACTTGAAAAGACATAAATGACACTGACAACTTCATAACTGAATGGACAAATCATGATAACCAAGTGACAATAGAAAACCTTTGTACTCATTATGAGAAAACCAAACTACGTGACAAATGACATAGAACTTGGGCTGTAAAACTTCCAAGAGATCTTGGAAACCAATTATTCAAATTCCGTTCTCGAACAATGGGCTCACCTTATATGGCTTTATGTGCCTGTCACTATTCCCATTTGTTTGGCATTCTAATTATAGCTAAAAGATTTTTTTCCTTACTGGAGAAGCACCGGGGTGTAGTTAGTCCATGGACTAACATTAGGGCATGACAAGCAAGCTGTATATTCTGGGATGGGCAAATTGCCCTTTAGGTTGTGAGGACAGGCAACTGGTTTCACGTGAAGGATTTCAGCAGGAACATTATGTTCACTGAGCTTCCATGCAAACTCACCAAGAAGCTAAAACATATTGTGGGTTTATCATTTAACTACAGTAAAACTTCAAATGAATACTTTAAAACGTTTTCGGAGCCTTCACTGCTTGAGGGAAGCTCCCTTTAAAACACAAACAAAAACCTCCCCATATTGCACCTAGGTTTTATTTTGGTGCAAAGTGTAAGAGATATAAGCAGGGCTTATCTTGCAGGCTTGGACTCTTACTAATTTTTCTCCATTTATTTCTTATATTCAGTTTTTAGCTTTTTGCTTATATTGCTTTTGTTTTTCATCTAAATTGCCTCAGTTACTACACTTCAAATGATACAGAGAACTCTACTATTAAAAAAATTAAAAGGAAGTAAAATTTGAGAAAAAAATCAAATAATATTAACACAAAGAAATGTTGATAAAAAAACACTTCCAAAATTTGGAAACATGACAATATGTGTCTGGAATACCTTATCATAAAAGAATGCAAATCAAAATAAATTTTCCTTTTATTTTTCTTTTTTGACAGCAGATTTGTGAACGTTAAGAGATGACAGTGAATGTATGGAGAGACATATTAAATGAGTCTCTGGAATGACTGACACTTCTGAGTTGTAGGAAATCAACTCATGAAGAAATAACCCAGTTTACTGACTTTGAGGTTATCACAGAGTTAGCTTTGTCAAGTTCATAAAATGGAGGTGGTGAGTTAGAATAGGATTAGTAGTTTTATCTAGGAGTTGAATTATTCAACAATTAAGATAAAAGGGGAGATTCTTTTTTTAAAAAGCTTAGAATGCTGATTAGAAATAGGCTGAAAATTCCAATCAGCAAGCATCTGATTTGTTTATTTGTTTTGACAAAATGGTATTTTATTTGAAATCAAATATACACTGAAAGAAAATAATGGCGATCTTAATGGTTTGTTTCACCTACAAGAACTTGTTAGCCTAGCTTTGCCAAGTGTTCACTTGGTTTGTTGGTTTTAGAAACTGATGAACATTTATGTAATGTTCACATAAATGTGAACTACAAGGACAGAATTATTTCATCTTTAACAGATGTCAGTGTCTCAGCACTAAATCCTGTTTATTTACAGCATATAATAACAATGTCTTGCAGTCTGGCTTATGATCTACACTAGTGTCTTCAGCTGTCTGCTGAATATTTAGCCTTGTCTTTGCTATCGTATCAGTATATATACACTTTTAAAATTCAAACTGCTAAGACAGTCTTTGATTTTAAAAGGAAATACTTTTTAAATTCAGCATGTGACATTAGAAAAGCTTTAAGAGAGATGACATCTGACAGAAGTTTCACAGGACGTGTACTTTTAAAAGAGGTTTCACACAACACGTACCGGCCAAAGACTGGGAACAGCTGTTCTTTTGTGATGCTAGGCAGGTGTCTGGAGATCACAGAGTGACAGAATGGTCAAGGTTGGAAAGGGGCCAAAGGTGGGGTCATCTGGTCACACCTCCCTGTGCAAACAGAGTCTTTCCAGGACACATTGCATAGGACTGCATCCAGACAGATCCTGAGTATCTCCAGCGAGGGAGACTCCACACCCTCTCTGGGCTATCTGTTCCAGTGCTCCTTCACCTGCACCGTAAAGAAGTTCTTTGTCCTGTTCAGGTGGCACTTCTGTGCATCTGTTTCTGCCCACTGCCTCTCCTCCTATTGCTCAGCAGTACCGAAAAGAGCCTGTCTCCATCCTCTTGACAGCGTCCCTTCAGTCAGTCTGGTTGGTGTCATCCTGCTTGCTGGCACGTCTGCTGTATGACTGCTTAAGTACTGTCTCTTCTGGATTTAGTTGAAGATCAAGTTTACTTTCCTGGGAGAAGTGGTAAAGAGGGCATTATGTCTCACACAGAGCCTCCTATTTGTGTGCAGAGTAGTCCTGCTGGCTTGTGTTTTGCAAAAGTCTTGGTGATATATGAGTATGAACCTTGAAGGTCTTTCAGAAGAAGCACGTAGTGAGAGCTATAATGAAGGGGTTAGCCTACATGTGTAGAGGTATACAAGTAGGAGATTGAAGGATGATGTTGCAGATCTGCTCTGGAAATACTTTTTTTTCTCCCTGGTGCAATGACCTGAAAAGATTTGCAGGAATGTAATTTCTCCATCTGACATCTTTGAGTGCTTCCTTCTGTGTAAGCAGGGGAGAAAGATGCTTGCCCTTGAGCTGCTGAATGGTGATGAAAAGCAGGCATCCAGTCTGGACATGGTGTGTCACCTAATTTTGGGCTACTACTTTTAGTCAGATGGATTGTACCATAATGAAAAAGGAAATAAAATCTGGGAGTCTTATGAGTTTTCCCTGTCGCTGCTCTGCATACTAAACAAAGCACAAGCTAAAGCAGATGGTGGGTATTTTAATGCCTTCACATGTCTGCATATCTAGGGAAAAGAACTCCTCATCACTGATAGTTTCTGAGTAAGTTTAATAATTTCTATTAAAGTCCTCACAACACATCTAGAATCCAGGTTTTGTTAGATTTTCTTTCTCTTAGTGCTTGTGGGTTTGTTTGTTGGGTTTTTTAAATATTTTTTTAAAATCTAACACATATTTAGGGAAAAAAAGTTCCTTGTCAAGAAAATTTACAGCTTTTATATTTTTCCCTGAAAGCAGCTATTTTAGTTAAACTGTCAAAATATGCCAATCTCTTGACAGCCTGAAATTATGTGGGTGTCCAATATGAGGAAAACTATTTTGTTTTTAATTGTGGCAGCATCTGGAGGAGTGTCCAATCTTCTACACCGCTCATGCCTATCTAACTTATAGAGCTGCCATCTGGTTCCATCTATGCACATGGGCTTCATTTTGTTTACTGCTGGAAACCGAAGAATTCCACTGAAGCAAGTCATGTCTGAATGGTGCTTAGTGTTACTCACTGGGGTATGGTGACAGCTTCATGGTGTTATAATACAATGCACTTCACTGAAAGCTCTGATTAATAACACTTGGCTGATTTTTTTTTTTAAAGTATTTGACCAGACAATTGTTGCCTAGTCAGAAAAATTTTTTAGAAAATCAAAAGAAGAATTAGTATTGTTGCTTCACTGCAAGTATAATTCCTTCTGAGCGCTTTCATTATAAATACTAAATATTTGCAATTTATATTTTCTCTATGTTGTGGTCTCTCTTTGGCCATGGTAAGACTAAACGACACTAACTGGAAAATTAGCTGAGCTCTTAAAAATGTACCTACCAGACAAAGTCTACTACAGAAAACTTTCCGACTATTTTATGAATGTATTTTATACTTGTAAACTACTGGAGAGTGTCCAAAGGAAGGCAATAAGGATGGTGAAGGGCCTGGAGGGGAAGCCATGTGAGGAGCAGCTGAGGTCACTTGGTCTGTTGAGGTCACTTGGTCTGTTCAGCCTGGAGGAGACTGAGGGGAGACCTCAGTGCAGTCTGCAACTTCCTCACGAGGGGCAGGCACTGATCTCTTCTCTGCAGTGAGCAGTGACAGGACCAGAGGGAATGGCCTGAAGCTGCGTCAGGGGAGGTTTGGATTGGATTTTACAAAAAGGTTCTTCACCCAGAGAGTGTTTGGGTACTGGAACAGGCTCCTCAGGGAAGTGGTCACAGCACAAGCCTGACAGAGTTCAGGAAGGGTTTGGACACTGCTCTCAGGCACAGGTGTGACTCCTGGCGATATCCTGTGCAGGGCCAGGAGCTGCACTTAATGATCATTGTGAATGCCTTCCAGTGCAGCATATTCTCTGATTCTGTAAAATATTTTCAAATGCATCCAGTGATCCAGTGCATAGATGATGATTTTGTAAGCCCTGGATATACTAGGCAACCATAAAAAGAATCCCAAAACAAGAGTTGTAGTAGTGCCCCTTAAATGCCATGTGCACTCAACTTTAAACCTATACATATTAAAACAATTCCAATTAAAAGATGAAAAATCCTCATTTCATATCCTTCTGTCTTTCCCTAAAATAAAACACACAAAATATATTACAGTACGTACACTTCTGTATGCAATAGTACATGCAATATATATTTTTTGTGATAACAGAAGTTAAGGATGGTACCATAAATAGCCAATGCACACAGATTTTTCCTCCCCATTAGAATAATGAGTGTATAAGCAGTTTCTCTTATGCATGAATGGTCAGAATATCATACCGTAAAGAACGTAATTTATGCACACATTTATTTGTTTTTAAAAACAGAAGTCATTATACCTGCTTTAACAACTAGTACTGTGTAACCTATTTCTTTATATTTCTTTGCTTACCAATTATGCTTGAAGGGATGAGACTCACATTTTATCTGAAGCCTCATTAAATATGTTCTGGATGAAGCACCAGTAATAAATATGAAAAGGAAGGATGTGCTGCTCCCCTTCCCCCATCATCTTATTGCCTAGCATATATCACCATAATATTAAAACATTTAGCAGGCAATACAGAAAATAAGTGATGCACAAAGAGTGTTGCAGTAAGAAGCAGGAAATCCAACCCCAGCAAAATAGTGGACAACATCCAAAGTAGCTTATCTTGGAGAAAACTCTGCAAATAGAGAAATAGCAAATATTCTGGTAGTACTGGATGGTGACTCTGCAGGTGAACCTTTGTGGAAAGTTTCTTGCAATGATCTATCACAAATGGGGATTGTTTTCAGACTTGATTTTGTCCCAAAGTCTGGAGGTCGTACACAGTGTTTGGAGAATGTATTTCCCTGTTTCTTGGGCAAAGTCTATTGCTCTGCTTCCCTCTTTTTATGTCCCAGAGGATGCTTGACAGGTCGTGTCTCTGATGCTGTGCACTTGTCTGATAGACCTGGCTCCTCCTTGCAGCTACTCACATTGGTATCCTGGACTATAATAAACTCCTTTTCTTTTTTCCAACTTACTTGTTATGGCTTTAATGCAAGAGTGAGATTTTCAGTGATTAATGTAAGACTCAACATAACTCTGAGCTGTGAACTGTTTTTTATCAGTCTTGTACCTACCAACAGATTAGCTAGTTCATGTCAAATCAAGAGGGGTCGGACTGATTTTTTAGTGTGTTCAAACTGAAAGGTTAAGAAGACTACAGTATGGGTTTGCATTTCAAAAGTTTGCTTTTAAAAAATATTCATGAGAAATTAGGTTTCTTTAAGACAATCTGGTAATTTAGAAAAATGTCAGAGAAAGGGAAATAAAAGCTTTATATTTTTACTTCATACACTCTAATAGATTGTGATATTATAATTTTTTTCTATCTATCCCAGAATCCTAATTTCTTTTGGACAGACTGATTAATGACCAAAGTTGAGTTCCGTTTTTATAGTACTGCATGCTGCCCAGGACAGTATATTCAGGAGACAGACCAAGAAGCTATCAAAGGAACTGTGTTGTTGTTGCATTTTATGATAAAACATAACTTTCTGCTGGAAAATACACGGGTGCAATCCATTCATATAACATTGGAAGACCAGCTATCAAACAGAAATGTTATTTTTTCAACACAAAACAAAACTCTTGTGTTTCATTTAGGAAAGATTTTGTCAGGTTTTTTTTTTATAGCCACATGAATTTTCCCCAGCTATCCTTCATCTGCTTAAAAATTCTCAATCTTCCAGGTGACACAAAAATAACAGGGAAGGATTTTTCTCCAGAAGACAAAAAGAATAGATTATCAAAAATGAAGCTGCAGAATGAAAGAAGCAACATAAGGCCTACATTGCCAAAAAGACATATAAGGGCTAAATAGCTTTAAAAGATCACAGGCTTGAGCTGCCTCTTGCTTTGTGTTTCCAAAGTTTTCATTCTTTTTGAAGGTGCTCACCTACAGAAGTCAAAGTCATTGCAGATAATGTAGATAAAACAAGGATTCAATAGATTTCAACCTTGTCCAAGTAGAGTAGCTAGTTTGACAGATAAAAAGTATGGGAATAACCAAATGAGTAGCAGTAGATACATATTCTCTTCTGCATTTATCCAAAGGCTGAGGTCCAACATTTATTCCTAAATGAAATTAAACAATTTCAATTTAACAATTACCCTCAAACATTTGTCATTTAAATGCTTGAATATTTAGTAAGACAAATTATCCATGTCTGTTGGAAGAAATTCTGAAAACCAGGTTATACCTCTTCAGGTTCATTAACTCTGAATCTAATACTGTAATATAAATCATTTCCAACCCAGTTTTCAGGAATAGAATTAAGTATTTTTTAAAAAAAATCAATTCTTATGCAGCCAGAAATCACACCCAGAGCTACCACAACTGCTATTGTTAGCGAAACCCATCTATCTTCCACAATCTCAAATCACTTCTAATTAATCCAGACACTGCAAGATAAATCCCATTGCAGCTGACGCTTCCTATATTATCCTATGTCCTATATGAAATATTTCTACGAATAATGTTTCTAACATTTCCTCTTTGAATTCATAGCTTTTTCCTTAAGTAGAAAACAGCCTCGTGTTTGTGGCCTAGATCTTTTCATTATCATGAACTTATCATGTTATTAAAATCTTTAGTTGATTGTTTGTAATTATCGGGGTTCAAAGGAATGGCTGACAAGATTTTAATGCCAGATCTCACGCAGTGGACCTTTTAACGGGACAATAGAAACACACACAGGATTCTCCTGAACTAATTTTATCTATGTCTAATCACTGCAAAAATTTGCTTCCATAGGCTTAGCCCTATTCATATTAAATAAGTAATTAAAATGGAAAGATCCATTTGAACATACCTATCAGTATGCATTGACTAAAAAGAAAATTTCAGACATAATATTAGCTGTATGCTGTTTACACAGCTAGAGTTAGAAGAGATGAAATATACCTGCAATGCCTAGACAAATACTAACAACATTAAATCTTCGAGTGAAGAACTGGTCACCAACTACATGAAAAGCCAGAAATGTAGGCCTTAGCACCAGCTCTGTTGCAATGACTGGACACTGTCGTAGGCAACAATTAATTTTGTTCTTCCTAATTGCTAAGATAGTAAGCTGTTAGCCATATGAACTGATAAAATAAACTTATTTGCAAAAATGTTCATTTAAATGAATAAAATGTGCCTATATAAAAGACACTTGACTATCACTCTGTATGAGAATAACTTAAAATATGTCTTTACTTTAAATACAAAAATGCTATCAATGACCTTGATTAAAAACGGTGATTTGGAGCTTTGAAGAAAAAGGGGTTTCATATGAGAATGGGTTTCATATTACAAATGCAAAAGACATATTTTCTTCTGCTGTTATTTATATTGTACAGATCATCCGCAGGACACCCATTTGTGATGTAAACAATACTATTCAGATCATGGAATAAGATTCCAATTATTTTTCTGTTTAAAATGTTTCCAGAGTTTCTTACCATCACACTGAATATTCTCAGGGTGTGGGTTTATTACCCTGATATACAGTTTTCTCTCTGAAATCTTACAAGAAGAGTAAAACAAAATGGCAAATATCCACACAAACATGAAATAATAGAAGACACAAAAGTAAATAACAATGACTGATAAAATGCTGCACATCATTCCCACTAATATTTTCCATACCGTGCTATGAAATTAAGTATTTTTCATTTAATTTACCAATCAATAGAAAAAATTCAGACCTCTGTAAAGCAGAGTGAAATTGGATTTTGATGAAGAATGATGCAGATAACTATGCTAGTTGTTAGTTTTGAGGGAAAAATAAATTAACTACTTTTATTCAGAAAGATAGTAATAAAAATCTTCAAGAACATCAGCTGCCTAGACTTCCAGGCATAGATTTAAAGTGAGTTTTAGATCATTACTAAAGCAGGGATTGAAGAAGGTCCAGAGAATGAATTGTCAGCAGTGTGTGCAATTCTTTCATCTTCACATTAAAAATTTATTGCATTTACAAGCCATGTGGTTTGAAAGTATCTTTTCATGGCTAATTAATCTTTATTTATGCTAACAGGGATAAGTGTCCAGTGACTTGATGGAAATTAATTAACTTACTAATTTTATTAAAGTGGAATTTGGAGACATGCAAATTGTGAAAAGAAAAAATATGCTGACAGTGATATTGAGATTGTAACTGGAACTCATATTGTGGCTCTGACAGGACAGTGTGGATGGTGCCTCCTTCTCCTGTGCATTCCCACAGTCCCGTGGCCACAGAGGGGATGCAGATGCAAGAGGAGCCAGGGGACTAAGCACTGACTGCTCCACTCCTTGTCCTTCTCACTTGTGCCTGCAGAGGCAGCCTCAAGGACAGCAGCACCCTTACACAGCTTCCACAAGTCTCCCTGAAGCTGCCAGATTTATCCATCACACCATAAAGCACGTGTACTTCCCCATCTCCTGATGATTGGCTCTGCACATGGCAAGTCACTTTTTCTAGTACTCTTACCACACAAGGCTCTTGCCTTGAACTAACAGATTAAATAAGAATTTTAGAAAGTATGTGTGTTCAAGTATTTTGCTGAAAAATATCTTAAATATCATTTCCCTGGGACATGTTCAGATTCTCGACTGCTTGTGATTCTTAACTGATTTATTATTTATACTACACCTTCAGCGTGCAATAGTAACAAACAAATGTTTTGCTCTTATTAGAATACCTGTTTAACCTCTTACATGATTGTAAACTTGAATGTTGCAATAAAGTAAAGGAAAACAAAAAACGAGACGTAGACGACATCTTGGGGCTAACGATTCTGCAGCACTGAATGTAGAATAGAGCTCTTGATACACTGCCATAAGTACCACATCAATACCAATAAAAATAAATGGGACGTAGAATTGCTGCATGGACAACCATCACTGAGTCACCTCTCCCTGAAAAAAAGCTTTCTGTTTGCCCTGGAGATGGAAACCACTTTCTTTCTAGAACAGGAGTCCTCTAACTCCCTGCCAAATAAGGCTGTCCAGCCTGTTTCTAAATCAGCTCATCTTCATCCCCCAAAACTCACGTGGGAGCCCTGGAAATGTTCTAGCAATTTAGCATTGAACAGTTTTTCAAAGAAAGCCTTTAAAGACTATGGTACTTATCTTTATCTTCAGCCATATCTTTAGTCAGGAGTTTAATAACGGCTGAACAGAGAATGTTGAGCAGACCTGTCCATGTAGCAGTAACAACTTGTGAGAACTTGTGTGAACACCACTATGTGATTATCCCTATGTCCCCATCCCATGATTATTTGAACTGGAAAATACTTTTTTTTTAATTACTACATTCTTCTTAAAAAATTGATACATCTTACTGGCTCCTTTTTTACAAAAAGCAGTGGAACACTGAGCACCTACACATTTTTGGCAAAGCATAGAGTGTTGCCAAAAGAAAATGAGAAGAAAAGTAACCACCGTAACCTTCAACCAGTTAACAGTCTGGGCTGAAGTACTGCATTGCTTCAGTGATCTCTGCAGAAGAGAGCTTTTCTTTCCAGGAGGAATAGCTTTGGCAGACAAACTCACTACCTTTTCCCTGCTCTGTGTGACCTTTTGCAGATGGGAGAGTGAGAGGCCTAATACAAAGATGGATTAATATATGCAGAATCGAAAGAAAGACGTAGATTAATAAGCCAGAAATAAATTAAGAGCCTAACTGTTTTCTGCTTGGAAATAGAGAGAACAAACTCAGTGTGGAAACCAGTATGTTTCTTCTATATACTTCAGTCTTGGGTATCTTTCTTACCTGTGCTTCAGTCGAACACAGAATCTTGAAGTCCACACTGCTGAAGTGCTATCCATCCTGGACAAAAGTAAAGGTTACCACTAAATTCATACTTCCCCTCAATCTGATCATCTTCACAGTTTGGAAGAGAAATAATTACTGAAGATTCCAGCAATTCTTCCTATGTTTCTAGAAGAATATGTATGCTCCTGAACATATAATGTATGTTTCAATACTTACTGACCAGGAGAGTGTGCTGCATCTGAGAGAGACACTGCACTAAGCCCCAGAGATCCCTGTAAGGTATAAAGTTGATTACATCACTTAACACCCACTTCTTTGGTAAACTGAGGTTTAAGCAGCTGCTCTAGGAAATCCTTGGTTATCTTGAGAGTCTCAGCTGAGGACAGCAGTTCTCACTTAGGTCCACAGGAGAAAGGTTTATTCCGTAAGCAAGAGTGAAGATGCAGGTGGAGCCTAACCTGCACAGGGTCCTGAAAGAGTATTTTGTTTCTTCTGCTGTACGGAAAGGTGTGGTTCTTAGGCTGCTTCTCTGTTCTTGATAAACTGGATGGGAGTTGAGTGCAATATAGGAGAGGCCAGAGAAGAAAAGGAAAGTACTATTTTTCAGAAAATTTTATTACCTGAATTTAGAAGACTTCTTGATTTTGTTTTCCATTCTGTGTGTATATATACTGTGTTCAGACTGCATAAATTGCTTTCCTTCTACAAGAAAAACCAAACTATATTCACAAAAAAAAAGTATGTAATTAATTAGAAGAAAATACACCAGAGTATCAGCAAATCTCCTGCATAATTAGAATAGTAATGTTGTTGTGCAGGAGTTAATAAAACTTTAATTTGTTTTTGCTAAGTCAATAAGCAGTATACTATATGTTTTCTACTGAAAAACTGAAAAACTCTCTGGAAACTTCAATGCCAAATATATGTACATATGCACATGTTACTGAGCAATTTATCAAATAATAAATCTCTATGGAGGACACGCACATTACAGTTAAGTATGTCATGCTGTTGTGAAAAAGCATCATACTGGGATGTATAAACAGCCATACAGACTGCAAGACACACACCGTAATTACTGTTTCCAGTATGGGTGATGCCTTAGGTGATGTACTGTGTTCATTTTGTGCACCACAATTCATGAATGAAGTAGACTATTTGGACAGCAAAAAGATTGATCAAACATCTGAAACTTATGACTTTTGGAGAAGGAGAGAACACACTAGGGTTATTAAGCCTACAAAAAAAGAAAATATAGGGCAGACATAGTAACAGTCTTCAAATACGCTGCCTTCTGCCAAAGATTAATAATCTACTCTCCTGTCCCTGCTGAGCAGGCCAGGAAACTGTGGCCTTAAATTGCAGGAAGGAGGAAGATCCAGGCTAGAGACTTATGGGGAAAAAAAGAAATCTGAAACACTGGGAGGTACCATAATAAAGTTTGCAATGGCTACAAAAGCTTTAGCTGGTGAAAATTTGTATGGAGTAGATTAGATTAGTATTTTTCAGAAATGACACAGATATGTATGAAGTTGTCTTGAAGTCAAGGTTAATCTTAACATTGCTCCTCTACTGCCTTCTTATCTGTGATTCTGAGACATCTGCGCAGTGCTCCACAGTTAGTTTTCAGTCTGGGATAAGAGGACATTGCAATGCTCTTTTCTCTGATTCGAAGCACAGGATATTTAGTTCAGACCAAAGATTCATGGCTTGAGTTTTGAGTCTAACTGAATTGGATTGTGGAGTTTTGAGGAAGTCATCAGGGAGAAACAGAATCCAGAATTGAAGTGTAAATAGAATCAGCTTTCAGTCTGGGGAGAAAAGTTTGTAAGTACTTTGAAAGTTTGAACCTCATTGACCAAAAATGTTGTGCTCAATTGGTCTTTCAAGCTGATCATGCTGAAAACCTTTGAACACATCTTTGGTTCTGAAACTAAATAGAAAGTGAGATTCAAAGTCAGTTTTTCTCATGAAATTTATCTTGCCTGTAAACCTCTAGAAACTATAAAAGACAAGACTAAACTTAACTGCTGGCAATCATTAGGAAGAAGATATTTTTTCCTGACCTCTACAACTTCCACATGACAATGCTGCTCCTTGATATGTTGCAGTTAGATTTCCTATGCCTTAATAACCAAATGGAAATTGTTGACGCGCTATTCAGAAAGTGTTCATTGTTATCTTTTTGTAACTAAATTAGGCAAAATTCTTAAATGCATTCTTATATAGCTAGTTATAGAAATTGGCATGGTACTTTATTCTACCCTCCTTATAAGCTGTCTCGTTTGCTTAGTTCTGTAGTCACAATCTGCTGTAAATATCTGGCTGACATATTCCTTCATAAAATAACTTTTCATATGCTTATATGATTAGGTATCCTCAATAAAAATATCTTTACAAAGATGAGTAGAGTCTAAAGAAACATGCCTACAATAGTTATGTAAACTGGTTTCTAAATAGGACCATTTCCTTACAAATCACAATGGATAAATACAAATCTTCAAAAGGTCACTTTTGTAATTTTTCAGTGTCACACTGCTGAATACTACGGGAGATGCTGAGTCTCAGCATTAAAGCTGGAAGTGTTTGTGGACTGTGGACAGAGCTCTCACGGAGAGGCACAGGAACTGCAGCATGACAGATGGAGCTAGTGCCTTTCCAGGGAACGTCTCTGCACGGGAGGTTAAGCTCCTGTTCCACAAAATGTTTCACTCAAATCACTACCCCCAAAGCCCTTCTGAAGAAAACTACGAGTAAATGGGTGCATGCAACACCATCAGCAGAGAGAAAAGTGGTTTGCCCTGGCGTAGCTGCTGGGCAACATCTGTTGGAAATGCTAAAACAAGGGCAGGAGTTTGTATTTCCCACTCCCGCTTCTGCATTTTAGGCACTGGATTAGCACTGCTTATCTTCACCTTTCTTTTGCACGAAGGTAAAGTAGGTGAACACTAAGAGGAATGAACATGAATATTTTTTGTAATTGTAAAAAATCCTCAGTAGAACTAAACAGTAGAACTTCGGTTGATTTAAATATTCAGATCATAACTTTGGAGGAAGTGTAAAAGCACCTAAGCTAAACTGCAACAGCAAATTTTTCTGTTCCAATAAGGCCTTTGGCTAAGTAGAACTTGTGATATATGCCTGGATCTATTAGTGACACATATATTTTAGTATAGGGATTAATCATATAATAAAGATAAATCATTTGCTCTCTTTTATCTTTTAAATCAGAGAGACTTGAATGCTTGTTAAAATTCTGAGGGAAGGGGAGTAATTTATGTCAGTCATTCAATATCAGATTTTGTGAGAAAGGCTAAATGAAGCATTTTTGAAAACCAGACACAAAGGCCAGATTGCTCCAATACAGGCCAATTTTGCTCCTGTTCCATCACTGAACCTGGGATGCACTATTTTCTATAGAGCAACTGAAGAGACTGGCAATTGTCATTCTATCACATTACAGTAACAACATGTCCTTTCCTATATCTTCAACCTTGAGGTATGTTTATCAGCATCCTTAATATTTTTGGTTTGACAACACAACTCTAGGAAGTGTAAGATTATGGTACACCTCTGTGAGCTATTTAAATGCATTTAAATAGATTTATTTCTTCACTTAGTGACATCATACAAAGAGTTCCAACAACTGTAATAGAAATCTGATAACATCTTTGGATGATTGAGATGTTTTTGAATCATTTGCCTGGCAGAGGACAGTAAAATAGATGTCAAAATGATGATATCCTCTGGACATTTTTCCTCTACCTGTATGCATTAATAATGCATTTTAAACGTGGCAAAGCAGCTTTGATTTCTGTCTTGCAGTAACAGCTGAAATTAGAATAGGGTTACTGTGTACTGCGAGTATGAAGGAGAGAGAAAAATGCTTTTCATTGATGAGGCAGAATCAGACAGAAGAAATGCAAGAAAGAAAGCAAAACAAACAGTGCTATCTCAAAGATATTTCTTTTTAATTTTGTGTGTTAAATTTTCTCTAACAGGAAATTAATTAAGCGGAGCTAAAATTTCCATTCATTTGTTGTATAGAAGTAGTGGTGCTATTACTTTGCTCTTATAGTCTGCAAGATTGGATTAAAGTAATAAGAATTAAAGTCACAGAAAAAGTGCACAAGTAGCAATTTATGTGGTGATTGTCTGTTCAGGATTTAAATAAGGCTGTATTCATAAATACATACCTTCACAAGGTGGTGTTCCTTAGCAGGATTTTTAGCTCCTGTAGATTTATTTACCCAACATTGAAAAATCACAAGAAATTATTTTAAAATATCCAGAATTCTGAAAATTCATGCTCTGTGTATTGGCTTAGGAGCTGTCATCATAATTCTGTGCTCTTTTCAAGCTGAATACAATACTGAGAATTTTAAACAAGCCCTAGGGGCAGGAAAATATATACACACAAATGAAAAGTGAGCTTTTTGCTAAAGAATTTTACACTTGTATATGATATAAGGATATATGAATGTAGCATTGTATTTAGTATTAAGTCCCTATGCCACACATTATTTGAGTCTACAAAGACAGAAGTTGATTTTACAAGAACTTAAAATATAAATGTCAGCAATATCTTAGGATTCTAGGAGTGACAGAGTTTCCTTTTAACCTTAAACACTGCCGTTGTTCCAGATTGATCCCACAGGTTACATTACCATCACAGGTATCCCAACTGTTCTTATGGCACAGTGATTGTTGGGCAAAGTGTGTCAGGAAGTCTTTGAGGTTTACTAAAGTCATTGTGACTCCCAAAACTGTTACATCCTGTCTTTTTAGCTATATCTGTTCGGGAGCTGCCAGATGAATGTAGTGACCAGACAGCTGCACAGTGGTTCCCAGCTACAGCTGAACTTTGTATTGTGAGCTGCTGAAAATAGCTTGGAGGGCAACCAGGAGAAGTTTTACCTAGGCAATGAATTCAACATCTTAGTAACATGGCTGCTTTCTGCTCAGCTGACCACAGCTGTTTTTTACTCCTTGGAAATAATATAAGTAGCAATTCAGTTTCCCGCATCCAAATATTTAAGTCAGAATAGTAGCCAAACTAATCTGCACAAAAAGAATATGGAAAGAGATGTGGGAAGGACTGCAAGGCAGTCTCACTGAAAATGAAATAGGAGTATTTGAATCTCAGAGAAATATTTCTATCCTTCTTGCAGATATTTTTCTAGTGTTCACCCTTAGTAAAAAGAAGCAGAATAGGAATTTGCTGTTAAATATTATATTTGAATCAATGTAATAAAAATACTGCATTCCAAGAAAACATACTTCATTCATAGTAATGAAGAGGAAAAAAAAAAAACACAAAAGAAATACTAAGTTTTTTTCTTCAAATTTACATTAACTAATAGGTGGAAAGATGTTCTTAGTCTCTCATGAGTGTATAGAAATCCAAAGGGAAATGGAAATGAATGTGATGCATTATTTTAATCAGTTTCTCCACATATGCAATATCTGTCCAAGAAAAGTTACTTATAGTACCATACAGGATGCTGTGTGGACTGATAGCGCATTGGAAATAACACTAATGGCCTTCTCATGTCTGGGCCCTCCCTATGCTCTTAAAAACTACATGTGACCTTCAATCCACAGCCAAAACAAGAATGCAATTGAATTAAAACATATAAAGTAACTAAAATGTTGTCTCGGTTTGAGAGGAAGTGAGGTTTTTTGGGAAATTTTAGTCAAACCAATCAGTGGTCAGATTTGAATACTGACACCTGGTGTGACCACTGAAGACGTGAGTCACCTCTGAGGACACACGGGGTTAAAAGCAGAGATTTCCCAGAATTCGCTCTCTTTTGTTCAGGCTGAGGGAGAGTGCACATCTCCTCTGCCCAGCCACAGGCTGGGTGGGGAGGGGAAGCCATGAAGGCCCAGGCTGAGGTAGGCCAGAGCCCTGAAGAGAGAGAGAGGGTGGAAGGGAATGGAACCGGGCCAGCCCCTGCAGGACGGAGGGGTGGAGAGAGACCGAGATGGCTTTTTTTTGTCTCCCCTGCCCCGCCAGAGGAAGAGAGCGAGCGAGCCTGTGCCGGCAGAGGAGGTGGCGGGGGGGGTGATGCCCAGCATGTGGGAGTGCCACCGGGAGATCTCAGTGCCCTGAGGGCAGTGGAACTTTTAACCCTTTCCTGGGTGAAGGAAACTTTGTGANAAAATGGGGGGGACTGTTGTCCCAAAAATGAGCCACGGTTGTTTTTTTGGCACTTGGCAAAGCATCCTTGAAGAACCCTGTGAGCAGTTTCGGTCCATGGACGGTGGTGAGAGCACTGTACATGGAAGGAGGATGTCACCATGGCAGAGTTTCTCCGGGCAGTGCCATGAGTGACAAGGAAACATGGGGAGTTTCAACCCTGTTTCGTGGGGAGGACTGTAGTACAAGAGAGACTCCTCTCTCCCCTGATGGACTGAGAATTGATTAATTGAGTGAGGATAACTTGATCCAGCTTCCAAAGTTTTGTCTCACTGTGCTTTGGTGAAATTGGGTAGGAGGAGGAGGAATGTTTGGAAAGTTTTCATTCTGTTTCCTGTGTGTTCCTGATTTTAGTGTAGATTAATAAAGATTTTTTTCCCTCTCTTTCAAAGTTTGAGCCTGCTTTGCTCTGTTCCTGGTCGCATCTCACAGCAGTTAGTTGAAGAAAATGTATTTTCATGGGGGCACAGGCATTGGGCCAGCGTCAAGCCATGACAAATGTAAATCTTATGATATGAGGCAAACTGATATTTTGCTAGGCTTTTCTTTTTACATTATTCAGAAGATATAAAGAAAACCCAGTACTTAAGATAAAGGCTATGAAAAAGGGGTAAAGAAAATGAAAGCATGTTTGGAAGAAGCCAGAACCAGGCATAGCTTAGGATCCTTCTCAAGAAAAAGTCCTACAAAAATGTATGTATTTGATTACCTATTTCTCATAAACTCTTAAGTAGTCATTTATTTTACAGCAGAACACTAAACAAATGCAATATAGGTTTTCATTGCTACCAGCTCAGCAAAACATCACATAATACTGACTTTACAATCACTTTTCACTCAGCTTGTATTAAAAGTAATGTATTTGGATCAAAATGTTCAACTCTATACACTTTTTACAATCTTATGAACAAACAAATTCTGTAGTGTAAAAAATGAAAGCAAGAATCCTAATAATATTAGAAGAATATTAATTTTAAAATATTAAATATTTCAGTTATTTCTCTGTGCTCCCCCAGAGAAAAATGTTTAAATGAGAAAATCCTCTGTGGCTTTCAAAATTAACTGACTCTCCTGTTGGCAGTCAAAGCTCAGAAGCCAGCTATTCTTTTCCATTAAAACAATCCCTCTATGTCCTGGAATGAGAATGGCTGTATTCATGGGGACAAGCATCAAAAACCAATGGTGGCTTCATTCCCTCTGCTAATTGATTTTAGTTAATCTTCTGAGAACTATTCTACTTTCTAAGTTTCATAACAATTAGATTCTGCACTACCTACTAGTGTACACTAGTGACAACAAAAGAAAATAAAGCTTTTATGATCCTTGCATTAAAACTGAAAGTCAATTTGGGATGCCTTCCTAGATGGGTATGGTGCTGACAAACAAGAATTAACTGGTGTTAATACAGTCCTAACAGTGTCTTGTGACACACAAAAATATATTATAGAGTTTAAAGTTTTACTAATCAAAGAAACACAGTAAAATTAAACACGAAACATAATATCTGACTACTAGTTTAAGGAAAGAAAGAGTGGGAAAACTACCTCATATTTATGAAACCAAGGAAACACAGCAGCACAGATAAAAGTAAACAGAAGTCCTAGCCAGTGTCTGTGGAAACATCATACACTATTCATAGAATGCAATTGCACTACTGACAATCATTCCAAATCACTCCAAGAGCAACTGTGACAAACCTTTAGTGTTTGAAGGCTTTACATGACATTCACCAGAGGATAAATGAAAAATGATTAATTTATAACTTTTATACAGCACACATAGTATTTTCAACTTTCTGAAGTCCATCTATTTACAGCTTTAACTTTATACTGAGAATGAGGATTGCAGAAACAGGGCTGGCAACATGAAGTCTTTGCAGGAATAGACCTTGCTGACCTGAGTCCTGATCATATTTACGCCTTCCTGAAGAATGCAGCAAGCAATTTCCCTCTAATAGGTCATGAAGTGTAACACACAGACAATTTTTCAGAAGCAGAATTTTGTTAATAGTAACGTGGAGGTGAGAAAACATCAAAGATGATCTGACATAGTACTAAAAGTTGCCTTTTATTTTTCAGTTAGACTGTACATTAGGATTTGATTTTCTTGTTAAAGGCAGAGCCGAAGTTTGTCAGAGTGCTTTTAAACTATAAAAAATTGTGTTCATACATTGAAGAGAACCATCAGTTTATATGACAGATAAAGGAACACTCTTTCAGTTCCATAAATTCTTTTTATGTCATATATTTCCATATTATTGTTAATATCTTGCCATCTGAAATACCTTCTCTTCAGGATAGCTTTTATTTTCATTCATCTTAATCAAAGGAGACAGTATTTTCTTTAAGTTCAGCATTATAAAAAGAGTTGGTTACACTGCCAAATCACAGATAAAATAATGGATAGAAAATACATTAAATACTATGTTGAGAAGAGTGCTGCCATGTTACTCGCAGTAGAGTAATTACTCTCAGATATATGTTACTGTTTTCTTCCTAAATCTATTGACTCAGTGTCTTTGGATTTAAAGAGCTTGGTTTAGCTGCATACTTGACTTGCATGTTTTCCTTTACTTTGAATTTTTCGTGACAGGTAGGAGGTGTGAGGTGATCATCCTCACAGCTTTTGCTCAATACATGCTTAGACTGCTGAAGTATCCATTGTTCCATCTGTGCCAATGAAGTAAGAAAGGAAAAACAGGAAAACCCTTAAGAAAGTGTATACACGAAAGTCCTGGTTGTTCAAACTGGTTTTATATGTTTCTACACAGAAGTAATGGTGCTTTAAATCT
Organism: Promerops cafer; assembly: GCA_013398275.1. NCBI lineage: Eukaryota > Metazoa > Chordata > Aves > Passeriformes > Nectariniidae > Promerops > Promerops cafer. The sequence goes on along the minus strand of VZSE01003600.1, from coordinate 2,586,126 downwards.
GGGCATTCAAAATCTGTGCAGCAAAACACACCCTGAGTTCTCTGGGTAAGAAGCAGTGATAGATTCTGTGCCTGATTCACTTAAGCCAGCTATGATACAACAATACTGTCCCTTATTATGAACAAAGTCTGGATGTGAACAGACTTTTAACCTCAAACAGGAGCTTTTGGTTCAGCTACTCACTCTAAAAGTCTGTCTGGCATTTTCTCTTCTGGGTTTAAGTTTCTATAAGAGAAACACTGATCAAAAAGATCGGATCACTTACTTTGCTGAATATGGTTTTACTGGTAAAGTGAGGCATTTCTGTTGCTCTGGTCTTTGACCAGAGAACAATCACAGCCAATTGAAGCCCTGTTTTTTTCCTGCCAACTCAAACAGGCTTCACAGTTTGGAAAGCTGGGGCAGCAGCCTTGCCTTTGCCAGCACTGGAGATATGAAATTATGCTGAACAGACACTGGAGTGAGAAGAAACACCAGGCATGCTGTAAACCCATGGACCACAATCACAGAGAAAAAAATACCATAAAAGGTTCAGCTCAGTGAGAAAATCATAAAGACCCTGGATGTTCAACACTGCATAGATTAGCACCATTTCTGCTTTGCTTCATTTCACCACTGAATCCAGCAGTGTTATGCAGTTTCCAACAGGCTTTTGAGCAACAGTAGCATTGTGGCTCTGAGCACTTCTGGCTCTGAAATAGAATGCAAATGCTGAAAACCTGCTGGCAATGGACATAACATACCCCCTCCCGTGTCAGCAGTGAGAGCCTCAGACACTTTGTGCTCTAGACACTTCCAGATGGCAAATCTTCAGATGCTCCTGATTTCTAAGATAAACTGAATCAGTGTGCTTCTATGGGAGTTGGGACTTGGAGGACTGTGAAACTGCAGAGTGCAATTAGCTTATCACCCAGCGGTCAAGTTATGACATAAACAGGTTTTAGCCCACCAGTTCACCAGCAGAATGACCAGCAGCACTTGCAAAATACACAATTAGAGCTGGCTTCCAGCCAGCAGGTCTGAGCTGAACCACCTATTATTCCTGATGAGACAGCAAGGTCCTTCAAGTCTGTGCTGCTTGTGCAAATATGCCCTTACATACAATGGCAAGGAGATGCCCTCTCTAGATCATCCGTGTCTCAGGCATCTGGGTGGAGGGTGCTGTGCCTGCTGTCACCTCTGCTCCTTGAGGGACAGTCCTGCAGGCAAATTTATCTATGTCTTCTGTCAGTCTTGCTTATGGGAGAGTAATAGCTGGTCAAGTAGGGAAACCCTTATTTCTCACTCATTGTACCATCACTTAAGGTCTTATACTCAATTTTATATTTGTTTTCTACTAGCTAGCGCTATATTGATGCATTTAACCCTCTCCTAGAAAAATAAAGCTCTGTTCCACTTCCCTTTTGTTGCAGTTGTTCTGTAAAACATCAATCACCCTTTTATTTGTAGGTAGGAAAAGAAAGAAAGGAAACAAGGAAATTAAGTAAATTTTGGCATTCGGACACACTTAAAGTGTTAAAATATGTTTAACATTCCAAATATTTCTCAAACATTATCGTGAAAGCTTAGTGTTGTTTAAAAAAACCCAAACACCCTGTGAAAGCTCTTTGTAGGGAAGTGGAGAATACCAAAACAAATCCATTTTTAAAAGTGCCTTTTCTATCAGTCTGGAACAACAGTGACATGCTACTATAAGGACTATTGAGGTACTGAAGGAAACTGCTTTCTTGACTTGAAGTATAAGCAGATGACTTAATCAGGTAAAATGACACTTTTAATGTTATCTTTCATAAATGGGAAGTCGGTTTTGTCTCACATTCAAACAGCTGCCTCCTCAGTGCAGAATTGTGCTCTTCAGGTGTCAGAGCTGTGCTCTGGTACAGCCCTCTGCTTTGCTCTGTGTCAGTGCCTGTGCCTGGTGATTTCCTGGAGCTCAGAAGGCAATTCACTAGGAAACAGAGTGGCATGGTTTTAATGAACAGGATTAAAGATTCTGGGTCAGGCAATCAGAGCAAAAAGGGGTCCCTCCTGATTTTGATGAAGTTTCAAGGAGCTAAATGCTGCAATAAAGAATGACTTTTGCAATTGCCTTTCTCTCTTATCATTAGATTAATGCTGAAAAAAATGACACTTTAAAAGGTTTAATGCTGAGCTTAGAGCTGTAGCACTGCTGCTAAGTGGATGCTTTTCTTGTTGAAAGAGCAATGCAACAAGGAAACTCACATTGCTTCCTTTCTATATTGCAGGCTGATATCCATTTATAGTTCTAATTCTAGGTCATTATTGGGAATAGAGGATTGTAGTGTCCCCTCTTTTTCATTTTCCATTGCTTCAATGGCATTAACAGTTCTGATTCAAGAATTAAATCTTCTTGTAACTCATACGAAGAAGTCCCTTCACACAGCATCTGCCTTTCACTGTCTTGCTATAGGTGTCAATCTTGTTTATATGCATTTTAACAGGATGATATGCTGTTTTTTTTTCTCTTTATAAACGCTCTGTCCCTGATTATTTGTCTAAAAAAAGATTTATCACATTTTAATTCTCTCTCCCAAGAAACATGAGATTTAATAATATATTTTAAATCCCTTTATGCTTCAGAATTATATATTCCACAACACATTTCTAGAAATATTTTTATTCAAGCAACTTTTTATAGACAGATTGACAAGAACAATTTCAGTTCAAAGCAGGTCTGTCTTTCTGATCACAATTCTCTTTAATATTGTGTATTGGGTCTGGTTGAGATGGAGTTAATTTTCCCTGTATCAGTCCTCACATTGCTGTGCTGGTTACTGGTAGCTAGAAGGGTGTAGAGAACACAGTGGTGTTTAGTTACTGCTGAGCACTCCCTGCACAGCATCAGGGCTGCCTCGCTAACATTCCTCTCATACACACCTGTAGTGTTGGGGTTGGGCAAAATCTTGGCCGGGGATGCAGGGACATGTTCAGGACAGGTGATCCAAACCGATTGACAGAACACTCCATACCATGTAACAGCTGATCAGACATACAAGCTAACAGAAAAGAAGGTGTGAGGGCTTCGTTTGCTTTTTTAACCTGCCTTTACCTTGACCCAAAAATTCTCTTTTCCATCGTATTTTCTCCTCTCCCTGTCATTCTGAAGAGGGGAATGGTAGAGCACCTTGGTAAAGCATCTCATATTCAGACAAGGTCAACCCACCACATGTTGGCAGCAAAATTTTATTGTTCATGTTTTAAATATGTAATACAGGCTATGAGTCTTAAGGAAAATAGTATCTACAATAAGACTAAAATACTCTTTTAGTCCACTGCAACAATGACTGTGAATGAAACAGAGGAGTGCAAAATTTTAAACTATGCAGTATCATAGTAGCTCAATCTAAAACAAAAAAGACAGGTACTTTCTGGGCAGTATAATGATCTGTCAGGAATACAGCAATTTTTTTAGGGATGTTAAAAATGAATTCAAACCCACTTTGATTTCTATTCATTATGTTGAATGTGTTTCTGTTTCTTAAATATACCCCTAAGTGTAGAAAGTAGGAGTTTTTGTATTTATTTTCTAAAGTGATGCTTTGAGATTCTATGGCAATCACTGAAGTCAGAGCAAAGTTCTTTCTTAATTAAATCTAAGTAAAAGTTTGGATTGAATTTTTTCCTTGGTTAACATTTTAAACCTTATTCAAGGGGTGAAAATAATATTGATAAGATATAGCAAGCCTGTAAAAGCTGCAATTCTAGTTTGTTAATTTTGGTTTGGTTTGGTTTAGAAGTCACAAAATCCAATGAAAAGGTGCTAGGAATAGGATAATAAATGCCAAATTGTGATGCAAGCTTTCTTTCCAATCTTTCTCAAATTAGTCATTCTCAGCTTGTCTCACTTGTGGGTTCCCTTCCCACACCAAGAAGTAGGAGTGGTATGCTCCCAGCAGTACCACTGCAATCCATTAAGCTGTGACTCCAGCAGCTGAATATAGCTCTGCTTACAAGAAACTACTTTCCTCTGATCTTAAAATTGAAGAAATGAAACAGGACAGGTCTTAAAACCCTGTCGCCCCCTGCTGCTCAGAGAGCTGAGGACTGACTTGTCTGAATTAGAGTTCCCCATTAGTGATGGTGTAAGTGGATTTCACGCTCTGCGCTCACCTTAACCTGACGAGACTCCGTCTCTATCTGCAAAGCCTCTCCGCCAATTTCCCTCACAGCTCAAAGCTTAATGGGCCATTCAGGAGCTAGACTGCTCTTCACTGGCCCTACAAATAATAATTTCTATAAGCCTGGGACTTTTATCCACAAGTATTCCCCTCTCTGCAGCCTGATAATTCACCTCTAATTACTGCTGCATGAACACCACCATTCTCTCAGGCTCAATTCCATATCCTTTCTCTTCTGTGCTACTTGGTACATCAGAAAATCAATAGATGGCTAAGGCAAGCTCTTCCACTACTCTGCCTTCCCCAGGTGTAGTCTTTAGCAATTCTAATGCTTGCTTCCATTTGCTTTTCCCAGCCTGTGAGAGCTGCCATTTTTATTCCCTGTGCCTGATCTGATTCCAGACTGTTTCAGACCTGATCTCAGGTCTGTTTTGTGAATGCCCTTCAATGAACCTCTTCTGTGGCCACGTGAGACTTCAGAATCTTGTCACAGATTTTCAAGTCCTAATCACGTAACACATGGTGATGTTATTCCACAATTAACCTTCAGTTACATGGCATCACTTCTTACACACGATAATGACATTTGTACTGATGTAATTCTATGTATAGTTTGATTAGATGATTTTAATACAATTATAGAAATACACGGTAAAAAATTACCAGCAAAATTATGATTGGGAAATGATTAGTCTTGGATATAAAGGATATTTTGGATAATGAGATATTTCTTACTTAATCTTATTTAAAGTGGATAAAGTAAAAAAACCCCATTTATATAAATTCTTTCTTGTAAAAGGCATCGCTTACTTTGTGAGGTCAAATGTTTCCTGTACGCATTCTCATTTTAGTAGTCGTAGCTAAGGTTCAACAGTTCTAAATCTAAAGCCCTAAAAATAAGCTAGTTAAGTTGATAATTTTGAAAACTGTAAATTTCTAAAAAATTTCCTCTGAGTAAACCAAGGTCATAATCTCACACAGGCAGTTTTAAATTAACAAAGATTAACATATATTAACATACATTAACGTGGTAATATCTACATCTCAACTCCTGGTCAATGATATTTGTGGGGGTTTTGTGTAATTTTTCTTCAGCTAGAAACTATTAAAAGACCAGGTGATGCTGAAACAATTCTGATGCATTTACATATGGATAAAGAAAGCTTTAGTATTCTGCTTGTCTTGGATAAGACTTTCTCTATAAGATCAGTACAAGGAGTAATTACCTGCCTGAGAGAATTTCTGAAATCGGTTTCCAGCAAACTGGCTGTAGCCTATTATTTCCTCCAGCGCTCTGCAGACACATGTTTTGTGTCAAGGCATCCTGCTCAAACAAGTGAGATCACACTGAAGCAAAGGATCTTGCCTAAAAGGTTAAGATTTCAGTGCTACGAGGAAATGAGTGACCACAGGACATTGAACTGCCTCCATCCTTCATCAGCTCCACAGGAGAAGCATCCCAGCTCCTTGCCGACCGACTCCTTTCTTAGACATGCTGGACAGCCACCTCTTGGTCCCAGCTGTGTATAAACAGCCTAAAAACTGCTTCTGTCTCACCATGTGTTAGCTGAAGGTAAGAGCAACTTAATCTCCAATTAGTTGTCACAAGGGAGAAAATTATTTTCTTATTTTTTTCTGGGCAGATAACCATAAGAATGGCATGAGTTGGAAGGGACCTTCAACATCATCCAGTTCCAATCCCCTGCCATGGGCAGGGACAGTTTCCCCTAGACCAGGTTGCTCAAAGCCCCATCCAGCCTGGCCTTGAACACTGACAGGGATGGGGCATCCACAGCTTCTCTGCACAACCTGTTCCAGTGCCTCACCACCTTCACAGTGAACAATTTTTTTCCTAATATTTAATCTAAACCTCTCCTCTTTTAGTTTAAAGTGATTCCACCATGTCCTGTCACTACATGCCCTTGTAAAAAGTCCCCCTCCAACTTTCTTGTGAGCTCTCTTTGAGTACTGGAAGGTTCTGTAAGGTCTGCCTAAGCTTCTCTTCTCCAGGCTGAACAACACCAGTGTTCTCAGCTTGTCCTCATAGGAGAGGTTCTTCAGCCCTCTGATCATTTTTGTGGCTTCCTCTGCACTCACTCCAATAGGTTCACTTTTTTCCCGTGTTTGGAGCTCCAGAGCTGGAGAAATTGTGTAAATTACAATAGTATTTGTGGATCTGGGGGTTTAAGCTGTAAATGTGAAATCTTTAAAGCAAAATAGAAGGAAAAATACCCATCAAGAAATTTAACAGAGTAGAGAACACTAGAGCATGTATGAAGGGGAAAGCCTTAGTTGACAGGGAAGAACTAAATGGGACTAAATCAAATGGAACCATAAGGGCACAGTTTCAGCACATATATTGGGAAATACTCAGGATGAAACAACAGTAATATTTGGAACTGACCTGTTCTTAATTATTTTGAAAACACTACATTGATTTATTAAACTAGGAAGATTTTGTTTCTTTTTGCTGAGATTAGTGAAATATTAATGAAAATGGATAGTAGTTTCCTGGCCAAGGGATTACAAACTCATTGTAAATAGTAGGTGCCTCATTTCTGGATGCACCACTGTAGACTCTTTCTTTGAACTGAATTTTACCAAAAATGCTGAGAAAATATATTTTGAAAATCAAGTCCTTTCAAGAGTCTCCATTTGTGTAAACAAAAATTAAAGCAGATGAAAACACCAAAGAACTCTTTTGAAGCATGTCTTAAGGCTTAAGCATCATTTACTTGTTCTTCAACAGTGTAGGACTTATATCTGGGAAACCAAGGAGTCTTTCCTCCAGTTAAAATAGTCAAAGCAAACCAGGAAGACAAGTGCCAGTTTGGTTTTTTTTTTAAATTTATTTGTACTTACTAACACGTGCTTTTCTTTTTCTTGCATGTGACTTAATAGTCCTTAACGAAAAAGATAGGTATGGCCCAGATGACTTATACACAAGGTTCTTCTCCAGTTTCATGGTATTTGATCTTTAGTTAAGTGAAACATTGTAAAGGGTGTGCTAGGCCCTTCCCAGTAAGGGAATTTTACTAGAAATACTAAAAACATACAAGAAATCCAATATATTAAGTCACTAAATCTTGAGAGACTGTCGTGCCCTCAAGGACTATGCAGATAAATTGCCAGAAAAGTAAATATTCTGGTGAAAGAAAGGTTAAAATTACAAAAAAAAAAAACCCAAAACAACAACAACAACAAAAACCAACCAACCAAACAATCAAAAAACATTGTAAAAGTTATGTTGAATTTATTGAATTTGTTATATACTCTTTTAAGCCATTTGTCCTGGCTATAAAGAGTTTATTTTTTATTCTACTTGAGTGAAAAACAATTTTCATTCTCTTATTTAAAATGAACAGACAGCAAGTGAATAGACCCTCTCCCTGGGTACATGTGAGATCTGTATCTTTAAAAATACATATGAAAATGATTAAGAATTATTTTCAGGAAACATATGAAAACCACAGAGAAATCTTTTTGTATAGCAGTAGGACTAAAGTACTACCATCTTTATTGCTTACTTCCATCAGGAAACCACAGAGCTAAGGGAATAAGTCAAGAAATGGATGGGCTTCATGAAGTTTTGGACCAAAAACTTTCAGACTTCCTGAAGGTTACATTGCAGTAAACTTAAACACTGCCACACATTTTGACAAATATTTTAGATGCACCAGAAAATTTTAATGTCTTTTACAACTGCTGTACAACAAAATCAATGGTATCTTAACAGATTTTTCCATTTATAGGTGAATGCTTAAGTATTTATTTTCAACAGTATCACCTCCTAACAACACAGCAGACCCAAAGAAGATTTTTAAATTAGCTCCACTTCTATAAAATTAGCCTTTTCATTATGCATTCCAGCTTAATCACACGTGGGTCACTAAAATGAATAAACTTTGGGTTATCAGCTTTTAGCATTAAGAATGCTGGTGTGCCAAAACAGTCTTTAAAAGAAATAAAGTTAATATCTACCTGTTTTAAATGTCTTCCAGGAATTTTGTTTGGCAAAAATACAGATGTTACTTTTGCTGATTTCTCCTCAGCTTTCCAACGACCTCAAATCATGCTGATTGTTTCAGCAGGGGAACATGGCAGCCATTCTTCAGTTCACCCTTCCAAAATCAAAGAAAAAAGCATTTCTGAATATATTATGTAGCAAAAAATTATCTTGCAAATTGCTCAGAAGTGACCACATATCACCAGTAGTAAATATTCTTCATAAAGCTAAAATGTGAAAAACAATTTGCATCTGTTACCATTTTGGTTTTTTGCACCACACCTTTCAGTGGTCTTTGAATACATTGCATTCCTTTAGAGTTACAGACCTGAAAAGACTGAACTTCCATTTTCATTTTAATGCTGTTTCTTTATAGGAGACTTGAAAATAAATGCTATCTGGAGCAAATTTGCCCCACCAAAAGAGGCTATAGTCTTAATTAAACTCATCACATAAATGTTAAATATGAGATGTAATGGATATTCATCTGGCTGCTTTCACAAAAACCCTAATGCAGCATCTAACCCTGTTTTATAGCATGGTGTGCCTTCATTTTCACTAAGGCACTGTTGAAAGAACTGCTTGTAGTTCCTGCCACAGTTCTGTTTCAGGCAGAATGAATCTTCAGTTTTGGACAGTGACACAAGTTCCAAAGCTGCCAGCATTCCCTGCCAGGACCATGGGGTCTGCATAGGCTCAGGCAAGCTGCAGACCTGGGGGCGTGCTCACGGCACCCCAGACTGCCACATCCAGTCCACAAGTACCCCTTATAAATATATAAATGGCTTTACAGAAAGCTGCTGCTAGCCAGAGCCACAGATGCCAAACAGGGATGGGGACAGGTATCACTTCTGGGCTACATTCACCTTGGGACTGTTACAAAGAAAAGTGAAGGTCACTCTTTCCATTAGATTCTTTCAGGCATGAATGCATTGGTATGTGCATATTTTGAGACAGTGTCTGAGAAAAGTGCACAGGCTGGCAGGAGAGAAAATTATTATAAAACAGCAGAAAATTCACAGTGGCTACAATTTTATATTTCCCCATTTTCAGAATAATCACAAATATAGGAATCTAATTTAAAGAAATATGTGTGCAGAATTTGTTTATGATTGAAATTATATTGTGCTGTACTTTAAACACGCAGTAGAATCATACGCAGAACTGTGGTTTTAAGATATGATTTTATTCAAAGATAGACATTTGAAGAGTAAATGGAAAATTTTCACACCTTGCTGACGCTGTTCTGCAGTTTCAGTGACAAAGAGCTTCTCTGAAATGTTTCACATAGATCTTTGTTACAACAAGGGAATCCCTCCTGTTGAAAAATGTGCATTTTAAATTTTAGTGTACAATATAATAATATATAGAGCATAGAACGTAACATCACATTGCAGTACTGTTGCAATTTTACTCACTGGATATTGCCATTAAATTAGTGATGTAATTATGTTAAACATAAAAATCCTGGGAAGCTATGTTATGCGACAGTGATAGCACTTTCCTGTTCTTCAGTTAAAAAAGAAAATTCAGATACGCTAGAAGCAAGTTTCATAGAAAAATTGACTTGTCCAGTTCTCAGTATAAAATAATTAAATAAACTGAAAGAAGAATAAATCCCTTTATCAAACACTCATGAAAGACTTCATATCCTGAAGTTGCTCAATTTATGTAGGGGGTGACTTTTGTTTTAACATCTGCCAGTCTTCATTGTCATACTGCAGAAACACATCTTTATGTATAAGCAGAGAAAGAGGCTGACAAGGTCTTTGCCAATATGGAAATCTCTTCTTTGATCTTTTTGCCCACAAAGGGTGATGAAAAAACAACACTAATTCGCCTTTTGTACTTTATGGTTGATGAAACATTACCAGTTGTCAGAGGATTTTTAAGTATTCATGAATACTAGTGCTCTACAACATGGATAATACAAGTGCACTTGATTATTTATAACCCAAGACATCAAACTGGAGGCTCTGAGCCAGACAAGTGTTTAGTTTACATTCTGGCTCTTTATTCTGTTTTGCTTTTTGCTTATTTGTTTCTCCATTGCCTTCCATTCCTGAAACGAATTCATTGCTGAGAAGCATTTGTAAATCAAAGACCAGTCTCGTTTCCTTGCTGTCTTTCTCTCCGTGTGTTGTTTTAAGCTGGCTGTGCTCTGCTCATATGCATTTGAAGTTCCTCTTCAGCACTACCAAGTGAAGGGGTGCCATTTTCTACATTAAATAACGGCTCTGTGCTTGTGGAACTTTGCAACTGGAAACACAAATGTCTTAGTTAAAAACTTATTTTTTGAATTCTTGTGAAACAATCATGGTCAAAAATATTTATAAAACCCTTAACATTGTTTTTATGGGATTTAATGCAATTCAAATATCATTCACAGACTCTATAATGATATTATGGAAGACACTTGTTAGATCACAAAATGCAGGATATGTTGGTCAACAGCTGTGCCCATGATTTATCCGCCCACATTGTGGTGATACTGTCCTAATATTTCTCCCTGTGCCTCTTGGGAATGCCTCTCTCCTTTAGGACTTCTATAGTCCATTTATAGTTGACTATTTCCATGACATCTTAAAACTGAAGTTCACAGCTCCAATCTTTAGTTATCTTTCAAATAGCTTGGTTTTGCTTGCTGGCTGCAGCTCCATTATTAATCACCAAAATTAATTTCTAATGCAGTCACTTTAGCAATGCCAGAATCTTTTTATTTTCTGTCTTTCATTGCATTTATATCTTAAGCTTTTCGAAATTATTTTCCTGTTGTGGTTGGTTGTTAAGAATCTTGATATCACCTCACCTTATTTCCTCTGATGCAACAGTACCCTTCATCTCTTTTATCTTTTACTCCTTTTGACAATATTGTCTCAATGTGGAATTTTTTAATAAATCCTGATTTTATTCAACTGTGCCTTGCAACTTTTTGGTAGACCCTGGTAAAACTTCTTCCATAATTAGAGTATTTAAAAGCTCTCTTCCTCTGCCCTCTGTGTACTCTCCAGTACTTAAAATGGTTCAAATTTTCACTGCATCATTTTTTGTATCATCAAAAGCATTTTGATGAGTAAAGGAAAGCATCCAATTTGTATCTATAGATCTATTTCAGGAAACACATATGACTAATATATCTTTGGGAAATATTATTGCTATATCAAATTTGTTCAACATTAGCTAATGGGTGTAAAATTATTTAAACAGGGGCAGAGGGAAGTGAGAAATAACAACCAAGAATGAAACTGATACACAACAACACATAAGCCTGCACCAGGACCACGTATTTTTAACTTCAAAAAACAAGAGTTTTTCTTCTTATCTATAATGTTCATTAAAATCTATTCATATTTTTTGCCAGGTTTTAACATTTCATTTGTATTTACTAATGTGCCACATTCCATTGTATTTTGATTCACAGGTAGACTGTTTTCTTTCAGACTTCTTTATAAATTATTTTCATCTTGAAGTGCCCGAAGACAATCTGTTCTACAATCATTCTAGAAAACAACTGCTTAATTAGTTGGCTGTATCTCCTCATCCTCTATCTTTTCCTGGCTTTGTTGAGGTTTAACCATGACCAGCAACTAAGTACCACACAGCTGCTCACTCCCTCACCATCAGGACTGGGGAGAGAATTAGAAGAGTCAAAGTAAAAAAAAAAAAAATCATGGATTGATATAAAGACAGTTTAATAGGGAAAACAAGAGCTGTGCATGCAAGCAAAGCAAAACAAGGAAATCATTCACTGCTTCTCCTGAGCAGGTGTTCAGCCATCTCTAGGAAAGCAGGAGCCTGTCATGCATAACATTTGCTTGGGAAGACAAATGCCATCTCTCCAAAAGTTCCCCCAATTTGTTCTTCTCCCCACTGTTTTACGTGCTCAGCATGATGCCATATGGTCTGGAACTGACATTGGTCAGTTGAGATTGGCAGTTCCAGTATGTTCCTTCTCAGCTTCCTGTGCACCCCCAGCCTTCTCACTGGAGGGGTGATACAAGATGCAGAAAAGCCCCTGATGCTGGGCAAACATCACTTAGCAATAACAGAAACATCTCTTATTATCAACACTTTTCCCAGTACAAATTCAGACATGGTCCTATACTAGTCACTGTGAAGAAAATTAACTCTACTCCAGCCAAAACCTTATGAAGCTCACACAAAGCATAATATTGATTGTGCTTTGATAGAGCTTATTCTCTACACAGCACTATGGGTAAGATTGGGATCCTCTACTTGGTATTTGGCCCTTTTAAACCCAGCAAAGATTACTACACAGGCTGAAGCTGAAAAAGCTTAAGGCAGTGGAGGTGAAAAGCCAAAGCAAAGGAGCTGTTAAGTTGGAAGATGATAGCAAGGAAAAAGGTAGTTTAGTTCCCACAAGAGGGTAACTATGCTACCCTGAGTCAACAGAGAACAAGAAATAACACATCTGCAATAATATGTGAGCCCTGAAGAGCTAAGCATGGGAAGGAGCAAAAGATTCAGCTCTGAGAAAGCAATCCTGCATATAGACTCCTCGCAGCATCTTAGGAACACGGAGTACCTGACTGTTTGGTGAGTGCTACTTTCAATTATACATGTAGCTGAGCCTTTTAAATTTAAATTTCAGAGATAACTTACAGATAAGCATTAAAAAGATGTATAAATCCCTGTGCGTGTGCTACGTATTACTCTTTGCAGGGCAGCTCTCTCACCATCAGTGTGTGAGATGAAAAACTGCCAGGATTAGATACTGATATGAACAATAGTCCAATAACATCCACAGCCATGGGAAAAAGCTGTGTGGAAAGGATGAGCATGGCAGCAGCTGGTGGTGTAGCCGAGGGCTGCAGGAAAGCTTATGGAGTAGAGCTGCATTGCTTGCATATTGATGGTTTAGCTTGCATATCCACCCCTGTATCCTGGGGCTGCAGAAATCAAAATTCCTTAAAGTGGTGTGTAGGACAAAGAGATTTATTGACCATATCTTCAGCGTCTGAATAAACATACTTCTCTCAGAATATTAGATTCTTCCCTGGCATGCACAATGCCTAGTGCAACAGAGGAATGCATTTCCACAGATTTTCTAGTTCTTTCTTCTGAGGTATTTTTCTCTTTTCAGGACTCATAAGAACGTTCTCAAGCCATTGAATCTGCACAGCCCTAGTCCTTCTCACTCCATACTGTTTTGCACAGAGTATTGTAAATGGGGGTGCTCCTGTTCTGCCTTCTTCACTCCCTCCCTCCTTCTTCCTCTCCCCCCCTCTCCAGGTTAGAGACACCTGCAGTTGTCTGCCCACATCTAGGAGTGACTTGTCTCCAACGAAGATCTCAGCTAAATTCTATTGGCCTGAGATCTGTGTGGAGAAACAGTATCTAACTGGGTGGGCTTCAAATTTAATAGAGGAGGAGAAGCCTACTGCAAATGGCTTTGGAGAGGTACTTTACTGACCTGGGCCACCAAATAAAGTGGGAAGAAAGGAAGTCTGTCTCAGAAGGCTTTTACCTTTCTTTTTAACTAGGTGAGCTAAACTTTCCGTGTGGGTTAGTCAATCCTAATAAAAGGTGAAAAATCCTAGGAAGTGTACATGGCATCAGAGGAAATGGAGCCTAGTGTATTTACCCCAACAAAATTCACCCACTTAACAAAGGCATATATTTCTGTACAAGCAAAAAAGCATTCAGAGCAGGGATGTGTTTAGGTTTATTACACTGAAAATATTCAGTGCTAGCAGATTACATTTACAGATACAAGTTTTTACGTCCTGCTTTAAGGCACAATTTAAAACATTATTTTCAATATTTTGTTTCTTGCTGGAAACAATAATAAACTTTAAAGAGCTTGAAAGTATTCATCCTAGCCATAGTGTCTGATTTAACTTTGAAAAAGCATATCTTTTCAACGGGGATGGAAATAGTAATTTTATTAAACCTGTAATTTGGCAGTGTTTACAATTCAACCTATACTGTTTATAAATATGATATTAAATGGTCAAGCAACTACATGCAGAAATTACATAATATTGCTGCCCTGTAATTTTAGTGTCCTGTCATTTCTCTCTTCGATACAAACAAGAAAAAATGTTCTACATTCAAAATAAACCTGCATTAATACAGTTTATTGTGTTTCACTTGCACATTATGATGTGACATCTTTAAAACGTTCACAGAATTTTGAAAGATATTAAATGTAGCTATGTACCTTGAAAGATACTAAGCCAATTTCTGTCTCAGCATAAGTCAAATCAACTCTAAATAATAAAATATTGCAGAAAAATAGGGCTAAAAGTATTTTAAACAGACAGAACTATTCTCTCCCCTGAGAGAATATTTCTACAGGAAATCAAGCTGTAACTCAGCACACTGGGAAAACAAGAAGACATTTTTTGTAAATGTGCTAAACAATGAAATGCAAACAACCTCCCACCAAGAACATAACAAATACAAGGAAGAAAAAGAGAGAGAAAGAGACAACTGAAAGCTCTGAGAAATTCTTAGAGACAGAAATGTTCCCTGAATCCCTTGTCTTTGCCTTGCAGGTCTCTGGCTCTGCCAAGGAATGAAGGATGGCTTTGAATGTTGGCCAGTTTGTGTTTCAGCTGGTTGATGCATTCCAGTTTAGCTTCTTTAGTAACAGAATCTGGGGGTATAAAATCATGCACCTTAGCTTCCCAAACAAGCAAACTCTGCCTCAGTACTGGAAAAGGAGAGGATAAAAAGGTTTTTTTCATAATTATTCATGGTGTCATTTATAAGATGGGCTACTGATGAGACAGTACACTAATGTATGTGTGAAAAACAACCAACCACAGACTCTTGAAAGAAGACATGAAAATTGTTTTGGAAGGGAAAAGAAGAACAAGTTGTCCCTCAGTTGTACTACTGATATGTCTGTGCCATGGCCTGACTTTACTTTGAACAAGAACTGAACAAAAGAAAACTCTGTGCTGAAAGACACACATTTGTAGCCTAAAAGTTCTATTTTTCATAGCAACTAGAAGGCCCAGGTAAACTTTGTCACCTCTTCTTCAGTCTTCACCCCCATATAGGAATACAGGCAAAAGTTGCAAACCATCTTACACTGACAAGACTGTCCAATTATCTCCCAGGTGAAAAGGTCATTCCATTTTCTTACCAATAGGCACATGAATTTGTTTTTGTCAAGAGGTATAAAACACAAAGGGAAAAAAAGCTTATATGTTAAAGCAGAGTTTTAAGGGATTTAATCTTCATTCAGAATAAATATAGGTATCATTTTCTAAGTGCCTACTTTACTGCTGCTGAGCTCATCACAACAGAGAATACAGAGTACTTAGAATCAAAGCTGTATGGAACCAGCAAACAGGGTGAGGGGACACAAGAAGGAGGAATGTTGTCTCAAAGCCACCGAGTCACTTGGAAGCCTTTCATGGGACTGTCTGCAGTTGCTGAAGCCATGGCAGATGGGACACCCCACAGAGCCATATGCTACCTGTAGCAGAATACCTTTCACAGCTGGATCTTTCTGGCTTGTACAGATAATTACATGCTCTGGGGCAGGGCCATGTGCTCTGATGACACTGCTGGAAATGTGGTGGCTGCAGGGGAGAAAAGGAAATGGCTCTTTGGCTGTGAAAAGTTCAGAAATATATTTTCATGTGAGCAGTAGAAGTATTTGGTTGTGCAGTTTCCTTTCACTAGGGATGCACGGTGCAAAGCAGTGCTCTAAATTACAGTGGGCACTGCTCTCTGAAGCCAACTGACATGCAATCTCGAAAAAGAATCCTGAAATTATTCCAGTGGCACTGAAAGGATTAGGGAAATGAAGCACCAAGTGACAACAGAGATTTATACTATTCCACTCAGTAGCAGTGCAGCTAAGCAATAGAATCTCTTAAATTTTCAGAAGTGTCACAGAGAAACCATTTCTAGAATACGTGCGTGTAAATAATGTGAAACAGGGTACTGCACAGGAAGAGGGGACCACTGTGACGTCACAGTGGGATCACTCAAAATCACTATAAACTTTACTTATTTCTTTACACACTGAATTTAAAGATAACACACATGGAAGTTGTCTGCTGAGTTATTAAGCCTAGGGTTTGGGTTTTTTTTAAATTCTTTATATCTAGCAGTAGTAAAGAGATCTAAGAAGTTAGGAAATTATTATGGCAGCAAGGAAACATTTATTTTGCAAAAACATTCTTTAGGGAACCACAGACATTCAAATCTTGGCAAAAACCCTTAGAATTAAATGGCAGATTTATCACCATAATTGGAAGAAATAGATATAATATTTAATGTGTATCTTCCAATATGAAATTGCAGAATTCTGTATTTATTACTTACAATAAATTCCTTGATCAACAGCTCCTCTGTTTACAAGTCAAAAGATGATTTTTCTCATTGTGAATCCACAAATTCATTATGGGTCTAAAAATCAATTCTGTGCTGCATCCCATAACATAAAAAAAGGTTTATACCTGCACATATTTCCTGTGTGAAGAAAGAGCATTCAAAAAAATGTGTTTAATTTTAAACGGGTGCCTATTTGAAATTTTGTGACATACCAAAACTTGTAACAATTACTGATTGGCTGGAAATGTCTCCATTGTGTACTAATCTTCTCACATGACTTTTTTTCCTCTGGTTGATGAAACAATGTTTATGGTTAGAAAGTCAGATCAGCTGTTGTGACTTTAAAAATAAATTAATTCAGGCTTGTTTCTCTGCTCAAAATTAAAGAATACAACTAAAATGAAAAATATTCTATATAAGAAAAAAACGTTCATGCAAAAATGGTGGAAAATAACACCTGTAGTTGTTGTATGGAAGTAAAATAATGTTACTGTAAGTCTATGATATTTACTGAGCAAGAATGAAGAAGTCTTATATGAAATTAAGTCTGAGCTTAAAAGGAAGTTTTATACTGGTGGGGTTTTTTTGTGTTTTTTTTAATTTTGCTTCATTTGTTTGTTTGGGTTATTTGTGGCTAATGAAATTTTAATAAACTCTTCAGTAGTCTTTTACACAAAATAATATGGCAGTTTGTGGAAATGAGGGATGTGGAAGCAATAAAAAAATTTAATAAATAATTCTGGTTCACAGTTATAAACTTATTTCAGATGTATGTGAGGAAAGTTTTACTTGTTAAATATATACCATGTAGTTAAAACCTTGCTGTATAGCTTTTTTCACATGGTAGAAAAATGTTATTAGCATCTGCAGCACATATTTGGCTGCAAATATGAAGAATTACAGAAAATCTGACCTTTTTACTTATCCATGACAATAAATTGCCTGTTGGAACCACTTATTTCCAAAAGGAACAATCTGACTACCTGATGCAAAATGTTATTAATCTCTAGAGAAGTCATTAGATTAGTATTCCTACACTGACCTTCAGGTCAAAGAAGGTTTACTGATCCTGATAGCATAAGTGAGATCAATGGAGCAGTGAAATATTTTAGGGGGCTAACACTTCCCATGAAAATTCCTGCTATTTACAGCAACCAAGACACATCATTACAAGCAAAATATCTGAGTTCCTAGCAAACAAATGTATGTATTGCTCATATTCTGTTTTTAATTTCTCCTTGCATTCCTCATTTGAAAAATCACTTTTCTTCAAAGGTACCATGAAGCAAACATTTGAATTAGATTTAATGCAAGATCAATTATAGGATATTAATGTTTCAAGATATTTCACTGGCTATTATCTTTTTAAATGTATTAGAAATCTTTTCAGAAGGCACTGAACTGAATGTAAAGCATTTTATGCAACAGTGTTTTAGCTTAGTCAATTTTGTAGTTTATATGATGTTGTAGCAGTATTTTCAACACAATGAGATTAAGAACACGTGGATTTTGACAGTATTTTTCTAGTCAGTGAATAGCTTGGGGATGGGCTTGGTGGTGAAAGCATTCCCAGCTCTTCGTTACACAGATCTCCAAATGACTGCACTGACTGACTGCTGTCTTCAATGTAAACCATGTTGTAGTAGCTACTATCTACCTAAACTGTTGGAATAGGAGAAGGCAAAAATAGAGAAGGAAATCAAAGGAAAAAAAAAAAAAGGAACTGACAAGAAAACAAACAAGTTCTGAATAATGAGCCTGATTTATCATTCATCAGTCTTATGGTGATGAATGAAATTAAGTCGGAGTTAGTCTCAGTAAAAGATTTCCAAAACTGAGGATTAAAGGTTTGAAAGTTTCTTCTTGGATCAAAGGATGTACTGGAGGATTACAGGCTGGTTTTGCCACTGAGTAAACAAATTTATTTTCTGTTTTGAAATGAATATTAAAAAATTTCACTTCATGCAAAAATCCTTTCACCTCTGCGAAAGGATTATAGGCAGAATGAGGTAGCAAAATCCTGCCAGTATCCAAAATGTCTTCATTTTTCATGTGGGAAGAAGATTAACTTTTGCTAAGAACAAGCATTCAATCCTGTATACTTGAGCTGAGGCTGAAAGCCAATTACAGCCTGTTGTGGTGATGACTTTTGTAAATGAGATGCTTTACATTTACATACGTGTATAACACTAAAAGCATAAATCTTTAGTTTAGCATCTCAATAAAGCAGCAGAGGATTTTCAGAGGAACTTAGTTCCCAGATATTAACAGACAATATACCTTAATTTCTGAGAAAAAGACCTCTTTTACATCTAAATACTGATGAGTTATGCATGTAACCTAAGACATCACGTTTTGAAAAATACCAGTCCTACTGCTAGATTTTACACCCCCCTCCCCTGCCCCATCCCTGTCAAGGACTTTGTGCCCAAAGTAACAGTATGTATATCATGATGCCTTAAGTTCTGGCTTTCATATTTTGCAGATTCTGTACTGCATTAGTATATAATTCTGAACTTCATATAAAGTGTTACCAAGTTCTCTTCACAGTTTAGTTAGACAAAACAATCCTTTTCCAGCCTGACAACCAAGGACACCGTTGCAGCTTCAGGCACAAAAGTATAAACAACAGGGAATTGAGGAGAGCCATCTGGGAGGATGGGACTTCATAACCTGAAGCTGTAATTAGACAATTAACTCCAATATGTAAATGGACCAAAACTTATAAAAGTGTGAAAACGTGTGACCTGTTGTCCATCTTGGGTGTAGCATCAGCCAGGCTCTTGTACTGCCCAAGGTGTATCCTTTGAAGGCCTTCTAATAAATACCTACTTTACTCCTTTAACTCTGTCTAGCCTCTGCTCTAGGTAGCCTCTCAAGGCATCAATCAGGTAGCCTGAAGTTGAACCATATACTAAACTAACTAGGTGGGCTCAAAGATCTGGAGATGTCTCCAGGGAAGCAGTTTAGCTCAGGTTCATCAGTTGCTTTTATCATATATATGTTCAAGAAGTATATATTCAAAGTAAAAATGACAAATAGGTTTTTATAGACTCCACATTTTTTGTAACTTTGGATTCTTGAAGACACCTAGAGTTTGAAACAATTTTATATATAAAATGGATAACTGCTTTAAAATATTAAAGTACCTTAAATCACCTTCTAAGCATCTAGAACAAAATTTTATTTTTCAGTCTGAGGAAGCAAGAAAAGAAAAACAGAACCCAAATTGGAAGCAATTTGCACACAGAAAAAAAAAATGGGAATACTTTACATTGTTCATGTCACACAAACAGTACCATATTCATTTTCCCATCCATTTTGCCATTGATCCAGTTCCTGTATTTCTCACAGGGAAGCATTAATTCCTCTTTATTTGGAATCTGATAAATCGCTGGACAGGAATGTCTTTCAGATTATTCTGACCTTCTGGTCAGAGAATATCATATCCAAATAAGTAATTTACCACAGATGTTACAGAAACCAATGCTTGAAAACAGGTTTGGGATTATTATTCCTTCAGAAAATGTACTTTGGATGTAATTTGTGTTGTATCGAAAGGAATATAATTTGCTTAAAAACCTTCATGGTTCAGACACAAAAAAAAGTAAACCTTCTGGTTTCAACAGGATGGTCTAAGGGGAATATTTGAAAATGTTCAGATGGGGGCAGGGAAAGTAATCAGGCAAACATCTACTCTGAAATACAGAGTTTTTGAATTCTAAGTTACCCAAACAGAATCTAAATATCTTCAGTCTTTTGAGCACATATGACTTACAAATATCAGCGTATACAGATCTAAGTCTTAGCCCTAAACATTCAGAATTTGTTGGAACAAAGGTAATATTAAAATTTTGGAGTGTATTTAACATGAGAAAGCAATATTACATCTTGTGTGTGTTGCACTAAATGCAATATAATATGCATCAGAACTAAACCTCAACATTTTCTGCTGCTTCAGCAAATACCTATTTCTATCTAAAGCTTTGTCAAATGGCAATAAAGTAAAAGGCTTATTCATTTCACCATGGGCATGTAAATACTATTCACTTTAAAAAAATGTCAGACACTGCTTCTGGTTTTGTATGAACAGTTTATCGTTGTCAGTTAGAAGAAGCAAATCTTGTCACTTGGTAAAACTACCTTCCAGAGGGGCTGTAATTTCTGACATATGTGAATTTTGAAAAATAAAAAGTACTATCAGCATGTACGTATGAGCAGGGGTGTTCAACAAAATAAGTACTCTCAGTTTGTGAGAACACAAATGTTTCCAGGAGAGTGTAACAAACAAGTTTCTTAGTAAATGACATTTCAATGAAAAAGGCCAAAACATTTTATGTTGAGCACCAGAAAACTTGAATCTTCATGCAAAGCTCAAGAAGTTCTCATTCATTCCAATTTCAAGATATTAAAGATATTAAACCCAAATGCTTCTACTAGACTAGAATGATAGTGGATAGATTAGATAGATAGATAGATAGATAGATAGATAGATAGATAGATAGATAGATAGATAGATAGATAGATGGATGGAAATGCTGGGACGAGGGCACATTGTGAATGTGCTGTGTGAGTCAGATTGGTGAGGGGGCACTAGCTACAGTGTTAGACTGAACGGGTTAGAGCAAGGAGCAAGGTTGAAACTTTTAAAATGTTTTAAAAATTAATTTTAAAATATATTTAAAGCAAGAGAGCTGAGGAATCTGCACTTGAATCTAGGGGAGTCAATAGTTTCAAGTCATGGATGCCATATACAATTCACAAATGGGAGACCCCGTCACAGCTTGAGGCTGTGCAAGTATGATGTCCCCACTGCAGCATCTTCTAGGTGTAGCAGAAAGGACAGTAAAACCCACCAAAGTAGGAATGCCATCTAATCTGGTACCTTTCTTTATCCAAGAATCATAAATTAATCTCCCATATGAGAAGAATCTAGGTGTTCCCCGTTTTCTGATCCGTGCGTACCTGCTGATATTATGGAGAATGCCTACAGCTAGGTCAGGGCGCAGACACTGGCTGTGATATCCTGTACTGCATCACAGCATTGTGCTGTACTGTACAGCAGTGCCACATCACTTCTTACTCTATGGTCCAGTGAAAATAAAAGCCCTGGAAACAGCACTGCGAAAAAACATTTCACGACCATAATAATTCTCACACGGCACCTAGGTAAGCAGGTTTCAGTACATTTCAGTTAGCAATATTCATTCATCTAGTTCAAAATCCAATCTTTCTCTTGCAAAAAAAGATCAGACTCATTTAACATGAGATTAATTACTAAGTATATCCTTTTCAAATGTATGAAATTATTTCTTCAATTAGAAGAGTTGTTTTTTCTTTTCTTTCTGTCATAACTGTGATGGTTAGAGATGGACAAGCACTTATAGTGGTCAAGATCCCAGATCACTGTAGTATTAGCAGTATTAGGGTATTAGTGGTATTCAATTATTCACAGACTAAAAAAAAATAAGGTGATTAAGAAATATATGTTATGTATGAAATGCAAAGGCCTTTTATTATTGGCCTTTCTGGGCAAAGTCTGGGTTACAAGCCAAGAAAACTTGCTGTAAAATGTAGAGATTCTTCAGCCTGCAGGTCTCATCTCTGCTGTACTCTGCTTCTCTTTTTATTGATTTCAAACAAAAATATTATTAGCATAGAATTGATTATATTTAAACAATTTATTCACAGATATTCTATCATCTGTGTGTCATAGTATACCTTTATTTTACAGTGTATCACACTTGTGTGTTTATTGTATTCTACAGACAATACTCAAGGTTTTAAGGGGATGTGCATCTTTTACTGCTGTAGAAAAGGTAGGAAAGAGAGAGAAAACACATTCTGTGACTTGCTCAGTTTAAGCAAAATGGATCACTGTACCTTCAAGGACATCTCCAGTGGAGTGCAATCTCCAACTCAGTGTAAAGCTCTGAAATCTCTTATCTTCTCCTTTTCATTATTCACCCACTGGCTAGACCTAAAATAAATTGACAAACTGTTATACAAAAGGGCAGATCCTTCTACAATTATTCTGTATCTTTCTCTGAGATTTCTGTTCCCAAAGAAGCCTGTTATTTCTTGATCTCTTGATCCCCCTGTTTGCAGTGGTTCACGTGATATGTAATCATACACATACTGAAGAAAGCTTCACGAGAAAATTATTCATTAAAATGTTACCTTTTGTATATCTAAAGAAAAAGTTGTTTTTCTTCTCTTAAAATTCTGATTATGTCATTGCGTATCACAGACTACCCCGCCTCCTTCTTGGCACAAGAGACACAGCCCAGCCCAGGCCATTTTTAATAGTCTAAACTCATTTGACTTTCCTGAAAACAGAAAATTTTCAACATATCTCAGGACTGTCCAGTCATCAACGTTCTGCAGAAAACTACCCAAACTTCTAAATATTGATTAAAGTTAAATTTAACGTCTGTCTTTCTAGTGTTGATGCATACGAAGCAAGGTCCAAGTTTAAGAGAGGGAATCTAAGTTGTTCCCACCCATTTGGCTCTCATGGAGGAAAACAATTCCATGCTTTACTGATTAAAGAAATACATGAGATAAATCATTTGGAGACACTGTAACTTTACTGTAACTTTAATTTCCTTTTATATTAATGCAATTAAAGAATCATGAACCCAAGGTTTTTATAAATGCACAATTTAAATCTTTCCAATGAAGTTTTTAAGGACATAGAAATCAGGACCATGTAGGCCAAACCCAGCTGCCATAGTATTGACCACCTGATCTAGAAGGCAGAAAAGCTGGCAGATAGGGAAAGAGCAAGAATTTACCTGGAATATGAGGGGAGGATCAAAAAGCAGACTATGTATGCCCAGGCTAAAGAGATAGATGTGAGGGCAATTTGGGTCAGGCTGGAGTCAAGAATGGCAAATTTATACAACAATAAGAGAATCTGAGGCAAGAAAGGGGCAGGGTGGACCAAGGCTGGATAAGCTGACCTGCAACTGAGGAGGTAAAATCAAGACCTGGGTTCAAGGTCTGGAAGCAAAATGGAATCAAAGACTTCAGCCTGAAGCAGTTTTAAATAGTCAAGTTTTCCCAGGTGCAGCCTAAAATATCTGTGCTTGGCAGGGAGGTATAAATATGCACTTCTGTTTGATGGATGACTCAGGGCTGAATGAACTGTTTATCATTTCTTATTAAGTATTTGAAATATTCATGTCTTATATTCTGACATAAAATAGGGGGTAAATTCCTAATCTCTGCACCAAACAGCTTCCTTTCTTCACAGTTTTTCATTAAGGAACTATGCCATTAAAAGTGTCTTTTGCCATTTTTTTCCCCATTATACATGATGGGCAGAAAAAAAATTCAAACACAGCTCACTTTTAAAAGCTTACTTGCTCTTAGTATAACATTGATGCTAATGCTTTATAAGCTTAATATGTGAAATAGCTTTGTCATAAACCAGTACCTCTATTTTGCCTTTTACTTTACTTAAATATTTTCTTCAAGAGCCCTATGCATAAATAATGGTAATATACCTTATAACAGTCAAATTTTTTTTCAATATTCTCCCATGCCTGGAATAAATTATGTAATATTATTCTAGATCGGGGAAAAATAGGCTTGATATAACCTTCTCTCCACATTAACAGTATGTGCAGTGTATGAAACATATTTGTAGTTGATGGTGAATCTCTGATGTCTGGAGCTGAGCATAAGAGGCAGTCTGGGTATAGAAGATGCACAGGTTCTGATGGTTTGGCCTTTGGCCTGTGTGCATGTAATGATGAAACAACACCAGCCCCTTTTCTGCCCTAATCAGGCATAAAATTGACTACAAGAGCAAATCCCTGTCAGTTAATGAAAGAGTATTTTCAACTGAATAACAAATGTGAGGAGGTATGTAATGGTATCTGACCATAAATGCAGGAGTTAGAAGCTCTAATTAGCCAGGTGTGATCTCCATGCTACCAAAACCAAGTAATTTTAACAATTTATCAACAACTGAAAATTTGACAGTCCAGTGATAATGTATTTTTTTTTAATAATTACATGTGGAGTCAGGGCTGACCACAGCTAAAAATTTCTGATATTCTCTGTATTGCAGCATGCTGCTGCTGTTTGCTCCCTAGACGTACCTGCCACAGCTTATGTCTTGTTTGAACCAGAAAGCTTAATGCAGCTCTTATTTATTTAGACTTACTAGTGAGCAAGATTATGAGTCAATATTGCACTAATACAACTCATTACTCTTCTGTTGAGCACAGTTTGAAAGGTACCTGGGTGCTGGAGGTGGGTCTACAACAACAGACTTGTTGTGTGAGTGTTCATAAGGCACATAGGCCATCTCACATCATCAAAGTGGAGATATTTTCTCCTAACCTACCATTTGTAAAGATAAAAGACACAAGTTGTTGTGAGGCACTCGGATACAAACCTGAACTGGACAGGCATTTGTCAAGGGGTAAGGAGTAAAGCACATGAAAGAACGTGAATGCTTTTGAAAGTTAATGGATGAATGGCCTAAGCCACACAGGGTCCTAAGTAAATCTGTACAATTAACACATGGTGACAAGCACAAAAGCATTTCATTGTCTGCTATACATTTTAAAAGGGCATATCTGAGAAACAAATTAGGGTAGGAGAGAAGGATTAAATAAACTATCTTTGAAATTCAATAATTGTATTTTTCCAAAATAATTTTTCTTTCTTCAGCTCAAAAGTATTTTCGGTGATTTACTCCATTGAAAATCTTTTTTTCTACCATTGAAACACACTTGTTAATTGTTATCATTAGAGGACAAACTGTGCTTAATTGCACCTGCATCTTAGGTCTGTTCTTTGCACAAATGTGTATAGAGAGGTGAATAAACATTTACTTAACAACAAATCAAAATTTTCATTATTTGAATTTTATCTGTCCTCCATAATTTTGATGTCTGTGTTAACAAATAATTTGTACTTGAAAAAAATGACAGAAAATAATTATTAGTTTCATTCCCAACCAATATTCTGTGTTTTTGCATATATATATATATATGTGTGTGTGTGTGTGTGCGCACATATAAATGTGAGTTCTTCAGTGACTTTGAGGACTGTAGAGCTGTTTCTCTCACATATTCTCACTCTTCATTCCAGCTGCATTTGCTGAGGGTTTTTTCCTTTTGTTAAATCTCAGAGGTGCTACCACAGCCACTGATGGCCTTGGCCTTGGCCAGCAGCAGGTCCATCTTGGAGCTGACTGGTGTTGGCTCTACTGGACATGGGGAAAGCTTCTGGCAGCTTCTCACAGAAGCCACTCCTGTAGCCTTCCTCAGTGCCCAATTCAGCTACCAACATTTTTAAGTGTACTAAAATGCATTCATCCCAGTGCTTCACTCCTAGGCATTAGATAAATATAAGAAAAAAGCCATATGCAAGTGCTGGTTTGCAAATAAATTTCCAGTTGGAAACAGCTAAGACAGTTTCCTAAAGGCTTACAGATGCCAGAAAGGAATGAATAAGCATCTGGTCTATCCAAACAGATATTCTAAAACATACAAACAATCAAGGGCACAACCACGTTGGGTGTGGGGGGGTACCCTACCTTTGTGGACAGTGAAAGTGGAATTTTTGTTGCATTGGCAGATTTATGTCACTGAAAAGCAAATTGCAATTTTGTTTCTGCTATGAAACAACAGCCAACAGGGTTGGTAAAAAAAAAAATAGAGAAAGCTAATAGAATGAAAGCATATCTTTTTCTCTGCAGTTTTATTAATATTTGGAAAATCAGCCAGTGCGGTACTTTCAGTGCAGGTTGAGAAGTTTATTAAAAAAAGGAAAAGGAGCCTGCAGCCACAAACAGACCCCACTAATTACTTCTTTCAGTGGGGGCCGATATTCCACAACCATGGTCATTTAAGATTTGACACGCTATTCATGCAGTATTTAAAATTCCAGCAGTTGGGTCAGGACAGACTGCGTGTACTTGCAAAGGGAAGCCACAGGAATTGACATAAAAGTCCAGCCTAACCTGACCACTGCAAAGCTATGACAGTGTGCTATGGGAATAATTCAACGGCAGCAAATCACTACCAAAATAAACAAATAAATAACCATCCTCCAGAGTGTGGCATAGACATATTCTGAATGCAGGGAAGAAAGTGTGGAGCAGGAGAAGCAAAAGGAAAGCAGAGAAGAAAAGAACATTCGTTCTTTTAGTTCTTTTTAGTTACCTGCAGCTGGTGCCTCAATGTATGCTACAATACATCTAACCTATGTATATTTAAAATGTTCAGAGTTGCAATCAGTGTGGGCTGGAGCAGAGAAAAAGATTGCTCTGTTGCAGCATCTGCTGGCTGCCTCAAGCAGGGCCATTTGTTTGGGTGAACAAATCTACGGCCACAGTGAGTTTTTCCCAGCAAATTTACTGATGCTGCCACTTGTGTTACAGAAGCAAAACTGAGGAACAACTTATCACGTGACACAGATGGCTGCTGAAGAAATATACCACAATAGTTTCTTTGATATGAATTACGTGAACTACTGGTGTAGGTTCTAAAGTGACAACAAATCTGGAAGCAATAATTGTAAGTTAATTCAATTTTGTAAGGAATACACAACTACATTATGTATATTGCAGTAGCTTTCCCAAAATATTTCAAAAGTAATTCAAGGCTCTGCCTAATTACTTGTATGTCTTCCTAGGTCATCCAAAAATGCAGTATTTAATCACTTTTTAACTGCACATGTTCGTGGACTCTGCTCTTCAGCAACCCAGATATGAAAATTAATGTGTGCCAGAAAATTACATCAATTTATTTGCTGTGGTTTAATTTCATTAACTCATGATAAGAGAGATTGAGCTTAACATCTCTCCCTTTATGTACAAATAACCCCCCGGGTGACATATCACGTGAAACCAAATTACTGAACATAATAAAATGACACCACAAATAAAAATGTATTTCCTAATACAGTTATAGTCAGAGACGAATAGTTAGTAAATATGCATTTGGCACTGAGTCAGT
Source organism: Promerops cafer (assembly GCA_013398275.1). Classification (NCBI taxonomy): domain Eukaryota; kingdom Metazoa; phylum Chordata; class Aves; order Passeriformes; family Nectariniidae; genus Promerops; species Promerops cafer. The sequence continues at coordinate 2,558,680 of VZSE01003600.1, read as the reverse complement.
AATCAGCACCACTTCCTCGCTTATGGAATAATCTAAAGCATATGATCCCTGGTAACAGCAGAAGGGGATGAGCAGTCCGTGATGGTTCCCATCCTGTTTGCTCCTTGTTTCTGGCCCACTGATTGTGGCAGGCAAAGTGGGGGCTACAACAGAGCAACTCCTTGGGGCACTCCTGTGACAGATCTGGGCTCTACACCAGCTCTCTATCGGATAAACTTCCAGCATTCCTCTGAAACTGCAGCCAACTGATTTGTGGACCCATCTGTCTGGGACATGCAGAAGCAGGTTTGGCATCTGTAAAATAAATGCCTTTCCATTTATTAGGAGCACTTGTCATTTCTATTGTAATGCAAGATCGGTTAGTGATTTCTTGTCAACAAACTCTAGAAAGTGAATTAAACAGAGCTATTTCCTGTTCCAAAGAACTTACAATGCATGTATTTTATAGCTGTTTTTTTGCAGGACCGTCGAAAGAATCGACATTGGTATGAAATGGACATTTGAGCTGGGGAAGAACAGGAGTAGAAAGATGTGCCAAAGCATGACTGCCTGCATCTCAAGTAGCAGAGGCAGTCAGAAAGCCTGGCTGCAGGATATACAGCAGCCCTGGCACAAGGATGTGTGAGGAATTAGACTGATTGGAATCCATTTTCTCATGGCTTTGAAGCAATGCTCCTCACTCCTGTGTACTCCAGCCTCTTCTTATTGTGTCTTACCAATTTAGTTATTTTTATGAGGGAGCTAGAACTGACAACTGCAGTTAAAGGAAAGGTGTTAAAGGAAAGGGAGTCCAGTCCCTTAACTCTACGGTTAAAGTTAAAGGAAAGGGAGTCCAGTCTTTCCACTCCCTGAAACTCACCTTTTGATTCCTTGAATAAACATCACTAAGACAGTAGTCCAAGCATAAGCAAGCATAAGCAAAAATGTGCAGCATAAAAGCAAGCAAGACAGGTTATGTTTTTCTTCTACGCTTTCAATTCTCTCTCCTCACACTATACCTAAGCTTGTCTTCTGCATTTGCTCCCAGAAACACATACACCATTTTACACTGATTAAAAATACAGGCAAAATACAAATAATACTATTCTTTAGCTGATGCTGGAAACTGTTGGACTGCAACTTGTTATTAGTACTACACATATTCAGTCTCCAAGGAGTTAATGGTGAGGACAGACAACAGCAATTATCCCCTAAGGGTTAACTGATGTAATAGCCACTGCTTGTTGCTGCAGTCACTGCTGCAGAATGTCATGATTTCATAAACTTGTATATAGGATCCAAATAAATACATTGCCTTCTATAGGAAAGCAGGACAATTTATCAACCCTGAGGATATTGTCAGGAGAAAATAAGGAAAGTCAAGTGCTGTAATGCTCTTGATATACTGCCTGATGACACCACAAGATGTAAAACACAGCTTGGAAAAAAACACATACAAACAAGAGTTTGCTTTTCCTCTAGGCTATCCCCCTCAGGGATGTATGAAACAGCCTTTGAGAACAGTGGAAAAGAGGGAGGAAAATTGCATACAGACATAACTGAGATAAAGTTCCTTTATCCTTTTCTCTGAAATCATTTTGGGTACCAAAAATCGGCTCTTCAGGAAATCTCAAGCACATATTGTGTGAGTAAAGCAATTTTTTCTTGTAGAGTTGGAATCGACACTGAAAGATTCTGTGCTTGGACTTGGTTCAAAGAGAACTTGAAAATTTGGGAACTTATCTGCAACTTCTGGGCAAAATAAAGTGTGCATGTGCTTACTGTGTGCACCTCTAACTTGCCTTTGCAATGGGACAATGGAGCAGACTAAAGAATTTGTTGAGATATGAATAGGGTCAGTTATGTACAATGGTATTTCATATCCTTAGTGAATAGTATCTGCCCTACAGGGACCCCAAAGGTAGCAAGGTATGGATATGATAGTTGGATGGTTTTTAGCAGTGTCTGTTGTGATAGAACAAGGGGTAATGGTTTCAAACTAAGAGAGTGCCAATTTATATTAGATATAAGGAAGAAGGCTTACAAAAAAGGCAATAACACATTAAATGAGTTTGCCCAGAGATATAGTAGATGTCCCATCCCTGAAAACATTCAAGGTCAGACTGAATGTGGTGTGTTGGACTAGAGGACCATTGAAAGTCCAACCTGAACTGTTCAATCATTCTGTAAAAGGAACAGTAACTGGAGTCATAGCTTTCTCAACATTTGAAATGCCCAAGTCCCTGTATTAGTCTGTCCTACAGCAGTAGTGTCACAATATACTTCTTGACAGTTGTATCCTATAAAAGCTTTTTATGTTTTCCTCATTATTAATTGTTAATGAGTATTATATTATCTTCTGAGAATTTTGACTTTCTAATACCATGTTCTTTTTTACTTCGCTACTGAGGTTGGATTTCACCCCAGATTTCCTGTAAGCCATCTATAGTTTGAATGTAGGATAATTTAATTTTACAACAATTTCCAGATTCCATAGATTCCAAAATTTTATAAGAAAAGAAACAGACTGTTATGAAATAATAATTGATACTCTTCAGTAGCATTTTTTAGAAAGACTACATCTAACATGTTCTGTTACTGCTAAAGTGTTTCTTTTGAGCTTTCATTACTTTAAAAAAAATCCTGTTTCATTCTGTTTCATTCTATTTCCTAGGTTCCATCATGTCTAGAGACATGATGTTTTCCTGTTTTCAAGAATTCATATTTTTATATGGAGAATAAGAAAAGGATCATGCTCTAAAGGAAAACTGATCCTGACAATTCAAGAAGTGTTTTAGAATAATTACTCAGGATCATGCAAATATTTTTAGCTGGTTTATATTAGGGGGAACTCGGAAAAAAATACTTTCCCTACATCTTTAGTTTTACAGAAATTGCAATCATTGATATCTCTAGCTAATGGTATTTAGGTACTGACAATCAGTTGAAATTCCAGAATCTTGAGACATTTCTATCCTCTCAATGGTCTCATGGTAGTTTAGTTAGATAGTGAGAACTAATTGTTCTGTTTTAGGCTAAGTGATGTAATAGACTTGTGAACTATCACTATCTCTTATTTAGTTGCTTCTCTTTAGTTTACATTTTTTCTGAAAAGGCCATATAGCAAACTAAGCCAAGAAGAGGGATTAGTCAATAAAACAGTATATTCAGTGAGTGTTCCAAGCAGCTGAACAATCCTCTCAGAGTGGCTAATGATAGTTACTTAATGTATATAAGTATTTAGTCCTTTTTAGCAATGGACTTATTCTACTAGGTAATTGCACAGGGAATGTTGTTGGTTTATCTAATATATTAAACACTTCAACACATTTGCATACATAACATATTAACTCTACGGTTGCATTTGTAAAAACGTAAAATGCTTTGTATAAACTTATGCTGGAAAATGCCTGAAAGATTGGTCAAGTTTACCTATTTTTTAAAAAAAGAACTAAAATACAGGTGTCCAATTTTTAACTCAGCATGTGGAAGAAATGGTATTTAAAAGGAACCACTAGTTCTCTGCACAGACAAAATCTACTGCCTTGGAATACTAAACTACTAAATGCCCCACTTTTTAAAAAGGTTTCCTCTAGAAATGGGGAGGGAAAATAGAGAGGGATGGACTTTGGAATAAGAACAATTATGCTTCAATGTAATATATTATTTTTAAATAACAATTTGCTTTATTTTTGTCCATATACTTAGATATATTTAGTAATAATAATAACAATAATATATAAATTAAAAACCAAAACCACAACCTAACATCAACTATGGTGCATTCGTAAAAAAGAAAAAAAAAGCATTTAGTCACTTCTAAGTTTTCAACTTCTACTGAAAATGTCTACATCGCTGCATTACTTACATCATTACCCAGTAGTGGCTGGGATTTTCCAGCTTCAAAAGGCTTTTATTTTAGCAAATCAACTCTCCAAGCATTTCCACTAATATCAGTCTTATACAAGTAGTTGACTTGAAATATATATTTAACAATAGCAAAGGGATAATTTCTGATAGTGGAGATATAGTTTAATAAACAAGACACTTTTTTTTCCCTGAAGTATTCTCAATTGGCTACCCATAAATAACTACAAAGAACAGACAAGTAACCTCAGAGATTGGAATCCTACTTCATCTATGATTGGCACAAAGCATTATTTTGAAAGCTCAGGTGGTATTTCAGTGGTACACAAACCTTGAAAAAACTTTTGAAATAGGATGAATTTCAGCCTAAAAGAATTATAGCAGAAATAATATGACATTGAAAAATTAGGCAATTTCACAAAGAATTGCAAATATGATACAGAGATGAATGAGACTATGATAGCAGGTATGGTAGACAAATCTGACAAACACTGCTAGGAATGTTTCAAATGCTAGGAAAATCTCAAAAGAGATTTTATTAATACAAGTAAGTATAAATCATTTGAATAGGTTACCAAGTAATGCAACAAAGTTACTTATGCTTTGAAGTTACAAATATGTAGCAGGAACACAGAGCAAAGCCTAAAAATAAGTGCTGGGTAAACAGTTTTATCTTCAAAGATGTGAACAAAATTTATACCTGTTTTCAAATTTATTCTAGTGGCAATTTTTTTGGTGGAAGGCTAGTGATGTAGCTGTCATAAAAAAATCCAAAACCAAACACCAACCTGAAGAGGACATAAGAAAAATTTTAAAGATATATTCATTTTATAAATCCACAAAGTTTGTATTTGGAAGTATCTGTCATACTACTACAGTCTTTCTGTTTCAGCAGTCCTTATATTTGATCCATGTACTCCTCTATTCAACTAAAAAAAATTGGTTTTGGCATAGACATGACTCTTGTCTGGATGAAGTTTATCTTTCAGAAAGCAATCCATGAATAGCTACAGAATCCATGTTTTCATTTGGCCGTGTGGTCAATTATTTGCATCATTAAAAAGAACTGTATTTTATTTTGGTTTTAACTTGGGATTCGAACAAGACTCCAGCCCTTAACAATTGTTGCCTGCTAAATGTAAACTGACTTTGCAATGCTTCTTCCTTTTATTTGCATGCTTCATTCCATAAGACTTTGTTGAAAAGGTAATCAAATCACACTGTTTTTTTTTCTCCTCACTACCCTGGAATCCTTTAGCTGGTTACCAGTGGAGTTTTACAAGTCCTAGGCAGAAAGCTGAATGAGACAAGCAGCTAACAGTAAATATTTTAAATTAACATTAAAATGTTCAATGTTAAATAGAGGTCAGGCTGAAAGCTATGTGAGTCATGCCAGGTTTTAGCTGAGATATCATTTCTGTTTGAACTTGATTAAATATTTGGAGCTATTCTGTTGAGCCAACGATGCTGCAAAACAGTTATTTTCTTTCCTACAAGTGTATATTAATAAAAATTTGTATGTTTTTCTCTTATATTTAATAATTATACTATCCTTCCTTAAAATTGTTTTCTTTCTAAAATGTTTACATCCTGGAGCTGCATGATGTGCAACCTAATGACAAATATATATTGATATATATACTTTTAAATTATCAAAAAGATTGTGCAATGACAGGCTAACTTTCCTCCTTTTTTTTTTTTTTTTTGACTGTTGAGTAATTTCCCTGGACCACACATCAATAAAACCAACAAATGGCATAAAGAAGTTTTATATAATGACCATAGAACCTTGGCTTAAAGCAGGAGCTTCAATATGTGCCAGATCCTCTGTCTGAGAAAAAAAAAGTAAATAGTAATGATAAAAAGTTTGTTCCTTGGTGAACATCTTCAGAAGACAGAAAGTTCCATTTCCTGGATCTTAAATGGGTCACTTTCTTTCCAGCATAAATTAGAGTGTTAAAGAGATGACAGCATTTTGGGGACAGTTCCTGAGAGTTACTCTTTCAGTTCATGTGAGCAGCCCCTTGGTCTTCTGGAGTCCTGAAAAATCAGGACACCGACTTGCAAGCCGCCTCCATTTACATAAAAGTGAGTGCACTGACTGCAGACCATGAAATATCTGATCACTAATCATACACTGCATTTAGGTCTGGGAGGGAAACATGTTTTATCTGTATGTTTCTGATGTGCCCTGTCAATTTGTTGTACTATGCAAATGTTTTAAAAGGAGTTAAACAAGTAAAATGGAATGAAAGTAGTAATCTGTACATTTTGCTACAGTTCCTCAAAATGTAAACAAGATCTGGTTTGGGGAATTTGAAACATTTCTGATTATCTCTTGGGCTGTGATAAATCTTTTGATTGAAATGGGAATAGACTATATAGAGAGTTTTGGGGATTTTTTTTTGCTTATTGTTCTTTGAAATGCATTTTTATCTTTTTGAGTTGTACTTATTTTAAAATGTGTTACTCATCTTCATTTTCAAAGCCTTCCAGCAAGGCTGCATTTCATCAAATAATGCATAAGAGATCACGGACCTTTTGTATCATGCAAACACATTTATCTCAAATGTGCTGTCACGGTGGTACACATTGACTCATTCTACATGGTGATTAGGGATCATGGAAAGTTTTTCTAGCTAATGAGAGGCCAAGCCAATCACTCAGCAGTCAATTAAAAAGGTAATTTTTAGTAGCCAGCAGTTTTTAAATGCATCTTAAAGCTAACATAACCTGAATATTTAAAAGATACGTAGAAGATTAAATTGGTGATTAAGATTTTTATCTTGCACTGTAATATCTTAAGTTTCACTCGAATACATGCCTAATTTGAAGCTTCTGGTAATAAAACCAGCTCACATGAATGAGTGAAGCATAGAATGAGTTACAAGTAAATATTGATTGCAATATTTCTGAATTTTCCCATTTTATATAAGCCGCTTTTTTTTTTTTTTTAGAATAAGAGATTTGCTCCAAATCTATCAGAAGTACTGAAATATTCTTAAACTTTTATTACTGCCTTTGCCCATTTCAAGCATTTCCAAAATTTACTGTCCAAAATATATATTAAAAAAAAAAAACTTAAAGAAAAAAAGTTTAGGCTAGCTAGCTTCCAGATTTAGAAAACTATTTTTAGGGACTCAGAAATTCTAGTAGAAATTATCCATTTTCTCACATACTTGATTTTTTCTTAAAAATCTTATTTTTGTACATGTGAGAGATTAGAAATTATTGCAAAATTTTTATAACTGTGATACCCATTTATGATTACTTTTATCTTTCTTTTATGATCCAGGGAAATCTAATTGTATGTCTTAAAATGAATATTGGTTGTTTAAGTATTGCTCATGTTACACCACTGGTGAACTGCACGCTCGTTTCAGAAAGTCATTGGGAGCAACAGCCTACTCAAGTATTCACATGGAAATTATGATGATTGCTAATACAGGAATTACACTTTCAAGCAAAAAGGATCATCTTATTTAAGTTTATATGATGAACATAGTCAATATGACTATCGTATTGACATCAAGTCAATGGTTTCATGACATCAGCAGCAAACCTGGGCTATCACCATACAAGGATGTAAATCTTGGCCAGTCCCTACTGGCATGTTTACTCTGTTGTAAGGCTCACATGTGAGTGCACTGCATTTTAGTAGCTTATAAGTCTTCTTCCAAGATGTTTTCCACAGACCTTTTTACAGAACTGAGCAAGGTGGACTGAAAATGAAATTTTGCCTGAGCATTGTTGGGGCAGAGGAAGAAGCTGCTGCAAGCGACCTCCTGCCATTGGCATGCCTCTGTTCTTCCCCAAAAGAACCAGCCCAAAATGTCCCCAAATGTTTCTTTCAGTTTAGTAACAGCCTCCAACACAGTTGCCCTTACACACCTAGAACTGAAGACTTTTTGCAGTGATGGTTTTAAATGTCTGTTCTTCCCTTTATAGTTGAAAAGTAGACGAGAGGAAGTTGGTATTTTTTTTCTCTTCTCAGATAAAAGATGTCAGAACTTTAAAAATTATGTACTTGAGTCTCTGTAGTTGTTAGAAGCCGTATGTGTGTCTTTGTTAAAAGATGTGTATGATGGTCAAAAGATAAGACTAGATTGTGACTATTAATTAGCTGAATTCTAAAATTTAATTATTTCATTTTTCTAATGTTTCACATTGTTTTTTCCAACATGAAATTGTGTATTCATCAGTGTTTCTTATATTCTTATTCTTGCATATATCAAACGAAAACTTGTATTATCTCAGTGTTTCCAGTTGACACCTGTAGCTATACAAAAATCAATTGCAAACCAATTTTAAACACAGCATGGATTCTCACACAGAAATACAGAGGACAAGGAAGATAAGCAGTAGAATTTATATATATTTTTTCTTTATCGAAAACACCCCTGGAAGGAAGTATAGCCTGTGAACACTGTTTAATTTCAAAGCAAGACTAATGCTTTTGTTTGTATAAGAGTAGGTCTCTGTGAGGGAAAGCTCTTCATACAGAAATAGTTCTCATTCAGGAGAGCTTCATCTGCTAAGAAAGTTATAAGCAAATGAAGTTCCTTTGCTCAGCTTTCACATTCTCTTTGAATTACTTGGCTTCCGACTTTAGGCTTTATAAATGTCAGCTAAGCATAAACTTTTCATTAATTTGCAAAGGTATTCTTGATGGACAGCAAATCAGAGGAGGAAACTGTTCATAAATCATGTCAAGTTACAGCTGATGGGACAGTAAGACCTGAAACTTTTGAAGGAAGATTGTGTCAAAGACACTTTTTTGCCATCCTGTCTTGGGGCTTATAGCATATTAGATTTGCTGAGAGCTCATCCGGATGGGATTGATTTTTTTAGTCCAATTTTAGTGCTAAACATCTGAGTAGACAGATGAAGAACAGGAGGCTCCACATTCATCTTTATTAGCGCCACAAAGTTGTAAAATAAACATATGCTTGGTTTACCCAGAATATTTTTATGTTTCAGTCCTGTAATGTAACAGAAATTGTGTAAAAACTATTTTATCAATAAATTCCACTTCTATTATTATCTTAATTCTTCATTTTTTTAAATTCAGCTAGGTTCAAAAAGACTTTTGACATCATTGAGTCCCACCTATGACCAAACACCACCTTGTCAACTGGACCATGGCACTGAGTGCCACATCCAGTCTTTCCTTTAAACATCTCCAGGGATGGTGACTCCACCAACTCCCTGAGAAGCTGATTCCAACGTCTAATCACTCTTTCTATGAAGAATTATCCTGATATTAATGTTTTAGCCTTTTTTACAGAATATCTGGAAGAAGCCTCACCTAAAGACTGAAATACCAGGGGTGTAGTATATTTAACAACACCATCTCTAAATTCCTGAAATATCATCCAGAAACTAGAGATAAAATCCTGGATGCTCTAAGGAAAAAAAAAATCCAAACTCAAATCAAAAACCTGCTCTCTACCTTGTGAATTGATTACTTCATTATTACATTAATATTCAGATCCATATCCATTTGAAGGTCACAGTGCTTAGCTATAAAACCTTAAATAAGTTAAGCTCTCTCGATGCCAAAGACCTCTGCATTTAAGTTGGGCATTTCTATTAAATAGGGATTCATCAATGTCTTTTCATGTGGGTGAGTAGCAGTTTCAGTGTGCTGACCCTGTTTGCAAGCTTGTTATCATGAAGGGTTATACTGCACCCAAATATGAGAATTTTGAGGGTGACCCAAAGACTTTAATTTCTCCTGAACTCATTCAGCTGAGGTATGAGGACAGCTCTTACTACTGTGGTATTTACAGTTGGATTATTAACTCCATCCTCCTATTACCTGTGCTGAAATTGCATTTTTTAATGAGTGAGAGGATGCCTTAGGAAATAAAAAACTTTTCTTGAAAGCTAAAAATATTTCCTTTTGATAGGACAAAAAGGACAAATTTGCCATGTCATAGGTTAAGGAAAATGAGTAATAACATACTGGGTACATTTTAGAGGAGAAAAAAAGCAAAACACCTTATTCTCTTCTGTCATGGCATTGATTGGTACTATTGCATCTGATATGTACAGAATTTTTGTGTCATATCAGTTGCAGCAGATACATTTCTTTTGTCCAACTAATTGGTTAATATAAGCACAAAGATGTTTAGAAACTTCTTCATATGTCTTATAACAATCTAAGTATGTATGAGTTTTCTTGGAAGCCTAAACATTTAATTTCCTTTAAAGCAAGATGGTTCTTGAGAACAAAGACTGGGTTTGATTTTCAATTAAATGAATATGAACTTAGCTTTGAACTCCATGGACTTTTCCTATAATGCAATTTCTTCCTCAGATAACAGTGAACGTGGTATTCAGTCTTCAGTGAAAACTTCCTAAATAGCTGCAAGCAGAGTCTTCTGAGGAAGAGGGAGAGGAACATCCTTTAATGCCCTCAGAAGAGTCCTGTGGTTACACTTTTAACAAGTACACACTTGATTCCTGTGTGTGTTATAAGAAATACTGAATTGATGAGACAAAATTGGATGGTTATAGCTTGTAGAAAAATTGGAGACATAAAAGCAGGAAATGATAAGAGAGAAGATGAAAAAAAAAAAGAAAAATCCTTGCTATGCAGGAGAAGATATCAAAAAAAAAGCAAGCTGCATGTCAACTTTTTAAATCATGGGAATAGATAAAAATGCATCTGTGGAAAAAAAATAGAGCAGAAGGTTTTGCAGAGGACTTGAAAGCCCTGCACTATGAAATCAATTACTTCCTAGCTAAAGAAGAAGTGTTCAAAGACAGTCAAGAGTGCAGAACTCTCAGATGACACAGATCACTGCCAAAGCAGTAACAGAAAGCAAACATTATGTGCTTTGCTTATTTTTCAACTGCATGTATTTTGTCACTTTTCCCATCTCTGAGTGCCCTGGGGCCAAGTCATTTTTTCTTTGGTAAATTTTATGGAAAGGTCAAACAATGAATTTGGCTTGGACAACAGTGGTGGCAGGCAAGGAGTGGGGGGAATGTGTGTGGATTCCCTTCCTGAAACCTGAGATAGGTGCTTGCCTCCAAACTTAATTCCTCACTTCTTTCCTTACTTCTCGACACCTCTATATCAGATGGCTTTTTATAGTGATTCTTCAGTGATTTAAAAGAGCGATGATGGGGTAAGAGGGAAAACTCTGTTATGTGAGAATAACTGTTCCAAAGATAGGAGCTAGAAAACAAGCATAGGTAATCCACTGTTTGAATGGAGGGAGGTCACCAGTGGAATCTGGTGGGCTCTTGGCTCCAGTTGTGCTGATTAACACACCTGTGAAAGCTGTGGGACAGTGGGTAGAGCAGGAAGGTGGCAAAGCATGCATCTGATGCAATTGTATTCCAGATAGAAAGGATAAGGGCAGACAGTGAAGGACTACAAATCTGCTATAGGAAACTGCTGGAGTAATGAAAATAGCCTGTGAAGTCTAGTGTAAAGAATTGTAAAGTGACGCACATGGGAAAAAGCCATAATTTAAATTTCACATTAAAAACTGATGGGTTTTGGGCTGACCATTTTCACTGAGGACTGCATTTCTCATATATTCAGTCTTCCTGAAAAACCCACTTACTCCTTATGCTTTCTCTGTGGACAATGGCAGAACCAGCCTTTTATTTCCATTCTTCTGTTTGGCTTAAAAATAGTGCTGCCAGAGGTACTGCAAGAGTTCTCTCTAGATAACTAGGCTTTTAAAATGTGTCTTTTTTTCAGTCTAGAAGTCTGCAGTGTTTTCCTTGTGCCACATTAATCTAAGGCCATTTGCTCTCCTGATAATTAGCAAAGGACACCCACGGCAGCCCCTTAGTGTCGTGGAATACATTTTTATATTTGCAGCCTCACGCTGGGCACTTGCAGCACTTTGTTATCAAGCTTCCAAGATGATATGAATGTCAGGTTTTATAGTGGAAGTTGACAAGTGCACTTTAGAAAAGCTGTAAATGTGAAATCTGTGGCCCACTGTGTAACAAAGTGGTCAGTGACTGAGGATAAAGGTTAACAAGGTGGAAGCGATAAATCTGATTTAAGTGAAGAGCTCTTCATACCTATCTCAATAACACATCTTAATTAAACAATATTTTCCACATCACATAAGATGTTTTTGCTTCCTTTTCAATAATTGGATAGAAACTTGAAATAATCAGGAAAAGAGGATGGTATAAGAGAGAGCTGAATTGCTGTCTGCTTCTAAATTTTCTGCCTTTTCAAGGCATTTTAAGACAGTTTTTCGTCTAAGATTGAGCTTAAGATTAAGCTTGAATGTGCATTGCACTGATTTAAAGAGGAAACTTTGGTGACTTACATCTCTGGACAGTTCTAACAAGTGCCGTAAAAAGATACCTGCTACCTCTCAGAGACAGAATAATTTCAGACTAAGACTTCATTAAGGCCTGTATTGAAATACAGGATTTTTCATCTTCAGAACATCAGAGGAAAAAGGCCTTAGCAAGAACCTCATTTAAATCAATAGGCTGGCTTTAGCGTAAACAATTCCAATAACAATGCTTACTGACTGTCAATAGAAAACCAAAAAATTATGTGAGGATTTGAATAATTTGAGCTAAGTCAGGAAAAAAAATCCCAACTGCTTTATTTTGTCTATACGGGACTAGGAATTAATTTAATGTGATGTACAGAATGAACTGATTCACCTTATTATAAATTATGAAAAAATATGCTTTTGTATTTCCAAACATGCAGATATATGAATATTTTAGCATAAACTTTAGGCACCTGTGATGGCCTATTTTTATATCACACATTCACTGTTCAACTATCTGTAATCTGAATAGTCCCATCCTTTTTTATATCACTTAGAATGAAACATTATTAAATAATAATGAAACCTAATGATGGACATCAAGCATGAAAAACCTTCAACAGAAAATAAGCATCAAAGAGGAGACAAAAAAAATAAACAAAAAAAAGTAACAGAAAACTGGAGAAAAGAATGAAAGCCTAAATACCTATCTATCAACATAACTGAATAAAGAAAGCTGCATAATTGCCTTGAAGGTCATCTGTCAATTTTCACAAGACAGCTGCTGAGAAATGAGCAGACATCTTATCAATGCACCCACTGTGAATTTTGCTGAATGTAGCACAGTCCAGTCAAAAAGGCTCAGAACTCACTGCCACAGAGGGTAGGAATCAGGTGACTACTTGTTCTAAAGCACAGGTAACTACCCTTAAAATAAACATGCAAAAAACCTCACCAAGATGAACAAACCAGCATCCAAAAAACCCACTTTATTTACATTAAATTATTGCCAGTGTTGGATCTATGACCCAGATGAGCTGCTCTAATACCTGAGGAAGGATTTTCACTGTATATATACACATAGTCTGAACATTACAAGAGATAAAATACCTTTAGATCTTTTTAATGAGTATGTATTATAATCAGATTTTTAGATCCTTTCTCTTCAAGAATTCCATCAATCTTTGGTAACTATGGTTGGGGCATCTTTGCTATGTCATATATTTTTCTATTGCTCAAGATGGTAAGATCTACTTTGAGAGGAATATGTTAAGACAGACGCAGCAAAAATCAACAAGACTAAGAAAGCACACGTCCGGTGACAAAGCGAAGGATAAAATATTAAAAAAAAAAAAAAGAGGAAAGATGCCCCAGGATTCACCCAAAATACTTTCTCCTTTGAAGTCAAACCAGTACTTGTGGTATTTTGGCAGGCTGCCTTCACATTAAAAATATTGTGGGAACAGGCAGCTCATTCTCCAGTTAAGAGTTAAAAAATGGCTGCCTCTAAAGATTCATTAAACTCGGATCTCCCATCAACAGGTTTCTTGTCCATGCTGGGCTTTTCTTCTGAATTTGCAAGTTTACGCATTTATGCAACCACTCTACTTCAAAAACTTCAGTGTTTCTCCCTTGCATACCCAATATTCAATTATCTCTATGAATTTGCAAATCTGAGACATCAAAAACTGAAAGAAATGCAAGTGAAAAAATATGGTTGAAAATTTCACTGAGGTGTAATTTTGGCTTTTTGATAAATGAATTTCTTTGTTTTCAGAGCTGAAGTCAGAACGTTATTACACTGACAAGACTTCTCTCTCCCTCTCACCAATCTCTTCCTCCAGCCATTTGCAATAGAGCTTTTTGGTTGCTTCAAAATAATTTTGAAGGAATAGTACCAACAAGTAGTGTCAGAGCCTCAATGAAAATATAAAAGAGAATCTGTCAACTGCTTGGCCTACGAGTGCTCAAAACCTCGAGAAGGGCCACTGGTTTTTTTGTGGAATAAACACAGAAGCCAAAGCTTTTGAACTCATTATCAAAGCATAAAAACACAACAAAAGCATAAGCAAAGACAATGCCAATTTGTAGGATTAGACTGCTTTTGTTTATTTTTAAAGAGGCATTATCTTTGTAAGCTAAAAATCATTATCCAATGCCTCTGTGGGGGATAGGACAGTAGACGGGAAACTATTTCCAACCATGATGGTGTCAATAACTAATGTAACTACGAACAACCTGCAGATATCTCTGTTTGGTGCAGGGTTTGGTGGTGAAAGGCTTTTTTATCTTTTCTGCTGCTGAAGGCCTGAGTAACTGCACATTGCCCATCTGAATGCTCTTGTAAAGTATGTGCAAAGGAGGGGATGCATTTTACAGGGCAAGATAGCACCAAATGGAGAGGGCACTGTTCCCATGGAGAGGAGAGCTGGCCCCCACCTGTCTGCACTAGAATTCAATGAGTTACAGGCAGTCTTGACTCCAAATTGCACCACAGTCATGGTTTCTCTCCAGGAACAGCACATGACAACAGAGGTTTGGGCATTTTTGTGCTGCGACGCCCAAACCCAGCCACCACTCTGTAAGATCACAAAGTTCCCTGTGTACAAAGTTTTCAGAGTGATCCCACACAATATTGCAAACCAGTGTAATTCCAGCCCAGCAAGCAGAAAGACAGCTTGGTTGCCTCCAGAGTGCTTTATTCACCTTCTCATAACTCTGTATTTTTATAGATACTATACATTCATTGTTTAGAACTGAAAACAAATATTAAAATTTAAAATTCCACATTCAACTACTTTTGAAGGGTTTTATGTCATCCTAAGACATTCAAATCTTTGCTCTCAAACACTTTTCTGGATTATGGCTCAATTTTAAGACCTGTGAGCACAAGACTTATTTCCCAGATAACACAGGTGATCATTGAGGCAATGACATGCAGGGGATGAGCAAAAAGACATCAGACATGGTCCTGCCTGACCACACACAGCTAAGTAGATCCTTTGCTTTAAATATATGGCACATAATCCCACCTGGAGAAATGCTATCTGAATGCTGTTGCACCAGGACAGTCTAAAGTTCAATTCAGACACAGGAGCAGAATCACAGGCCTTCCTCCATAAATACACCTCACAAATACCTTATTCAATTACACACTGTTTATCTTGCAGTATTCCTCCAACTTGCTAGGATCACAATGAAATCAAAACCTCTCTTCTCTATAGTTGCAGTCTCCCTCAGCTTTGTGCTGCATGCATGCAAATTCAATAAGCTGTTTTCAGTTCACTACGAAAATAAAAGATGAGTTTGAACAACCACAAGGACTGCCTTCTGCTCCCCCTCCCACCCTAACATTAACCATGCATCACTGACCTGCATGTAGTTTTCCAAGCAAAATTTCATCTCAGCTGTTTCCTTTGCTTGCTTCTAGGAATGTTATATAAGATGGTATCAACAGCCTTACTGGGGATATATGCATTGGCTGTTTATCCCTGTCCACAAGGTCTGAGCCTCTGCCACCACAGGGAGTGTGATTGCCTTAGCAGGATTTCTTCTTGGTAGATCCAGGGTAACTGTCACTAATCTCCTTGTGACCTTCTAGGAGTTTGCAGATTGTTTCTGTGATAATTTCTGCCAATTTGTTTCTGAGAGATGCGTATTTTTCACTCTGTAAGTCTTTCTTCTTCCCCTCAATAAGACTGGAATCATCCAAACTCCTTGCCAGACTCTGCCCAACTTCCATACCTCCTGGTGATCCACTAGAAAAATTCATAATGATTTAACAAAATATAGAAACAGCTTACTGTCTAATTCAGTAAATTCAACTTATTACTAAAATATCATCAAAAGCTGCTGAAAGAGCTTATACATATTATCTCCTTTTAATTATTCTTTTTGTCAGTAAAGAAGTTGGTTTGTACACTACTGATACGCTTTATGAATGATTGGAACTTTTTGCAATTAGTATTTCTGGAACTAAGAATTCATGTCATAATCTGTATTTTTTTAGCAAGCATTAATTTTCTGTGTTACAGAATGGAACAAACAAATATGTATTTAACTACTACAAAGGAAATGTTACAGTGAAATGTGATTGTGTGAACCACAGGTCAGAGAAAAGTAAGCACTTTTAATCTTGGCTGATGGTTAACTTCAACATATAACAGGCCATATGTGAAAAAAAAAAATTAAACAAAAAAGAGAGAATAATGAAATTACACTTCCTTCAAAATAAGTTTTTATATGAAAACAAACCATGTAATTTATAGTTGGAATTCCAAAGCAAAAAGGAGAAAATAAATCTCAATAGTTGTTAATAAATGGCTCTTAAGAGTCTTAAAAAACAACCAACCAACCAACCAACCAACCAACCCAAAACCTAGAAAGCATGATAGACTAGTCTGGATGTACATAAAGCATTCACACATTATAATATACAGAGAAAAAAAATAACTGAAAGTTCTGAATAAGAAACTTGCTTACTTGCTAGCCTATATGAAATAACCTGTCATGTCAATGAATCACTTTGAACACTTTCTGTGTTCTGTCTAGAAGCTTCATGTGAAGTGATTCCATTTCAAATAACATGGTGTCCTAGTTTCAAACTACAATTTATTCATTAGAATGTCTAGAGCGTTTAACAAAAGACTTCAGAAAAAAACCCTTGAAAGTATTAATTAAAAGACTGAAAAAGAAGGGGTGGGAAGGTATTAAAAATTACTAATTTAGGATAAGAGAGGGAAATAAGTTGTTCATGTAACTTGACTTCTAATGTGAGTAAATAAATAACCAGCTGAGAAAATTTTACTGAATTTGGAACAAACACATTTAATTTTTTTGGCAGATAAGAAGGAAGATTAAGAGACCTAATTTGCATTGCTCAATTTAAATTTTCTAAATTACCTACTGTCTCAGTCCGAAATCCCAATTTGTTTAAAACTGGAGCACAAATAAAGCACCTCTAGTCATGCTGGGGCCTACACTTCTTGTCTAGGTTTTAAATCTTTGATGTCACTGCTGTTCTGCAAAAACCTGCCTGCATAAACAGAGCAATTGTGTGACACAAGCAGGCTTGCTTAAACCAAAGATGGGCAAGATGTACAAGATATACTATTATATTAATATGAAACATTCTTTTACTGTTATGAAAATTGGACATTTCAGACTGAGAGAGAATAATGTAAGATAACATGCTGGGAATTATGGCAATCTGGGGTAAAAAATCCATATATATTCAGTGCAGAAATCAAAAAATGAGTTTTTTATATATATACACTTTTATCAGTGAAAATTTCAAAAACTAATAAAACTTCTCAGATTCTCATCATGTTGTGAGGAAATTGATGATGGACCTATTGATAAAAAGGAAAAACAGATGGAAATCTGTCTTTGAATACAGTCACATTTCTACTGTAACTGCTTTCTGAGTAGGAAACCAGAAATAAGTGACAGTACTGAAACAGGAGGCTGTAAAGAGAAGAAACAGACTGCAAAAACTGGTGATTTAGTGGGTATCTTAATTTCTGGGAGCAAAAGTTGGATTTGCTTCGTCCTGTCTGACAGTAACTTTTTCTGAGTAACAATGCAAAAAAATATTTGATTGATGCTTGCGTTCATTACAATCATTTTTTCTTTATTGTATGTGGAAGGTGCCACCAACATTCAAATTGGAGATTTGCTAGAAACAACGAAGTCATAGTGGATGTGGATCTGGGCCAAGACAAGGCCATGTGGTGGACAGGGCCAGGTAACCCACAGAACTGCCAGGTAGGGAAGGATAGACCTTACCTGGCACCATAGCTGGGAATGATTATGTCTCTTGGAAGCTGGTAAAATTATGGCATTCAGCTTTGGGTTAGACTATGAAAAATTAGATATGAGGCCTAAAAAGTTGCTTTGTGTGTGTACAGTACAGCAGAGCCATTTCATTTCCCAAAAAGAACAAAAATACTCGTATTGTAAGTGGGATAAGTAAAGAAAAGGTACATTGAAATCTCTGCCACACTGGATTATGTCCTCTCTAAATATATGGAATTTTAAGGACAGGTAGGAAGATTTTTATACAGTTCATGATTATTTAATTAAATTATATCATGTGCAATATTTCTTATAGTAAGCTTCCATGTTCTCTTGTTTTCCTTCATTCTTACAACTGCTGGTACAACTCACAAGTTGTTTGGTGGATCATTATATTTAATATGCTTTGAAGTGGTCACACATATATTTAACTTAAATTTTATATCCCAAGACACACTGTCTAAATTTCCACTTGATATGCCATAGAATGCTTAACACCTTTTTGTCTGCTTTTACTGTGGACAGGTTCCTGTAGGTTTAGTTTCCATAAAGTAGACAAGAAATTAGAAGTTGGTGGGACATGGTGGAGGCTGAATTTAGGGTGTAGTTATACTTTAGTCTTAACCAACCCAACTTATTAAATTCTTCAGTGTCTCATAAATAATGCCAGGTTATTTAACAAGATATATCATCTAATGATGAAAGAACATAGCCTGGTGTATTTATACTCTTCATAGGCTGGGGTTTGTATTTCAAACATTCATCATTTGCTCCCCAAAGGGAACCTTGCCATATCAAATACCGTAAGAGACCATTAGCTGTGATAATTAGGTAAGCTCTCAAATATTTCCTCTGTTAAGTCCTGGTTAAACTGCCTGTTTTGATTTTATATCCTTTCTGTCTGAAAAAAAAAAAATGCCATCATCCTGGCTGTGCAGATGGCCATATGTCTCTTTTGTCACAGAACTGGAGTTTCTTTCCAGTAGCAGATTGGGCAAACATGGAAAAAAACCCACCCATTATACTCAAAAGCTTTTGGTATCTGGTTGAAGAGATCATAACCATCCAAATCCAACAGCCAAATTGTATCTTCCCTCCCCACAAACCACATTAGATTTGTACATTCTCCCCATGAGATGTGCATGGCAGTAACTGGGCAGCTGGTGCAGATTTTCTTTCTTTTTACTCTGTATTTTCGAGGGGCTGGCCTGGTGTTCTGTTCAGGTTCCAAAAATGTAAGTTGGTACATGGGCTGGTGTGCTGCTGCTGCTTGCTCAGAGATGTGGGCTACCAGCTTCCATCTGGGTCGTGACAACAATTTCATTCTGATCTCTGTACAGGCCTTTCTCCAAACAATTGTGTTCTCCTGAGAAAAGCTGTTGTTTTTGAGAGCCAGGTTTCAGATGGCCAGCTTGCTGCCACTCCACAGGTTGAAGCTCTATTCTACATTATACTTTCCTTAATAAATCCTGATTCTAGGCTGTAATAAAAATCAGTGAATTTCATGAGCGAAATGAAGGTGAATCTGTAGGTTAAAATCATTTTTTAATTATTATGTGTATGTATATATATATACACACACATATATATAATTAAAACTTCAAATGAAAATCCTGAGAACTTATGGATTTATTTGGCATGAACTTCTATAAGCTATTAACAATTTCAGTTTCTTAGGTTTGCGTGCAAGATTTTGTTATTCACTGTCAAATCCATTTTTATCTTTTGCTGGATTACTTGCTTTAGGATGAAATTGATGAGATAATATTAAATGCTGGTGACAGTAAAGTTGCATTTTGACAATGGGTCTATTAATAAAAACTCTTAAAATTCCAGATAGATTTGTCCTTTAAACATGTCTTTCCTCTACTATTGCCTGTGTGTGTACAATGAAGAGAGGGCCATTATACCTATCTTAATTACACGGAACATAGTGAAGGTAGTAATTATCATCTACAAATTTTCACAGAAACAAATATTAGTAACAACCAGTCTTTATTGCCAGATGAAAAAATGTCTACATTAAGTCTGGCCTGAAATTTTGGACTTCAGGGAGAGAACAAGTGTATAATTAGGGACCTTTTCTTTACACTGATTTGAACCAAATTTTCTCATTTTTATGGCTTTTATCCTAAAGATGTAAATATGAATGTTTAATCTACATTTCATTATGGGAGGCTATTACAACCTCTGGAAAGTATTTTCATTTAGGATGTTGCACAAAGTTTAAAAATTTGATGTAGAATTTTATCAAATCCCATATTTATTACCTTAAGAATATACCTAGTTGCTTTTGAAGTTGAGAAAAGATATATATAATTATATTGTAATTCAAACAAAGAAATTACATTCACCAGTATCACAAAATCTTCTTGTAATAAACTCACCCTCAAACCTCCTGGATTAATGTGTTTTTGCTACTTTTCGTTCTGCAAGCTTTTATTTTCCTTCTGTGGTACTTTTGAGCTATCTGCTGTAAAAGCATTTCTTGCAGATTTTCTTGCATTTAGTTTCTGCGTATAGTCCTCTGTGAGCCCATGGACAGTACAGAAATGAGATTTAGGCCAGCATGACACTCCACCTAGCTTGCTGTCCTTTCCCAGGAAAAGATGAGGAATTGATGTAAGAGCAGCAAGTGGTACCCAGACAACTCAGCTGGCTGCTGTTCCTGCCTCCAGGGAGCAAAAGAAAAGAGAAGCATAAAGTGAAGGCTTAAAAGATCTCCTCTGTCTGATAATACCCTCTTGACTTGGATCTCCTGGCAAGGTGGAAACTGAAGTTGGATTTGGGTCACTTCTTCAGCACCCAGTATTACCACTCAACTGTAAGCTCAGGTTTTTTTTTCAGCAAGTTTTTATTCCACACAGTTAAAGCTTCTTCTGCTGTCTGTCTCAACATATTGAATTTCTAATTGCTAATGAGATGTAGTTTTCCTCATGGTACTACCAGCTGTGGTCTTTCACACTGTCTTTCCTTTTCTACTTTAGGCTGACCTCAATGTTTAAAATTTATTTGAATTATTGTTACTAATTTTATTTCTTGCTGTATATTACTGAAAATACCAATTACAAGTATTCATATATGTGGACCACAGAGAATATTTACTATTTGCCGTAAAAAAAAAAGTCCATATTGAAGAGACAGTTCATGACTATTCACCATGTTTTCTCTTGGTTTCACAGCTTTGAAAACTAGCATCAAGACTTGAAAATTCCCTGGTTTTCCTTCATCTTTTAAGGGTCAAGAGTTTCAATTATAGCAAATTAACTGTACTGATTTGGTATTTATCTGCCTGAGGGTCTTAGTCATTCCATATGTAAAATGAAAATAAAGGGAGACTTTTCATGAACTGTATTGATTATGTCACAGTGAAATCTCTGGTGGGTGTATTTGACACACTGAGCTTCTAAAAAGCCATAATGTAATTAATACTCCTTCTAAGTGCTTTAAGGGCATATCTCTGTCTTTAGTTCTAAGTTCCCCTGAGCCTTCACGACTCATCTGGCTCCTGCCTCTTAAGAAGAGAAAAGCGAAGTTAATAAGTATACAGCTGTACAAATTTATTTCTGAAGGATGAAATCTATTGCTATGACAGCCCATATGTTCAAATTTTGGTAACAGCCAGACAGGGTTAGCAATAAAATTTGTAACAAGAATTTCAAAGTGACTGTGCATCTTGGGTTTTGAGAAATAGATAAAAAATAGCAATAACACATACAAGGTTGGAATATATTGTGAAAATTGTCTGGTTCTTATTTAAAAATTTGCATTAAATTTGCACATGTAAGAAAAGATTAAATAGTTATTTCCCACCTTCCCAAACTAGAAAGTCTTTGATTCAAAAGAAAAGTCTTCAGATAACTTCCATTTTCAAGGAATAGGAAGTGTCAGTGATGTAACTACAGAAAAGAATTGCTGAAAAATAGACTCCATCTCTGTCATGAACATTCACTACTTGATAATAGAGTAACAGAAAGGAAAAAAGGAGATCAAAGCTCAAAGGAAAAAATATAAAAAGCCTCATTTTCCATTTAAATTGTCTTCTTCAGATTTGCCAGTCTAGAACAGTTATGTGTTCTTTTGGGTGTCTGTGTCTCAAGTTTTGGAAAAGAAAAACATTGGCACTTCTTGTGCTCAGAGCTCTTTTTCATAAGTTTTTATATTTACTGACCAAACAACTTCTATGTCTAAAACAAGAAAAACAAATAGAAGTTCATAGCATAATGTTTTTGCTCAAGTAGATCAGAATAAGATAACATTTTTATGAAAACTGACTTAAGAGATTTAAATCTTTCTGTATATTTCAAAAATTATCAAATTGTTCCTTCTGCTGCTGCACTGGACCGGTGTTTTGGCTTTGCAAGGTACATTCTCCCCTGTAATAGATGTAACTGTGCAGAAATTGTCACAACTATCTATAACTGTGCACTTTGATTTCTTTTGTTCTTGATTATGATAACTGCTTGTCTGATCCCACAGTAATGTATAGTGTATAGGGAGGGTTAGCACCCATTCCTCTAGATATATAGATTGCTGAGACTGACATAGCATTGTCCTAAAAGGAGAAAACTGCATTTATATAAATCCTGATCTAAAAAACAATCAATGAATTGGTTGTAATCACAGGTTTTTGAACACTAAAGTACCTTTGGCATGAGCAGACAGGGGACCCCCAGAAAAGCCTCTGTAACAGTTGCTAACTTTTTTGTTTTACCTCCTGTATAACAACTGTTGGTGGCTCTAGTTTCCAGCTACAGAAGATAGGCTGGTTGTTTTAAAATTGTATTTCAGCTGCAGATTTATACATGAATTTTAGGAGCTTGCTTTTTTTAACAAATGTGGTGGTATTTGTTATTGGGTTAGAAAATCGCATGCAGAAAAAACCTGCATGATTGCAGTGCAAAGCCACGTAAGGAGCAGACTCAGTGCTGCCTCAAAAGCTTTGCCAAATGTCTATTATTAAAAATAAGTAAATGGATGTGATTGAGATTTCAGGAACTGAGCAGACATCATCGTCTATCTTCCATCCTACCTTTTCAAACAGTGATCCCCGTGTCTCAAAACATTTCAGGACTGGTTTATTTTAATCCTGTACCATTGCCACTGAAGATGGCAGCTTTTAGCCTTTAATTTAAACAAATACCCATGTGTGTTTCAAGTCAGAGTCTCTGAAATTACTGTTTGTTCACAGTCAACCTGATCTGCCATTCAAGAAAGATCAATTTGGAAAAGAACACCTGCAGTAAAGCACTACAAGGATAAAGAGGTGACTGGAGACCCTGATTTAGGATACTAAAAATGATTGGCCTGTTTAATCCAGAAAGAGAAGAGGGGTGTGTATTGTTCTCCATCATTTGTTCAGGAATAAGCAGCAGGGAAAGCAAAGAGCTACTAAAGTTTAAGGATGATTTTGGCAAAAGAATAAATGAGTATAAATAGTCTATGAATAAATTTAAGGTAGATATTAAAGGAAGGTTTCTAGCCATTAAAAAGTTGATGTTCTGAAAAAAGCCTTTGAACTAGAACAACTGTGGGAAAAAAGTAATTAGCAATAAGAAAGAACTACTGCTATTTGTTATCTGCAGTTCCACTGTTGCCTGCAATTTCCAAGGGCTGTAAAGATGACACAAAATTTCTTGTCTAGCCCTGTACCCACTTCCTCTTGGTGGGATTCAGAAAGTGTGCAGTTCATGTGTTCTGTGAGTCACACTGACTTGCAGGTCTCAGACCTTCACTTAAACCACTAGGAAAGATTTGTAGATGTTGGGAAACTGGAGGATATTGTGCACTATTATGTAGAGGGACTCATTATTTCTGTCTTTTAACAGAAGTACATATACTATTACAGAACTGTACATCTATATCTTACCCATCAATCCTATAGCTGATAAAATACACACCAAAAAATGTGTTTAAATCCCAAACATCTCAATATTCATACTTTACATCTTGCAAGATAAAATTACTTTTAAAAAATCTTGTTCTGCTGTCATAATATAGAGTTTAGCCTATAAACTATTGTTAAGTTCATCATCAAAAAACCTGAGGATACCTCTAGCAAGTCCCTTTTTCTCATACAGGAATAGATAGGGAAAGATAGTCAGTAACCTAAAAGCTTCCAGCTCTGCAAAGAAAGAGGTGGAAATTATATATTACATCTTTCAAAGAGCAGCTTCACAGACACACTGCTTCAGAGAAAGAACTAAGCAATGTGTGAATTCAGGTTTGCAGCAAAAACTTCACTGCCAAAGCCAAGGGCTCTTGAAACCTAACATTTACGTCTCCTTCAGAAATGTCTTACAGCTCAAATATTGCAGTAGTGGCACACTGAAATGTCTTATATAAAAGGCATTAAAGGTAAGATTGAAACTATTGTCTGAGAAGATATTTAATATTCATGAAGATGGAATTACCAAAAAGCACCAGGTGACTAAAGAAAGCTCTCCTAAAACTGAACATTGGAGAAGAGTACAATTATTTCAGATGTGAGTAATTTAATGAATAGTAATCAACATTACTGACCAAATAGCATCTATTGTGATTATTCATATTAACAGCACAAGAAATGTAAGGCATAGCAGAACACAATTTATTAATTAAACTGTATGAAAGCAGTGACTTGTGGGTAGATATTAACTAAATTAAAAAAACAGGATGTTTTTAATTAGTTACAGAGGTAAAACAAGTAGAACTGGAAACCAAAATGGTAAAGAGGCAATGGAAAACTAAAATCTCCTCGACCCTTTGCTACTAAAGCAGTAAAGCTTTAACAAAGTGACCTGGGAATCACCTGGGAAAGTGAATAAGCCAGGATCAGATTTTTTGGATGTTGTATTACAAAGGAGAAGAAAAAAACTGTAAAAGTTGGCAAAGAGGCAAAAAAAAGACACCTAGAGGGTGATGATTTGCTTTCTTCTTAAAATAACAATCAAGATAAGAAACCAAGCGAGTAGCATAATTCATGGAAAAAAACAGAACAGAAGTTAAAGGAAATCATATGGGATGTCAAGTCCTTTCTAACAATGCATATAAAAATGAAGATGTAGCAATCTGTTCTTGTTTCGCCTTATTTCGATAGAGATTTTCAAGTGATTCTGGAAAAGGATCACCTTACTGTGTCAAGAGCATGAAAATACAATTTCAGACATCCTGCATCTACATTTTTTCTTTGTCAGTAACCCAATATAAGCCCATGTCAGAGTATTAGGCAGAAGCTAGGAGATGAAGAACTGAAACTAAAACTGAAACTGCCCAAGTAACACTTGAGAGAATAACTTACTGCTCCCAGTGCTAGTCACATACGTTAAGTCATTTGGCACAGACGTTCCCCCCAGAATTGTCCTCTTTTCAACAGCAAGAACAATTCCATTACATTCAGACACTTAAGTAAAATAAAATGCATGCATTGCCAGTGTTACACGGCATAGATAAAGTTAAACCTCCCTACAGAACATGCAGGGCTTGCT
Organism: Promerops cafer; assembly: GCA_013398275.1. Lineage (NCBI taxonomy): Eukaryota > Metazoa > Chordata > Aves > Passeriformes > Nectariniidae > Promerops > Promerops cafer. The sequence goes on along the minus strand of VZSE01003600.1, from coordinate 2,533,302 downwards.
CTCCAGTGGAGATCTCAGTTCACAGAGACAGTGTGTGATCCAAGTCTAACTCTGTGCCTTTCTTTTGCTTCCTACTCATAACAACCCTGAACTCCCTTTCCAGCTCACCAGGGGACTGAGCCCTTTGCTTTCAGGTGAGCCCTGCTTCTGAGTTCGTTACACTTTTAAGTGTGATGTGAAGCTTAGCACGCTGCCTCTGGAGGTAGGCTGCAAGTGGAGCTGCTATAGTGCCTAGGAATGCCAGTGTCATGTCATGAAACCAGTGAGAAAAGCAGCACAGAGCTTGGCAAAGATCACTTGATGTTTTAACTAGAATTGTGCATTTCTATCTTCCAAATGAACAATGTAATAATTAAATTGGAACAACTGTCAGGACTTCTTTAAATTCAAGTGGGAAAAGCATTGGCGAATAGAAAAATTTATGCAAAACATTCCCCTAGGTCTGCAATAAAAATGTCTGAAATGGTGTTCAGTGTTTACATCTCTCTGCAAGGCCCTTTGGCTGTTTCTCTACACCTTCTTGAGTGCTTCAAGTAAACTTCTGGAATATGTGTACTATTAAAAGATTGATCTTTAAGTATCAGCCCAGGAAAGGGGAAGGGGTTACTATGCTTCCTCTTGTGACTGATTTGTTGAGGAGTTAATTCCTCTAACTGCTCAGTACTGCTTTGCAAGACTTTTTCTTTGATGACTTGCTTTTATCTTCTTTTTTAAAGTATTTGATGAAAAAGTCAAAATGCAAAATATTAATAAAGCTCTGAATATTAAGGCAACAGCTAAATTTCTGTATTTGTCTCTGGGAATGGATAAGCCGTGTTAGAATGAAAACTTGCATTGAATGATCCTATATGCTCTACTATACAACAAAGGTAAAAAAATTGTACAGACATTAAATCCTTCAGACAAATGAATGACAACAAATACTTTATTTTATACAATAAAAGGTGTCTGGAAGACATAGTGAAGTCTAAAAAGAAAAGATGCAGAAATGAGACAATCAAAACTCAAAATAAGCAAGTAAGACTGGAAGTTGCATAAACAGGAACAACTACTTTGCTGTGTTAAGAAGTTCCCTGAAGATTGACTAGAACAAATATTTGTTCTGGTTAGGAACTACGAAAAATGATCACAAAGCTATCTTCAGATGAATAAGATTTAGTTCCCTTTAGAATTCTTTTCTTCAGAGAGAATGTTGTAAAGGGGATTTGAAGTAAAACACACAAGTGGTCTCACAGGTCTTTCTGAATACTGCAACATGTCTGTTATGCAAGAAAAGAAGACAGAGAAAAAAGTTAGAAAATAAGTATAAGGAAAGAGACAGAGAAAGGAAAATGGTATGCACTAAATTTTTTCTATACATGTACTCTGCTACCAGATACTTACCAAGTCTACGCTCTGAGCCACTGTTGCTTCATGCTAAGTCTTAAATTCACCTGCAGAGATTTCAATTTGCTCATGTTGAAAGGCCTGATACAATTTAGGTCTTCAACTGAAGGCTTAAATGTTTTCTAAATTTCATATGGCTTCATGCTTTTTACAAGAACTTTATTCAAATGATATAAAGAACATTTTGTAGTTCAGTCTCATTAATACAGTAATACACTGGTACCCTGTGATCAGAATAAGAGTAGTAGAAATGGTAGAAAGAGACTGCAGGCTTCAGGGAGAGTAATTTTAACTCTGCTGTCCTGTATAAATCATGTGTTAAGTTTATCAGAGATTTTAAAATTTAAAAATTTCAAAAAAGCCAATTAACTACTAGAAATTTCACCATCACTCCAGATATCATGTATCAGAAATTATGAATGCAGAACCTGCAGTAACCTGCAAGCAAGAGCTGAGTCAAATGAAACCTCGAATCGCTTCATATTACTTATGTTCAAATCCCTTTTCTTAATTGTGGACTCAGGTGCCTTTTGAGAATTGCTAAAAACTCGATGGAATTTTGCTGAGAGACATGAACAGAAAAATACTCTGAGGAAGGCTGGCATGAAAGCCTCTGAAGAATGAAGAGAACACAGGAGGTATTATCTCCTAGGGATGAATAACACATAATAATCTCTTTCTTATACCACACATGATACACTTTCCTTTTTCCAAAAGCTCTTCAATCATACACTCCTGCCCAGGAACACTTATCTATTAAGACCTACATTTTCTGTCTGTTCACTTACATCACCACTGGGAGACTAAGACCTTTGTTTAGCTTTCATGTACAGGGAGCAGGAAGAACCCTGTATTATTCCTGGTGTAGACCTCTCTCTCTGTAATAGCTGGTATATCCTTCACCCTGCTTTCTTCCTGCTGCCTGTGAACCAAGGACCACAGGCTCAGCTCTGACACTGCACAGATCCAAAACCCCAAACTACTGAAGAAGATCTCTGAGCAAGTTCATCGAAGGATAGGAAATCAAGAAATTATGCTGTCAAGATGAAATCATTATCGAATCAGGGTGCTAAGAAAGAGATCCCTTCATGGGAATGCAGAATATCTATGGGAAAAAAACCTGTGAATCTGGCTGGGGTTGGGTTTTTGGGTCATCACATTAAGATATCAACCTGTGCTGGTGAGCTGGTTGAAAGTTACATCTCAGCAACAGGGAAGAGTTAACTTACAGCCACTGCAGAGGTCATCAGTTTCCCATTTGGCTGGGGTTCTCTGGGCAGCAAAGACTCCTCAGGTGCTGTCAGAGGATGTCAGTACATGAAGGGTTAGCCTGACAGATTGCTAAGTCCTAGACATCTTTTGTACATTAATCAATAAGTATTTGCTTAATACTTGTAAGTTCTGTATATTCTGCTTTCAGAGATTCTTTACACACAGCTAAAGAAGTCTGAACAAGCTGATCCAGAAGAGAAGATCTATCACTGGAAAGCTTTCTTGTCACCTGTCACTTCTACTGCACTTGTGAAAAAAATCCAGCCATAATTCAAGTCTATTTCTACCCCTGAAACACTGAAATATATTTGGAATTGAGCAGAAGACAGCAAACGTTTAACCACCTATGACTTGTATCAGTGAACACGTTGGGAGAGAAAGTGAGGATTATTACACCCAGCTGAAGCCTCAAGGAGAACTGGAATTAAGCATAAAGTATCATCAGAATTTTCTCAAGAGGATAGGTAGTTAATCACACTTCTATTCTTTTGAAGAGTGTCAATTTTTCCCTCCTTTATTTTCACTTCATAAGACAGTTTCACTTTTCAAATTGAAGATTGATTATAAGATGGTCAGAAGTATTGAGACAAAGTAGAATGCTATCGTATTGTTTCAGCAAACAAACAAAATGCTCTGTCTGTTATCAAAAGGCTTTGAACTTTTAGCAACACCCCTCTTTTTTTTTTTTTTTTGGTGGTGTTTCAGGGTTCTTTTGAGAAAAGTAGGAGTTTGAAACAGTGCTTGCATTAACGTTTTTATCTGTAGCATATTAAACCGCTCAAAAGAAAAGTAGCTTAAATGTTTGGAGAGGCTAATTATTAGAAATGTATCCCAGCTCATGATGAATTCCATTGTGATTAATGAAATGTAAATATTTAGCCATGCCATCACTCCAATAGTAACATTCTACCTATTGAAATTCTCCTGCAGCAGGTGACGAGTACTGGTTCCTACACAACACACAATATCTAAGATCTCACTGAGGATAAGCAATATGGTATTTGCAAATCTTTTACAGAGTAGAGATCCATATATTCTCGATGTTTTCAAAGCTACATTGCTCATTTCTAAATAAATAATAAAAAAAATCATTAAGAGTTCCCCTAGATTTAATAGCTGATATTTTCTTAAAAAAATTATGATTGTCATTTTTTCGTTTTGAGAAACTTAGCATGGTATCCTCTTCTTCCTTTAAACATTTTTGAAGTTGTTCAATTTTAAACATAACCCCTTTGAAAACTCTGCTATTCTACTGTATATGCGAAATAACTAACAATCCCTCTTGAAAAGCACTTTACACTTTACACTTGTTCAAAGTGCTATGTAAACATTCACTACTTAAATTATTTATAGACATTATACCTGGAAGGAGCACTCTAGATTTTTCTTTTTCAGTATGTCTATTCTTCAATTAGGTGCTATTTTAGCCTACTTAGAAAACTTGTCCTTGTCTGAGAATGGTCTCCACGGTTTTTAGAATCGAACCAAATTAATATAAAATAGTTATCTGTTCAAAGGCAGCCTTACTTCATGGATATCACATTTTCTTTCAACAATCTTCTTCCTTTAAGAGGCACTTGCAAGGGATATTAAGAAATAGATTTGCAACTGGAAGGCAGGAAGTGGTAGTTTAGATATTTTATTTTTCTCTGCCCTCAGTGAAAAGTGACCCTCAGCTGCATTTGACCTAAGAACAATGAAAAGTTAAGTTTTATAAACAGACGAAATACTACGTGTACTTTATACCTTTACGAAATTGTACTTTATACCTTTCAAGGGTTTTTTTAATATGTTTTTGTAAGTGTAATAATACATTTTTCTCTTGATATATGAATTCCTTTGTTAATTTAAAGGCATCTTTTGATGGTAGATAGCAATTGAGAAAAAAAACCAAAGGCATTTTGTGTATGCAGGCTGGGATACAACACAGTTGATGGCAGCTCACAGGTCCCTCAATATTCACTGTGGATGCTGCTTTGCAGTATTGTGCCAGAATTTCATTCAGGAGAAAACACTAACCTTCTCTGGGTACTGAGAAGTCAGGTACAAAAACATTAGTCTGAGGTAAATGAAATTGATGCTTTCGGCTCACCTAGCTCAAGATTAGAAACAAAACTGTCAGACAAATGTTGATTACAGGACTAGAGTTTGAACCATTGTTCTGAATTTTGAAAGGCTTTTCTGGCAGTTATTAACAGGCACAGTTTTGAGATGATTGCTGTTTCTGGTCACTGTCAGCAGTCTCTGGTTACTACAGAACAAAAGTTCTTGTTTCCTTTGTGGAAATACAGAAATACCAATTCAGTGTCTCATTCAGGCTAATGACAGGAAGCTTTCATCCAGAGTATTCCATTATTACTGAGATTGCAATAGTGCTGATCTTAAGCTCAGATCCTTTAAAGGAAAATCGATGTATTTCTTAGGAGGTAGTTACAACCACAAAACCCAAACATAATGTCAGTAGAACAACTGGCATCCTTCTTTGCCAATATATAATGTCTGTATAATTACTACACCCAGACACCCCTGTACCACCAAGCAGTCATCAAACAGCTTCTTAAATCAAACAAAAATAAATGAATGAAAACTCTCTTCTAAATCTCCCTTGACAAAGAACATATAGAGTATAATAAGACCTTGAAAGTCCTTTAGTTACTCTGGCTCATTTTAGCAGGCTCTTTCTCTTATATAAAAATTGCCATTTACTGATGTGATGAGAATCCCATTAATTAAATCTTCTCTGGATTTCTTTTTGTTATTTTCTTCTCACCCCATAAATACCATCCAACCACTTCTGAGAATTTGTCCACAACACTTTGGCTGACAAATCAGGAAAATTCTTTCAGTGATATCCTTTTTTTTCACCAACAGATCTAATATTTAATTGATTTTGACTTCTCCATGCATTGAATTTCTTGTTCACAATTTATAGACCATCTACTACAGTTCAGGTATAATTTAAACACACACTGAGTAACGTGGAATCACGCCCAAGTATATGAATTAAGCATGCGCACTTGGGCCTTTGATTGCTTCTTTAGTCTGTTCACATAGTCTCCAGATTGGCACAAGCTCAGCCTGGCTGCTATCTTTAGACTGACTTCACAGAGCTTTCTGCTTCTGTTCCAGTGTGCACAGCTACAAGAGGAATAGCATCTTCCCTCCTAAGGAAAGAGAACCTCCTGTAATCACATTGCCTTTCTTCCTACTTTCTCACAAAAGATTTTTTTTGTTTGTTTGTTTTCATTTGGTTTGATTTGCTTTTTTATGAACTCTAGATCATTAAAAGTTACAGGACTTTAATATTAAAATCTATCTTCCAGCCTGCATAGGCTAGAACTGCAGTTTCCAGCACTAGCACCAATTTTTGTGACAAGTGCTCTAAGGTGAAGAGCATTATTTTTAGAAACCAGGTCAGTGGATAATTATGGTAGAGGAAAAGCCAGTCTCATCCTTGTTAACCTCTGTTCTGGTTTTGGTTGCAGTAGAATTAATTGTCTTCATAGTAGCTAATATGAGGCATGTTTTGGATTTACAGTGAAAACAGGGCTGATAATGGAGAGAAGTTTTTGTTATTGCTGAGCAGGGCTCACACAGTGCCAAAGCCTTTTCTGCTTTCTCTGCCACACTGGTGAGGTGTCTGGGGGTACACGACCACATGCAATGACCCAACTGACCACGGAGATATTCCATACCGTAGGACATAAGTAAATACAGCTGGAAGAAGAGGCATTTGCCTTCCCAATTCACCATGACACATGATGGAACCCTGTTGTCCTGGAGGTGGATGAAGCCTTGCCTGCCAGTGTAAACTCAATGGGCCTTTAGAGGGATGATCCACGGACCATATCTGTCTGTATATCCATCAAAGGTCAGGAGAGGTCATACAAGACGCAAATGTGATTGAATAAGAAGTAAAAAAATCTTTGCCTACTTTAAGTTGTACTCTCTTGTTGATATTTATACAGAGATGGATGCAATTAAATCAACAATACCTAGTAATTCTGAAGATAGACAAGACAGGCTCTTATAGGAAAAAAAAAAAAAGAGATTATGGTTGCCAGTCTCACTCACCTCCTTTCCTATTTGCTCTACTACACAGATTTCTTCAAAGCAAGCAGAATGTATCTAGTGTCCCCATTGAATGAAAGGGTATTTGTGTACAAGTGGAGAAAGCAGATGGTTTATTTCATTTGTGAAAACCCTTTTCACTCTCAGCTGGAAATGTTGAAAAGTGGGAAAGAATGTCAGTCATGCTTTTGGTACAAAAAAATCTCATTGCTCTTGGCAGTGACCTGAGCTTGGAAGAGGAGGTGTTAGCCTTGCATCGTTTCACAGCAATGGCTGATCAGGAGTGGCATTAACCCAACTTTAATAGAAGCTCGTTTTAGCTCTCTCAGCCAGAAAAGAGTCAAAGTGACATGACACATATGAATGGTACAACAATGCAGAGATCACATTAAAGGAAAAATAAAAGGAAGAAAAAAAGAAAGGAATAAAAAGAAAAATGTTGGATCTTCATGAGGGCTCAGGTCAGAATATATATATAGATGGAATACTAACTGCAATCGTTGAAGTTGTTTGCTAGCAGTTCTGTTGAAACTGATGTATCTTGAGAACTCACCATTGTAGTTTAGGGATACCACATTAGATACATAAGAAATTAAAAATCACAGCTTACTCCAATATAATACAATAATAAGCAACATTATGCCTTGGCTAGGAATTATTTTAACAGAACATTACCAGCATTTCTGTCTAGGCAAAAGAAAAAGGGGGTGCTTGAGATACGGCACTAGCTTTTTTTTAAAAAGTGGGAAGGAATTTTTTTTCTTACTGCAGTGGATAGAGTACACTAGAGATTGAGGGGCTCTTGTTTGATATTTAATGAGACAAAGTTTATATTTTATTACATTAAAGATTGGTGATAGCACAAACGATGTACTGACTCTGTTAATGCTGTTAACTCATAAATAACAGCTGTTTCAGCTTTTGCTAAGTCCTCTTTTAATCCCCTTTCTTCCTTACACAACTTTGAAAAACATTGCATGTAGTCTTAGCATTTATATTAGTATTGTCTTTGCATGAGATTTCTTTCCTGTGCAAGAACCCTCCTTTATTTCTACAAATAATTACAGGCTCATTACTGCCATTGCCCTCTCCTCTGCTTTCATTGCCTTCCCTGAAACCAGCCATTTCTTGAATTTCATTAGCATTAATACACACAGGACAAAGCTTAAGAGTTTCAGTTGCCCTGATTAGGACTAACACTTTACACTTTGTAGGAGGTCAGAGGGGGTGAGTTTCTTTAGCAGAATTTTCTATTAATAAAATGAATTTGATAATTCAGCAGAAAAAGCGGCTGCTGAAAGCCTATTCTCTGTGTGTTGCATAGGCAACAATCATCAGGAAAAGGAAGTGTGGAGGGGTAATATTTTTGCTTTTTTTGAGCAAAACACTGATTCTGAAGTGCCAAATATGTACTGTTCCTATTGGTTTTCAGTAGCTGATGTCAACACCTGCAGTGAAAAACTTAAGCCAGATCTGGTAAGCTTTTAGTGTTAAGACTGACCTGTAAATGGGCTTTTGCAAGTAGCACTGGGCAAATATCAGAGGACAGTAAATTCCCTGGAAGTGCTTTTAAAGTTTTTCTGCAGTTATTCTTGGTACTGACCTGAAATTAGTTCTCACTGCAAGAAACCTCCTGAAATATGAAGACTCGCAACAGGTGACCCGAACACTTGGATTTAAATTTTTAAAATAATTCCTTCATCTCCTTCAGGCTTGAACAATATTTCAAAAAAGAAATGCCTTAACTAAGAGATCACAAAAAGTTTTCCTTATCTCTTATCCTCACAGAGAAAGTCATAGATGGAAAAAAATTTCACGGATGCTAGAAACACACAGTCCCAGTAGGTAAATATATTCTATCAGGTCAAAGAAACAATCTCAGTGACCTTTTGAGCAGTGAGTAAAACAGTACCATTTCTCCAAAACTATCTTCAAAGAACTATCACTATATAACATCTTTCAGAGATAGCATGTGTGTTCGTTATCCTTACTCAAGAGAAAGAATGGCCAACTTCAAATGATAATTTTATTTGTTCAGTGCTACTGCATTTCCAGACCACAAAGAGCATGGTTAGCAGATTTATAGCCATTTAGTGATCTCTGCAAACAGCAATTTTGCATTTTGCATATCTGAAACAGTATGACTGTGTTTATCACAGACTCTGTCATTATAAAGAGCTAATTGCCAAAGTCAGGTTTTGCGGCAGATTGTATTAACCCAGCAACAATGAAAAATCACATAAAACATTTTAGTCTGGGCTCATGTCTAACTCTGAACTAAAATTTCTGTGAGGTCCAGTGATTTCTAAGCCATATCAAATAGAAAGAAGGCTGACATGAAACTCATGGACATTAACGGTCTTGTGTGTGCAACCCTGTACAAAGCCAGCTCCTGAAAAGCTGAAGGACAGCTCTTGTTTGTACAATACTGGACAGTGGTCCATAAGGGGGGATTATAGTGGCTTTGTTGAGAAACAATTTACATATATTTACTTTCCTGTCACCAAGTTCAAAAAGGTTTGTCCTGGCATGGAAAGCTGGCAGAGCAGAAGCAAACTAAAAACACTGTTTGCCTGTTTGAATACTGCTTGTTTCTGCTTGTGAATAAAATTACCATAAAAGACAAGTGATAGTGACTATACAGTCTACAGTATCTTGTGAGAAGGAATTGAGATAATAAGGGGATAACTCAGCTGCGTTCATCAGGGTGTATTGCACTTTGGAGTTTTCTTTTTCTTTTCACAGTACTGGCCTTGCTATAAATGCTCTCTACCAAAACCTATTGCTAGTATATTAGAAACCTGGGAGCTAAAAAGCTTTCCCAGCTTTCTGGTGGGGCTTGATGAATCTGGATAGTAATTTCATCAGGATGTCCTGTTTCCTGACTAAAACTAAAACGTAATCCTTGGTTTCATTTGAGGCTCTCTTTCCAAGCTGAAGCCTTCTGTAAGCTAGTGGAGTTTCTGTGTGTATTGGGAGCAAGCATTGAGGAGTTCTTGGCAAAATCCTGCAGCTTTTCCTTATCCTATACAACTTCATGAGGAATTATGGTTGCTTCTCATTTCACCCACTTGGCAATATGGCTGCTTGAACATCAACACTTCAAAATGAGATACCCTGGAGAGTATAATAGGCAAAATTCTTAGTAAATTTTAGATGTTACTCCTGTCACTGTGGGGTATTCTTCTTTTGGATGAAGACGAGAAATCAAACTGCAGTTATCTACATTGTGGTTCAAAGCATTAACTACAACAGGCATATCAGAGAGTCTTTTCGGTCTTGATGTTCTTGAGAATCATCTCTTTAGTAGTATTTGTAAACATATTGTAAAGCTTAACGATCCAGGCTCTGTTGAAAACTTGCCACTGTGCTGTTCATCTCAGATATAGGAATTTATGCTAAAAGATTTATGATTTTATCTCATCTAAAATAAAAAGCATGTTGTGCTTGACACTGCGTATTTCTCTCTCTCTCTCTCTCTCTCTCTCTCTCTCTCTGTCTCTCCCCTCTGATATTCTTGGTAAATCATGACTACTCCGACCTGGGAAAACTTTGGGATTTGTAACTGGAAACAAGTTAGTTTTTCTGGTTCACTAATTCTAACACCATAATCAAATCCATACCACAGATTCCAAACTGACATGTATTTTGGCAATCCAGGAAGGAGAAATTTGCTATTAAGATATTGTACATCTGTGCTTCAGTAATGTAAATTGGTCTCCAGGGAATTTCAGAAAAAGTCCATAGTCACTACTACCACAAGCACCTAGAGGTCTGTGAGGCAGAAGTTAATCTCAAAAGCAGAATTTACAAGCATTCTGCCCCACCCTCCTGATGACTTGGTCTAAAAGTTTGTTTTGTTTTCCACTGGTAGCTGACTACTGCTAAATCTGGTATACTTCCACTTTAACTCACCTCATATTTGGAGGCTATCAAGTATTCCAAAACCCAGAGACATGCATTATTCATTACACCCTGACAGGAAATAATTGAATCATGTTCATAGAGTCAATATATGTAAACAAAAAAAAAAGTTCAAAGACTATAAAATAAATAGAAGGTTTACCCAGAAGAGAGAAACAGCAAAAATCAAAATGTGATTCTACTTGCAGAGGAGTGCACCAAAATAACAGAGGGGAAAGAAATATTTTAAGAAAGTATAAGTAATCTGAACTGTTATTCAGCTGAACATCATTCATTGTTTTCCATGAGTTGTGGAGTTCTTGTTAATTTATCATAGCCAGGGTGTATGACACAACTTAAAAATTTAGAGGAAAGGTACTCAGAGAGTTGCCATTTTATTACTGTTATAAATAGAACATCATTTGGAAGTTTTTGCATTTATAAATATTTCATGGGGTTTGATGGTGTGTTAGAATGAAAACAGAACAAAGCCTTAGGGTCACAGGCAACCCCAAGGGCATCTCTTTGCATTATTCACCCCAGGGAGATACTCCTCTCAGAAAGCCAGACAGAAAGTTGATATAAAAAGTTGATATAAGCCTGGCTTTCTGAAGGGTACTGCTGACAAAAGAAATGGCAGAATTTCAATCTTCTGATTGTTTTCAATTGTAATTGCAAATTGTGTTTCCTACCCAGCCTCAGCTCATGTCACTCTTTTTCTTTTTTTTTTTTTTTTTTTTTGAGACCAAGTCCACTCTTTCTCCTTTCACGAGCATGTGTCAGAGAGGACAGTGCATAGGTATTCTGTATCCTCACTCTCACACTATGGCCTGACCTGACCTTTAAAAAACAATGTCCATAAACTATGATATTTGCAAAATACTTGCCACCCTCACCCTTGAATGAATATAACCTCTATTTAATTGAAGGGTGCTGAGTGAAAAGCTCTTCTGGGGTGAATCCTAAACAAACCTTCTGTATGAACTGTGCAACAGCCTTTCTAAAAGACTTTCCAACAAATAATACATTTCAGACAGATGCTGTCATGCTCTTAATATCTGCCATGTTTTCCTATTTTTACTAGGTAGTTCCTAAAATATTTTAAACTTACACAGCAGAAAATACAAGTTTTTCCTTTTTTTGTCCCCAGCCTTTAGGAAAAGTAGAGAATTCTCATTATCTTTAATTCTCTATCACATGGAAAAAGTCTAATTTGTAATTACTGTCCAGAAATTACTAACTCATTGCAGAGAACTCTTTTGGACTTTTGATATTTATTATTTTTTACCAGCAAGGAGTAATTCTCAGTGTGGCAAGATTCATGTATGTAGAGAAAGAGAAATGGAATCTTCCACCTCACTCAGACACAGAACCACCCCAGCAGTACTTTGTCATCAGCTGTATCACCCCTAATTGGATTCAAGGGTCAAAGATATCACTTCATAACAAAATTGAAGTGTGGGGAAAAGAGAGAGAGATTACATGATTTCCCCTCTTACAAGGCTTGGATTCTATACTGTCATCAAGGATAAATTTCTTTTCATTTACACACTGATGATTATTATAGGTTTAGCGGTCTTTAAGTTACAGTTTTTTTCAAAAGACTGAAATTACTGCCATCACAGAAGCTGAATTAGTTATAATGGTACAAACCAGCTTGGTGCTAATGTGTGTGTGTGCATGCACATAACATTTGTGTAAGCACACCAGCACCCACACTTGCACACATGCCAAGATAACTGTGTTTGATCCCTTAGGGAATAATGGTATTTAATTACAGTATTACAGTCTTTGCATAAAGACAAAGTTGATCTTATTTCCCTGAGAATTTTTGTCACTCAAAGGAAATTTTAGTTTTCAATACATCCAGTCCAAACACAGCAATAAAGAATTTAATTTTGGTTTTCTAAATCAGAATTTGTTTGGCTGATTAGACCTTGGTTCCCAGAAGGTACCACCCGTGGTGTCCAGCAGTCTTCTCTAGGCTGCTAGGAATCAATTTTTTCATAAACATTAGTTATTCATAGTATCCTAGCAATTTTCCATATCTTTAATATTTAAGAAATTGAATTAGCTAGTGATTTTAATGGAACTGTGCTTGATTGCAGCATCTGCCCTACTGCTATCACTCTTAAGAATAGAAGCTAAGCTTGTATTTTACTCTGTCTTGATCAGTGCTAGAAATAATATTCTTGCACACACTGGCATGCTTTCAGAAGGACTGAATAAAGTCTGACAATTTCAGAGCCTGTCAGCTTCACTGCTGGACTATCAGGCTCTACATCACAGCTATTGTTGGTTTCTACAGAAGATGACCAAAACCTTCCATTGTATCCACACACCAGCAGCTTCCCACTTTCCTTTATTTTACATTGTTTAGATTTTGAACAGGAGCTACCACCAAATAATATACCAGTGGTGACCAGAAGTGATGCATCATATCCTTATTTCTACAGCAACTTGAAGTGTAATCATATATTGTAATAATTTATGAGTAAAGATTAAGTTAAATGCTGAGAAGTAACTTTTTAAATTATTAAAAATGTTTATGTAACTGAAAGTGATCTCTTGATGTGTAATATTTTATTTACAAATGTATAGTGTCAAGCAAAGTAGTTTTTACAGGAAAAATCTTATCTCACTCTCTATTTCTCAGGCCTGAATTCAATGAAAGTATTAGAGTCTGGATTCTCTAGCATTATGTATTTAAAAAAAATATTATAGACAAAGTAAAATTGACTAACAAAATTTAGCAATGCTTAACCCATTAAAACTGGTTAACAAATTCCATTATTCCATCATGATTCATTGGCCTTACATTGTGGATACCTGAACAGTTTCAGAAGATACAAAAAAACAAATAAGTTCCAAACCTTACCCCAGAATTTTGTATCCCAGAAAGTACCATTAAAAGAGTCAGGGAGTGGAACTGTTCTCTCTGAGCTAATTTATCAGTGGGGTTATTTGCACCGCTATTTACTCTCCCTAGGTACAACTTCTCATCTTTCCCTTCTTTTCATTTTTTGCATCTGATGCCAAATAGCCAAAGGACAAACATATTAATCATTCAAAGAGATTAATTAATTTCCTCTCTGAAACAAATACACTCTCTAAATTCCTGTTGCAAAGTTTTTGTAAACAAAATATTTAACATCTGAGTGTTAAAGTCACTGAGTAGTTCACTAGCTAGTCCCAATTTCTAAAAATCCTATTTTATCTTTGAATCTACCAAACATTACAAAATCTCTAATAAAGAAAGTTTATCAATGCTGGTATCAGCTACTCTTAAACACAAAAGAAATCGTATTACATATATTTTTTTTTTACCTAAGGAGCCATGAGGAGTAAATACCAGGCTTGGTCTGAACCCTCACACAAGTCATTATTTCTTCCAGCTTCTTTCAACTACTAGAGACTCTCTCAATGCTAACTGAGAGTAAAAAAAGAAGGAAATTTTACTGAAAATATGTTTTTTTTTTGTTCTTCTGCTGATTATAGTCAACCTTTCTAATTAAAACACAGGACAAAGATTATATTATGCCTCTCTGGGTGTTTTTCAGATTTGCTTCATTTTGTCATGAAAACAAATTGACATGTTTTTCTTGCACCTCTTCATGATCCATTCAATTTTAATATGGAACAGTTCAAAGTTGGCAAAAGTTCAAGAAATCTCTCTGTGAGATGGTCTTGAAAATGATAAGCAATGGTAGGTCAAGAACAGACATCCAAAATGATGGAAATAGTGGTATAACCCATCCAGAACAGTGGTCAGGGACTGTAACTATTTGGCTTAGGATTCAGCAACCTTTTCTGTGCATTCGAAGACACTTGAATCAGTGAATTCAAAGAGACTTTTTCTGTAAAAAAAGTACTTAATTTATACTTATTTGTACATCAGCTTTCCAGTCTTTATGTCCTCAGTGGCTGTATCAAATGCTGGAATGTATCTGTCCTAATAAACCTAATAACCTTTACCTATTCACTCTGTATGCACATCCAGAATCAGGGCATGTGACTATGGACAATTCACTGCATGATTTTGATTACTCACTCTTGCACAAGTGAGCCTATGAGGACTATTGACCAGCCTGAATCTTAAGCATGCAAACACTGTGAAGTTTTATGTGTGAAATGATCTGTCATGGATATGGTGTGGCTTAATTACTGAAAGTTACCAAGTTGCATGTGAACCAATGGTTAAAGCAAGGCATGTGGACAAAAAAAAAAATACAGATATAGTTTTAAAATTTTATGATAACTGACACTAGATGTTATAAAATATTACAATTTACAGAAAATATACTCCAGTGCTCGTTACCAAGTAGAAAGAGCATACAAAGATAGGTGGACATCACTGCGTACATTTCGAATCATATAACATGCTGATACCATAATCTCCTGGTAGTTTTTCTTCTTTTAGCACTCAAATCCTGGCCACCCAACATTTCAGCATGAAATTGCCTGATTGTGACACAATAATAACCACTGGCAGCAGAAAAATAGTCGCTCTTAAAGGATTTATAGATTTCGCAGAGTGCTATCAGGGCTGCCACCCCTGTCCACATCACTGATTCATGAGTTCATCTCTGGTAAGACAGCAACAGAATTACTTTGACACAGAGAAGTGATAACATCTTAGGGGAGAAGAGGGTCAGACTGTCACTTGGAGAATATCATAAAACATAAAACTCAAATGTTATAACACTGTAAAAACCCATTAGGTACCTCAGAAAAAAAAAGGGCCTTGCTGCTCGGATTCTGTCAGGCAGCAATTTTTGCTTTGATTACCCAAAGTCACTTCATCTGTCTCTCAGCATTACATCATCTATAACTTCTCTCTTTCACAAAAGGTTATTGAATAAAGTGTCAGTCTTTCTCCAGTATAACCTTAAAAAAATCAGAGCTTTGTCCCTTTATTTTACATCCCAAATTCCACTAAAATTTTTCTAGGAAAAAAACACTTACAAAAGCACTCAGACAAGTATCTTAGTCTGTTTTCAGAATAATGATACTGATCTTTACATATATCAGTGATGTGTTCTTGTGTTAAGGAAAGTATTTTCCTGTCATGTTACTATCTCAAAGCAAAGGCAGACAATGAAAAAAATAAAACAAAATCAAATAGAATAATAGTAATAAAAAAATCAGGTGGCTTCCTCCATAGCAGGGTTAAAGCTGGAAAAAGATCTTTCAAGTGCATGTAAAAGTGATCATCTTCCCATAAGTAGGCATAGACTTCATCTTGGCAACTTCGTTTCTCAGTACTTCTCTAATGTGTATAATAACAACACCAAGTACTTTTGTGCTTTTTTTTCTTCCATGTTTAAACTCCTGTTCAGGCAGTAACTGGTTATGATAAACAGTAGTTACAGTGTTTTTATTTACATATCAGAGGCAGAGAAACAGATATGCAGAGAAAGTGGTGTGTCCAAGGCCAGAGATCGACCAAGTAGCAATACTGGTATTAGTGATTTTAATACATAAACCGCTTCAAAAGATTGAAGCGTGAGAAGGCTTAAATGTGTGTCATTTAAGAAACAAAGCCATTTTTATCTCCTTAAAGATGTTTGTGCATAAATTGCCTTGAGGATTAAAAGGTGCTTAAGCATAAAAGCCCGTTTAAAACCTTAAGCTCCTAAAATGTTTTATGAACATAGATATGATGGATCACCCTGAGAATACAGACATGGACTTTTATTTGATAAGAGTTAGATTCTAGAGAGAGAGATTGCTTTAAAAATGGACAAAGCCTAAAGAAAGAAAAAAAAAGAAAAACAAATACAAATAGCACCAGTGGCTTTGTGATCCTTCGTCTGGATGTGCTGACAACAGGCTTGGGAAAGAGCCTAGGGAGAGTTCTTTTCCAACTGATGGTCTCATGGAGATGTCAGTGGGAGTGATGGAGGGATCATCAGTAGTAGAAGCACAGCAAAAAGCAAAATGGTTCAGAGATGGAAATTGCCACTGATGACACCAGTGAAGACCAGTTGCACAAGGATGGTCATGTTTGGGAGAAGCTATTCTTTACTGGGATTGCTCCAGAAAGAAGGCTTTGGATCTCCACCAGACAGAGATTCAGGGCATGATGCCTGAATTAATTTTATGTTCCTCTACATGGCAATGTATTTAGGTTCACTTAGCCTAGCTGACATTGCTATTACCACGATCTGATCAATACCTGGGAGCACAAGGATTCTTCAGCAGCTGGAGAGTTTCAGATCTTTGAGATCAGTTTCCAGAAACCTCATATATAAAAGGAATTTTTTGAAACCAAGGTCAAAAATACATGGAAACTCTCTTTAAAATCATAGAAGGAGCTTGCATACTGCATTTCATTTGAAAGAGCTGAGCAAAAGCCTAAAGAGAAATGTTAATATTTTGTACATTATAGGAAAGCCTACACCCACAAAATCTGTATGTATCTGAAAAGTTTATGTTTTGAACTTGCCTAGTTAGGCTTTCCTCTTTTCAATGCTGCACTCAGACACACCCCTTTGTCTGTGCCTGCTTATTAACTGCCCTAGTCAGAGCAGTCTCATCCTTTTTTTAATAGCAGTGCTTGCAGATAAAACTCTCAGTAGACGTTCCTAGTTATAATAACTAACTAAAGAGCATATTTCATCTGCATTTTTGAATTAATAAAGGGAAAAGATTACAAACTAAAAACTTACTCTAATTTTTTTTTCTAAAAAAATCAACTTTTTTCATTAAAATATTAAAACATCCTGAAACAAATCCAGGTTCTGAAGGATATGAACTGTATAATGGATATACTTGTTGCTAAGAGCCCGAAGAATGTCTTTCCTCAGTAAATAAACAAATTGCTTGCATGTACCCACAGCACTGATAAACGAGAGAAATATCTACACTTGAGCAGCTTCTAGTAAGCTATTTAAATTGATTTTGGAGGAAGATAACTACACTTCAGGTTTTCTGAAGGGACACATTTTGGATAGCTAAACTGATGAAATTTTAGAAGGATTTAAATGAATTCTTTTTGTCATTACCTCTTTGCACAGTCTGTTTCAAGGAGAAAAGAAGCCTTTCAAGCTGTTGAAAGATTACTTTCATTTTAAACTGTCATACATTTCTTCCAAAAGGTGGTGTCAAATTCTGCTACGTGTGAAGAATTAAGGAGGCTATGTCAGCTTCAAGCTGTCATTGTCTGATAGAAATGCTTTTTCCTAAGTGAGTCCATAAACTCTCCAGATATGTGTTTGTGTGTGTGTGGTGGCAGGAAAACAATTAGTACTTAAGAAACCTTGGTTTTGATTTCTTTCAGATGACCTAGAAGTATTTAGTCATCCCATGTCACTCCTCCTAGTGCTATTAATCATAAAAAATTATTTTGTAGGCTTGTCTGCAGGTAGAACAGACCTCACATATTTACTGGAATGAGCTTGTGGCAGACAGATCCTCATCATCTCAGAGAGGTGCTTAGCTGCTTGACTAACCATTAAGAAGTCAACATGGTCCAGTGGAGAGTGTAAAAGACTGAATGACAGGAAACCTATTTACTGGCTTTGTTGCTGATTCACTTTCAGGGAATTTTGGCATCCGTGTACAGAAATAAATTTTTATGAGGTAAAATAAGACATGAACGTAATACTATGTGCTCTGTGTGACTTGTTTAGTCACAAAGATATAATGGGAAATGGAGTCAGGATGTCCCATTTAAACCCATGGTTTTGCATAAAATTACATTTTAAGTTTCTTCTCTAGAATAATTTTTTTTAGTAATTTTTCTTTCTATGTGTCTGAGATCTTTCTAGCTCTGCTCCATTTTTAGTGTATATATGTGTATATGCAGTAAAATTGTCAGAGTTCTTCACTAGATTTTGAGATTCCAGAAAGGAATTAGAGATACACAGAGATACGTTTTAATATTTTTTGAGTTCTAAATTACTGAATCATAACATTCTTGGCTTTTTGAAAAATGAAAAAAGCATGAAACCCATGTCTTTAGCCTTAATATTTGCTGGTTTCTCACTCAATTACACAGTCATTTATCACTTTAAATAGTCTGTATTTTTTTGGCTTTGAGATGTTTGCCTGATTATTCTTTTCTGTATCTGTTCTAGACTCATTCCAACAAAAGCAAATAGTAGTAAACTGAAAGTGTAGGTAGATAGATTGCCCAGGAATGACAAAATTATTGGAATTAGAGAATGACTTCCTAGTGAACTTTCCCACACACACTGTATTCCCTCAAATTTTTGACATGAGAACCAAAAGTATGAAAAGCATATGTATACCAGGAGAGAATGCATTTAAAATACAGCCTATGTTAAAGGGAGATACAGGAAGAACAGGTGAATTTTCCAAAAAATGTCTGCTTCAACTAGGACAGGCAAAACAGTGAGATGTTCTGGGCAGAAAAACGTTTCTGAACCACAGCAAATTTTTCAGTGTATGTTCAGAATCAGTCAAGAAAGTTTGGCTTTCTTGGTTTTATTCTGAAGCAAAGGAGGTCAGTCACCCTCATATTTTTACAATAGAATATTTTTTAGCAAGCAAAGCATTTATAGCTGGTACTATCTACTTGGTAGTTTCCTCTAGCCAAAGCTGAAGCTAAAGCAAAACCCCAATTAAACATGTTTTGCAGAATCCCTAACACTTCAAGTTAGTTATTAACTGTTATCAGGTAGTTAGAAAATAATTGCTTCTAGCTATTGCTGTTTGAATAACCTTTAGCTGGATTTTGAGAGACAAAAGTGTATTTTTTGAAGGTGTACTATTGGAGTTGACAAATGTGACCAAAAAGGACTATTTATGCGACAACAATATGAACAAAAAGCCTGCTCATTTGCTAGAGAAACTAAATATTCAGTAATCAATCTTAGGAATGATTCCCATGGTCTGCCAGTGAGGAGGTGTGCAAGAAGCTGTGAAGGAGCACAGCCAAAACAGCTGATCTGAACTGGACAGAGAGAAGTTCCATACCATAATGTGATGTCACTCTCAGTACAGAAACTAGTTCTCCAGAAGCAACTGTATTGTGTATCACTTGTTTTTATTGGGTTTTACTCTCAATAATAATAATAATAATAATAATAATAATAATAATAATAATAATAATAATAACAACAACAATAATAATGTTATTGTTGTTAATAATAATCATAGTTATTAATATTGTTATTATTACTACTACTCCTCCTCCTCCTCTTACCTTTAAGATCACCAAGATCATATTATTGTTGTTGCTCTTATATTTCACTTTATTGAAATTCTTAAGCTGTTTGTATCTCAACGCATGACGTTTCCTTTTCTTTCCAGTTCTTGTCCCATCCATCTGGCAGAAGGGGGAAGAAACTGAGCAGCTCTGTGGTATTTCACACACACACAGAGAATAAATTTAAGCAAATCATCAGGAAATATCATAACTGCTCTATTTGCAGCGATCCTTCATTTTATAAACTTCCACAATGTTAGTTCAGTTTGCGTAGGAAGTTTTTATTATTCATAAGGGGTGTTCTGTTAGGTACTAGCAACTGCCTTAAGACTGGCAAAAAAGTTTGGTCATTAATTTCAATCATGAGTCATCAATCCTTTAATGAAGTCAGAAAATGCCACTGACATTTTTAATGATGAAATTTTAAATGACTGCTGCACATCACATGACAAATTTAATCTGTTAACAAGTGGATATTTTTTCCTATGCTGGATACCTTGTGTAAAACCACAGTTTTCAGTCAGCCTGCTCTGTAGCAGAAAGAGTTCATTTACATATAACTGAAAAATTTCAGAATTTTGCGAAAAAAATTATATAGACACTTCTGCACATTTAGTACAACACTGCAGTTTTCATTCTTTGTAATTTAAATATTTACTATTAAAATTTTTACTTAGATTTTTTACCAATTTTCCTTTTTGAATTCCTAATTTTTGAAGAGTTTGTCAACATACTTCTTTTGACATTCCCTTCTGCGAACTTTTGTTGTTCTTTTTCACCCAAGGACACCTACACAGCCCTTCTGGTTAAACACAAAATGCTTTTTTCCCAGAATTATTTTTTTTTTCTTTTAATTAAATTTCCTTTTGCATTATTGTATTAATCTAAAATTACTGACTGGACTATTAATGTCACTTTCTATTCCTCAGGCTGGAGACATTCATGTATTGCATTCCTGGCAAGAGCTTCTGCAGCTGCAGCCCAGTACAAATTCCCAGTGACTTTTTTGCATTCCCAGAATGGGCTAAAGCTTCCTTTGTTTTCCTGTGATGTAAAAATGCTTCACAAGTTTTAACATGAGGGAGAATTATGCAAAGACATTAAGAATCTGAGCTACACCACAGGTCTCACTATTGACCTGCTTGAAGAATCTCATCATATCATAGCCCCATGCAAAAACATTTTAGTGATGTGTCAAAAATTATTTGACTCATCGAATGTTGCTAAGCTTAATTAATGTGCTATGAATTTCTGAAATTATAAGTGCTATACAAGAGTTCAGAATTGTTTACAAAAGAATCAGAGCAAGACTGTACTTTTAAAAACTGAAATTTGATGGTGCAGAATTTAGAATAAATTATGGTAATCTTTGCATTTTAAAACTAAATTTTCTGAAAATATTTCCGTCATAGGTGATATTTAGAAGTATGAGGTGGCCATGAAGATTCATGGAACCAATCAAGGATGTAATTTTAAGCACTTTAACATGTAAGTATCAAAAAATACTATACTTTTTGTCATTAGCCCACAGAAATTCTATATAGCTAGACTTCCATCTCACTTCCTCTCTGAAGGGATTCAAATGTACAAACCAAATTCCCTCCAACTCAATGAACCTGTGGAGATGCAAATTAGCTACAGGTTGCTCAAAGCCAAATATAATAATAAAAATAATTACAAATTATTACTATTATTATTATTGTTCTATTGTTGCTGTTACTGCTATTGTCATTGTTATAGAAATGTCTAATGTAATAGCTATAGTAAGGAGTCTGATAGCATCACAGAGGAATTTTTGTATAAGAAGCACAAGCATAAAAAACTGTTACATATTTGTCATGCTTTTTATTTCTCTATTTTGGCTTTCTATGTTTTTGGTTTTGTCTGGGTTTGTTTTGGTTTGGTTTTCTCTTTTATTCCAAATAACAAGTAACATACTGCTTGACCATAACTCAAAATATTTTTGTCTATTTTCCCACCATCATGCGACACCTGATATCGAAAACCCAAAACATGGGACCTTCTGTTGTGACCAGAAGGATTACTCCCTCCCTTCCTTTCCATATTACACATCAACATGTAAAGGAGGTGCATGGATTCAGAATGTTGTTTCCTTTTTCAGATTTAGGTTTAGGTTTTCCTCACAGAGGACCTCAAGTTCTCTTTTCTACATACAGAACTGGTATTGATAAATGTAGATGCTTCTGGCCCACAATTGAGGAAAATCCTCTACTACACCACTTCACAGTATTGAATATTTCAGATTATTTCCTGAGGGGGCTCCAGTGGTACCTTAAAATTTATATTTTTTTTCATCCTAAAAGGATAAGTGGTCTGGTTAGCACAAAATATACATTGGCATGAACTGTTAGGGAGACACACAAAAGATCAATTTGATCAATAAAAGGGTCAGAACACTTGAGGCGATGTGTTTCCTCCTATTTGCCCTCCGTGGAACTGTGATATCTATAGACATCTCAGAAACTCACAACTTTAAGTTTTATTTCTGATGCTGAAAAACTTTATCTATTTTCATAAGGGGCATATTTCAGGAAGCTAATTGCAACAACCAGTTCAGAAATATCCTGTATCAGCTACTGCTCTAGTTGATTTTTTGAGAGTAGAATTCACATGTGCAAACTAATTTGGCTGCCATTCGGGTAATTAGCAGATAAAGATTAGTGAATAAATGTGAGAAGATGTCCTCAGACAAAAGAGTCTACAACAACTAATTGACATTATAGACAAAGGAATCATTCTTCTGGGTAAAGAGCATTTTAGAATTCATTCATATCTACCTGGTCTTTCAGTGGTTAACTTTTAGCAGTAGATTTGAAGTCGGAATTTAATAAACCTATACAGAAGAAACATTGTATGTCTTTCACTCACATTTTTTAGCAGTTAAAAAAAATACCTCAGTCATCACCTTGTCATTATCTTATAGTAAACAGACAATTATAACTCACTTTAAATTTATCCATGATTTTTTTTTTCTGCCTCAATCTATCAGAGGCAACTAAATCTACAGAACAGAAAGAAACCCCAGAAAATCCAAAATTGAGATTCAGAATTTGGCCAAGGTTAATTTTCTTACTTCAACAGCTTTTGAAAAATATGCTTGAAAATGTCATAAATATGGACTTTTACCGCATCATTTAAAGCTCTGGCTTTTATCTTTAAACTGCAATTTACAGTTACAGATTTAAGGCAACAGGGAAATTTATCAGCTCGTGCTGAGAAGCCATCACAGAGGTGTTGGAGAAGAGGCCACAACCTTAGGGCTTTTGTTTGTATTTAATCATTAATCTAATATTGATTTTCCATTAGAAAAATGAGAAAAAGAATTCCTGCCCCAAATGAGTGACAAACACCTTTAAGACCAGTGCTTCCTGAAGAATGCTTGCATAGTACAGTTTGAACCAAGGCTTACCTGTAATTAGTCTTACAAGGAAGTGATTCACAGTGGAGATTCTTCTCCTCTGGTTTTGGACAAGACCCGTTTTTAAATGGTCAGAAAGTCCCCTCTCAAACTTAAAATCAGAAACAAACCTGTGTGCCCCGAAATGCTAACCCTGAGACCTTGTCACAATTTCTAGATTAAGAGAAGAATCTGTGTACCTTGAATGAATTTTACATTTTGAGCAGATGAAATAGAGCTTTTAACAATGACTCAGATATGCATTGTAAACATAACCTCTTATGGACAGAGTTCTTTGGTCATCAGGATTCCAGAGAGGAAGTGATGACGATAAAATAACAATTTAGAGTACTGATAGAGCAGTTCACTGCACAGATCTCTGAAAGTCAACACCAATCAAGCAAAAGATTTGTTGTACACAGTTCACCACATCCACCAGGAAATAAATGCTGCTTCAATCTGACAATCATCCCTTATACTCGCTAGACAAATCAGTCAGCTGGAAAGTGTGACATGAACAAGGGATAAAGTGAGTACTACATTACATGGAAAAGGATGAAGCTGCATTATTGTAGTATTGAACACTTTGAAAACAAATGAAAGAAACAAGACCTTGTTACATGTAGTGTATGTAACAGACATTTCCCTCTGCTAGTATTCGGTCTACTTACTAGAAATGCTGAAATTATGGTGCAGAAAATACACATGTGAGAAGAATCGGATGTTCAACTATCTGCATTCCAGAATGCTGTCTGGCAGAGAAGTTCCTTCCTAAAATGAACTTCCTTGTATTGATAGAACTGAGATTTTCTACATGCATTCTTCACGCACAGACTAAAATTCTGATTTGTCATAGAATCCCAGAAAAGCTTGGGCTGGAAAGGACCTTAAGGTTATCAAGTTCCATGGGCAGAGATGCCACTCACTGTATCAGGTTGCTCAAGGCCCCACCCAACTTTTCTGAACAACCCGTGTCAGTGTTTTGCCGCTCTCTGAAGTAAAGAACTTCTTTCCTGCCATCTAATCTAAACCTATCCTGTTTTTAAAACTATTCTCCCTCATTCTATCAATATCTAGCCATATAAAAAGTTGCTCTCCTTCTTTTTAATAAATCCCTTTCATGCTGAACTTCATGAGGTCCTTGTGGGCCGAAACCTCAAGCTTGTCTAGGTCCCTCTGGAGTGCAACCCGTCCTTTTGCTGTGTCAGATTTGAAACTACTTGATTTTTTTAACTGTCAGAGAACAACTTTTTCAGTACTTGTTCACATTTGTGCTTACAAAAGGTATTTACGCCTGCACATTCTATATTCTTGTTTACTTGTAGGCTCCATGCAGAAATGGAATATAAATTTGAAATATGGGTTCTTTAAAAATCAGCAGCACTATATGTGTGCTGAGATACTAGAGATATTAGGGTATTGTAGGTACTAGGGTATGTAGGTACTAAGATACCTACAATGGATAAGGTGTTTTTCAAGATTTTAACAGAATCTATTCCAGACGAGCAAGACAAAAGGAGATTTGTAATTGGCATCAATAATCAGTATTTTTCAGCATTCAGTCTTTAGTAAATTATGATGAATAGCTCAATTGGCTGCTTAAAATTATATTAGTAGAAGTAATGTGACAAGAGACTGCTAACAATGCTAATTAATTGTCCTTAAGATTAAGTGTATTGTTGCATAAATTAAAAGTGAAAAGACCACCACCTGAGGCAAGCATCACTCTGAACCAGTGACTGGCTTCATTTAAGTGATGGAAGCAGCCATAAAAAAGTCAAACTTGTGTGCAGTCAGTTAAGTTAAAGACCTTAAGGCTTGGTATCACATTCTCAATGGCTTTGGTGTTTGAACCTGGGGTAGAAGTTTGCAGGGACAGAGGATACCCATATTCCTTTTCATTTGGATACAGAATGGATTATTCTGATGTTGTTATCTATAGGAGACACAAACAGATATTGATTTTCAGTAAAGCTCCCCTGTGCTGGCCACTTGCAGAG
Source organism: Promerops cafer (assembly GCA_013398275.1). Lineage (NCBI taxonomy): Eukaryota > Metazoa > Chordata > Aves > Passeriformes > Nectariniidae > Promerops > Promerops cafer. The sequence goes on along the minus strand of VZSE01003600.1, from coordinate 2,508,077 downwards.
TAAGGATGCATCAGGCCAGTGTGCAGACACAACGAGAACAATTAAACTTGTCTGTCCACAGCTTGCAGGGAAATGCCTCATAATGTTCTGTAGTTACAGAAGACCTTGAGAAAGGTTGAACCTTTTGCAGTCAGATTTTCCCCCACTCAGGAAGTGACAAATGCATACATGGCTAATGCCATGTTCAGAAAGAACAGTCGCAAATCACAATGACTACTCACAGCTGACATTATGCCCAAGCCTTCACGGCAGTGTGGAAGGCAGTAATGTTCCTAAGCACGAGTATGGCATGAGCAGAAGTGAGTGTGCTTTTCCAGTAAAAGGAAATTACATCAAGATTGGTTCCTTAAAGTACTGCTCCTAGCCCACCAAAATAATCTATTTCTCTAGGTCTTTCTTTCTTTGGGTTTCAGATATTACTCTTAATCCAATCACTGGGTCAGGAAAAAATACACTGGATAATTTTGATAATGCAGATAGTGGGAAAAAAAAAAAAAAAGGTGAAAAATTAAGTAATAAAATGTGGAATTGATTGGCATATTTAAATGCTGTCCTCTATGTAGAATTTTTATATCCTTTCAAGGGTAAATTGATATTCCTTTGAGAAATTAATGTAATTATATCAGTTCTCAATAAACTGAGAATATTGCTCAATCCATCTATGACAGCTACCTTTTACTTTAATTTCAGCTGTGACATGGCAGCCTTATAAAATTAGAGGCACTAAGGAACAGTCCCAGAGACAGAACAAGTCACTTAATCCCAATATGATGAAATTATTTTAGTAGTTTTTTAAGGTCTGACTCATATTTGTGAAAGCAGTGGAAATTCTTACACTGATCTTAAAAGCTTTAGGAAAGTACTGATCAGAATACAGGTCTTAGTTAAACAAAGCATCATTGCAATACAGCACAACAGATATGAAATAATAGGATTACTATACGGAAATGCAAAATTTACAACAATTTTTGTAAGGAGAAATAAAACGGTGCATGACTTATGCTATCCCATGTCACTTCCTGAACACAGAAAACAAGAGTTTCTGAAGAAAAAAGCTACAAAACATCAGGATTATTTTGATCTTCCCAGTGCTGAGAAACATAAAAACAATTAAAGTCTTCAGAAGTTGTGTCATTTTTGAAAAAGGAACAGAAAAAGTCCACTGACATGCCTTTCCTACCTTCCACATATAACCCAATCAAACTGAATTTTGTGCAATTAATGCTCTCTTCCTTTTCAGTGTAAAGATAAGGAAGAGCTGAGATGGGAACTTGAGACAGAAAGTAGTGGGAAGGTGCTAAAACAGAAAAAAAAAAAAAAAAAAAAGAGAGAAGAAAGGCACATTTCATGCAGAAACAGATCAACCAGAAGTAGTGAACACTTAAAGTAAGGTAAAGATACTCTGAGTGAAATTCTGATTTCAAAGAAGCATAAAATTCTTGGACTTTCAGTTGAAAATAGAATCAATAATTTGTTGGGATCTTATTACATTAATTAATTCAAGGTATTTGAAGTTTATTATGACATCCAGAGAACTACAACCTGTAGTATGAGTCCAATACCCTGTTATCTTAAGACAAATGCACTAAGTATTAGAGAGAAAAAAGTATAAAATAAAGAGAAATTTGTAAGTTCATAGTGGCATTAATAGAACATACTGAAGTCATCTGTGGCTGTGGGTTACATAGCTACAGAAAGAGTAATGGCTTTTTGCATTTAAATTTTACTTAATTTGATTTCTGTGCTCTAAATGTAATCCTTAGCTGAGCTTATAGTAAAGGTCCAATATTTATCCAAGGATTTTGGCACTTATATAAAGGAAACTTTCACTTGTGTGGACTTACTTTATGGACTGAGCAGAAAGATTCAGATTGGTGAGAAAGTAATTTCTGCTGGGATATGACACATAATGCATCATATATGTATTCATTGCTATAGGACTGAAAGGATCTCCTGAATAAATTTCTAGGTCATCCTATTACTTTTACAGGCTTTAAAATAGGCTTAATGTAACCAAACCATACCTGAAAGATATTTGTCAAACCTGTCTTTTAAAATCTCTGCAAGGTGTGGGTTGCAGTATTTTGATATGTTACAGCAATAGCATAACAGCATGTGTCAGAAATGCTTTCTCTCAGTTCCCATCTAAATTGCACCATTTTATAAATTAAATCAACTTCCACTTGTTAAATCCCAGTTTGAAAACAATTGATTTCTGTTCTCTTTGTTACAAAGCTTTTGACATGCATTTGAGAATGCATATTAGAAGGACCTGAAGCATAGACTAGCTCCCATCGAAGGATGAAGTGAATAGGATACTGAGAAATGAATAATCAGGAAATGAAAAAAGCCCTCAGAGTTGTGAATGACTTGGAGCAGGTGCTCTGACACTGGGAAATGGAGACCAGAGGAGGACCTGGTCTCCTCCAGAACAGCACAGCCTGATGTCTTTCACATTCTCATGGGCTGGAGGTAGTTGCTTTCTGGAAGTCAAGCCTGCTCTAAAATAAATCCATTTTGTGGACTAAGCAAGCATCTTAATCTTAATTTATTGTCCTAAATAGATGGTTTTAGTTTATAGTCGAGATATTTTCAGCTGATACTTCAAGAAAAATGAATTACTTGTACTGAGAAATAATAGCAAGCATACTTGACACTTTCAAAGTGGGAATCACATAAAAGTTGTATCTGCACATATTCCTTCAGTTCCAAATGGTTTCCAAAGGATCAATTGAAACCTTATTCTTCTAAAATCAATAAAACTTGTGCTGTAATTAGTTTCAACATTCCTAGAATTAGCAGTAAGCAAGATCTGTCCACAATGAGTAGACAGTCACATACAAGTTAAATCACCTTGAAATGCATGGAATGTGTTTTCTGCAGAAGGGGTCCCAGGAATATATTATATTACAATAAAAAGATAAATAGCTATTTAGGAAATTCTGAAATGGCCACATTTTGTAAAGTTGCTCTACAGAGGGACATAGAAGTTCTACTGAAAATCACAGCATCTTGTGTAATCACATCTGTTGATAAACATGCCTGAATCAGGAAAAAAATAAAATTCTGGTCATCATTTGAATGTTGGGCTAAAGTTTCTCTGTACAAAGACAGAATTACAATCCGTATCATTTACCAATTTTTTTAATTGCATATTTATCTGATTTATTTAAACCCATCACTTACCCAGAAATCTTGCAGTAAAGATAATCTTTCTTTTATCTCTACAAAGCTAATTAGGACACAATCTCACTGCACTTTAAAAGTACCTTCATTATCTCAAGTCAATTAGTGGTTGATTTATCAATTACTTTTGTCACTGCTGTTTCCAGAAACATTCTGCATTGCAATGTGGCTCAATTTAGTTACATCAGATTCTGTTAGTAAATGTTTTTAGGCACTCAGTGTCTCTGGCGGTTAACACTAATAAATGTATATGCAGGTTAAAACTGTGAAGTATAAATTAATGCTTTCAAACCTTAAAATGGCAAAGCAGAGGAACACATTCTGATACTAATATAGTTGTGCTTCAACTCTCACTTTGCACTTCGATGTCTTTCACTCTTCTGTTACTCAATAGTGGTGTGTATTGCTAGGTATAAAACATCTAAGGAAAGTGCATAACTAAAAAACAAAAATTTTTGAAAAAAAAGAAAAATTGCAGTATCATGATGATAAATTAGAATAATCACTAAAAGGAAAATCCCTTCGTGGCATATAAAATGTATTTACATTACACATTCCTCTGATTAAAGAAAAATTGTGCTTAGTAAATTTCAGGCAGTCTATTTATAAGAACATTACTTTTTATTTTTGGTTTCATTTTTTTTCTGTTTTTTAAATTTTTTTTCTTCTTCTCTGAAACATGAGCTCTGTGCTCATGCAAAACTGAATTAGCTCACTTAATTTCAGAAGAACCCAGTAAGGTCCCATTAGATGCTCAAACCTGGCATTGCTCTATCCTGTCCTTTCTGCAGAGATTACTTTATTAGATTTTCAAAATGGCGGAAGACCAACATTTTTGAGCCAATATTTCTGTGTGTTGTTCTAGTCTTAGAGATCAATGCTATCAAGCTCCAGGTGACTCTGCTCAATGGTTTTACACCTGGATTTTAAAATGTTACAGAAGCATTTCAGAGGCTCAGCTCAAAGTGGATATTTAGAACTTTATCAAAGGGTGGTCTTTCCTTGTTGGAATTACAAATGTATTCACATATTTTAAATTAATATTTTCTTAAATATTTTATCCATGGGCTCCAAGAGAAAGTCACATTTGCAGCAACTCTTCATGAGGGAACATTGCATTAATTTCTTTTTGTTTGGATGGATGATGTTTATTCTGGAATATGCAATTTAGACTCCTGGTATTTTATACTTCACAGCTAAAGCCCAGGTGTGAATAGTAATGACGATAGTAATTAATCTTTTATTATTAAGATGTCCTGACATAGGCCTGGTTGTTGAGATGTAAGAGGCAAATTTGACACCAACTCAGCTCCGATCTTACAGAAAGTCAGATGATTTCTCATCACTTCACCCCTAGCTCAGCACTTCCATATGGTTCTTTTAGAAGCTAATCTGTTTTCTTGTGAAGAACTGAGTCCTCTACATGGCTTTTAATCATAAAAAAAATTAAGTCAGGTAGGAGGGGAAAAAAAATGGGGAAAGTGGAGGCAAGAAATCCATCTTGCTGTCCACAGCCTTCTGTTGTTAATAAGTTTCCATAAACTGATTAATCATAAATTATTAATGTCAGCCTCGCTGAGATAGAATGTATCTCCTTTATTGAAATCTGTCTCCCAGGCATTCTGCCAGTGGTTTTGACTGATAAGGCAATAGTGCCTCTATTTGCATAATCATGCTGGTACCTGGCTGCATAGCTAACTTACTGTAGTGTTGACACAATGTCATATGATAGATTTGTCCCTGGCATAATCTTGATGGACCACAAACAGTACTTCTGGATGAGAAAATTATAAATAAGTCAGAGTGTTAAGACATAATTTTGTTGTTGTTGTTGTTGTTGTTGTTGTTTTTATTGCATAGTTTCCATGCTATGCCTCCTAGAAGAGATGGAGTTCATTTTAGTGTGCATGAAAGAGTTGTAGAAGGTGTTACACTTAGAAAGTAGCCACAGAGAATAGTAAACACAGAAAATCAGACTTGTCTGGTTTTATCACATTAGGATATTACTGCTTTTAACTTATTTTTTAAAGTGTTGTCACAGATGCAAGCAGTATAGTAACAATATTTGAATTCTTCCCAGCACTGAATCATTATGACTTGACTTCTGTCTGAAGAGAGTTACTTCATTTGCCTAAGTTTTCACACAAATGAAGATGTTCTGACAGTAGCCACTGAAGACAGATCCTTTCTATTGCTCATGTAGACAGGCTGTCTTACAGCAGAAAGAGATTCTTAAAAATGAAACAGTACAGCCAGTCAGAACTAAGTAAATTTTGGCCAGAAAGTGAGATTTTAATGAAAATCTTAAGAAATCTATTAGGTAGCAGAAATAGTGACAAAAAAGCCTGAAAATGCTAAGAATTACTCAGAATCAGTATATTTTTTGGCATCAGCATTTTGAGTTTTTTATCTCTAGTAGTGTTTTTTCTCCGGAAGGACCATCACTAGCAGTGATATATGAAATACCCTGAATCTATAGCCCCTGCCCCCACGTCTATCGGAGAGTTTTGAAGACCACATTCAATTGAGTTTTCTAAATATTTTTTTGAGTTGTCTAAAAATTTCTAGAAAAGTAGAGAGAAGTGGTACAAGATGGGAAATTCTTCTCCTACTGGTTCAAAACATTTTCAAAAAGCAGTTCTCAGACATTCTCACACTAAATGGAGGCAAGAAAGAAAACAGTTGAGTCTGCACCATTTCTATGTCTTTCCAGGCTATTATTTTTTACTGAGAAGACATGATATTTGGGGATCATTTATAAATAACTAACTTATGGCTTCAAAAAGGCAGAGTTACTAATGGGTATTAGTCTTTCTGTGGAAGATCAAAAGCAGCTTAACACACACACACACAGAAAGAATTGTACATATGTTATTTACTCTTCTAAATTAATTTAATTTAGGAACATGCAACACATCTGAAGAAACATGCTGGGCTGTTATAAATTACATCAACATTTTATTGCTGTGACTGCTAAAGATTACATACAGAGGATATATTTTTCCCCTAGTAACTATTTAAATGCATATTAGTTCTTTCTCTCTTTTATGTTAGCAATAATGAGGCAGGAATGCAGCTACTGAAAGGCTGAAGAGGAAAACAAGTAAGGCTTACTACATACCTTAATTGATTTTTCTTCAGGCTTTGCACGATAAATCTATTTATGCATTCCACTTTTTATATATTGTGCACATATATATATATGAAAAATTTGGTTTTTATAGTATTTTATTTATATAGTATTTATATACACTATTATTTTAATCTCGGGTGCTCAGAAAGTACCAGCTGCTCATGGAGGTGCTCATATTCTTGGGTCTATAAGGCCACTCATATGTGATATTCATTTCAGTGTTTAGCTACCAAGTTACATTCTTATTCTTTCTGAGAGTTTATTTTTAATATACAGGAACGGTGACTGAAATTTGGAATGTGGCATTATTTGGGCTGAAGATTTTAACAGATCAAATACAAATAGGTGGAGAACAAAATGTTTTCCTTATGCTTTATCTCAAAGATATCTAGAAAGACTTTTTGTGTGTCAATTTGCCATTAAAAAGCTAAGTAGGCAAAATTGTTATTTGTGGGAGCTTGTTTGGTTTTCTACAGAGACTTCTACCAAAATCTCAATTAGAGTAATGATGTACTACTGTCTACTAGAAAGTGCTCTGACATTGGCTTAATTTCTGCAAGGGTTTTGCAGACTTAAAAAGCAATTATCAATTTGTGATACTTAGTGTTCATCGTGGTAGAGAGAAAGGGTAAAACAAAAAAGAATTTGAAATAATTTAACAGTTTAAGAACACCTTCAGTGAAATTGATAGGCTTAAATATTAGATTTGAATAAATTACTTTTCTGCCTTTTTATTCTCTGAAAAGATTATGGTAATTTCCATTTTTGCAGCAATGTACAGGGAAATGTCTAATTCTCCTCTGCGTTTCCAGAAGTGTTTTCAGTTAATAGAGCTGGATAACTTTCCACCTAATTTGGCCTTAATCCAGCTGAATCTAAATCCCACTTAACAAACCAGGACCTGCCCAATACCTAAGCCCAAAGAACCTGTGTGAAAGATGCACAGATGTACAGAACATAGCCAATACATGGTGTCAGAACTAACTGACAGGAAACATCCCAGATTTACATGGTGGTCACAGTAGTACCTCCTTAACCAACTATAAATAATGCTCAGGAAGTGGGAAACCTTTGGATTGAGAGTATTTTTCAGCCTGAAGAAACACACTCCATAACTTCAGCACTTCAAAAGTGTGTTCACCACCACCCTGGAATGAACAATGTGGTCAGGGTACTGTTTGCCCTTCTGTTTTAAGCAGATCCTCACACAGCTCTGATGGAGTGATACACAAGAACAGAAACAATGTGAATTTTAATACACATTCATCTGGTTTTAAAGGTCAGTTATGTGTACTTATATGTACTACTTATGTGTAGTTTCATGTAGCTGTTCTACGACCATATATATGTCATATAATAGAAAACTAAGCTTCAAATCCACTTTTCTGTGATTGTGCTTTACTGCAAGTCACACGAAGCACTGTTACTTTATATCATACTAAACAGAAATTTTCAGAATTTCAGAAATTAATGACATTAGTTCACATGAAGTAAATGTCTATTTTACTTTTTGTTTAAAAGTATTTTTATTACCAATAGTTTCAATTTGTAAAGGATGAAACTTTAGGATATCACATAAGTGTCAAAATCTATTAAATAGACATTCCTGATACTCACTCCTCAATTTACTGGGATGCTGAGACAATGCCATATATTCTATGTGAACATGTTTGGAATCAGAGTTAAAGTTGAAGGTTAGGGCCCTTAAGAAATGCTTCCTAAAAATAACTAAATCCCTCTAAAACATTTATTCTTATCACAGTTTACAAAATGACAACAGAAATGGTATACTGATGGAGAATTTTCCTTTCGGGCATTTGGGTGTGTGATGGGAAATGAGATGCCATTTATTTGCCAAAGTTCAAATGCAGAGGTAAGATAGCAGGGTGTTAGGGTCATCAGAGAACGGATCACAAATTACTAGTTGAGAGATTACACGTTACAGGGTTTTTGTTTATTCTGCTTGCCAGTCTTGTTACAGCTGCATTTCAAAAACAGATTCACACGTTGCTATTTTCTGTACCTGTAGCAATGTCTCATCACCAGACTTAGCCAGCAAGTAGGTGGTAATAAGAACCATTTAAAGAAATTGAATAGGTCATTGTGCTTGATATTACTGCTGTTTAAATGACATTCTCAGAAAAGTGCACTAAGGCAGTAATAGCTTGTATTTTCTACCCTCTATTGAAGTCGGCCAGTGATGGCTTAAGCTAAAGCCTAGAAATCAGAAAGCTACTGTGTACTGCTCCCAGCTCTTCTGTGGAGCATGACTCCAAGCAAATCATGATCATTTCTGGTGCGTACTTCAGCTTCAATAGCTGTTAAAAATAAGATTTCAAGTCTGTTTAAACATAATCTGAATAATGATCAGACCATCACAGAAACTAAAAATGAGAAAGGTTTTTTTGTTTATTAGTCCATACCCAAAAACTGTAGAAAAGAACTTGGGAAGTGGTCTTTAAAAAGCAAGGTGAAGCAAGCAGAAGATCTTAAGAGTAAAACTGTTGATATCAAAATCCTTACTTTCAGCAAATTAACTACTTAAGCAAGAGAAAAATGTTAATTTTAAACAGAATCTTCACAAAACTGTCTCAAATTTTGTTTGAAAACTGAAAGATTATGAGCTAAGCATGTATTCCTCAGGAACAGAAGATCAAAACTAACTGAATAGTATATTCAAACACAGCCATACTATCTAAAAAAATAGATGCTGCAGAAGTTACAAGATATTTTGGAAAACAAAACTGTTGAGCAGGGTAATTTAGTAATATTTACACTTAAGGACTAAAACCAGACACTTACTCATTATTGCTTTAATATAAGAAACCACCATTTGTCAGTAATACTTTTTAAATAGCAGAGGATATTAAAATAGAGAAAAATATGCTCTGCATATCTGTTCTGCAGATCTTTATCATGGATTGTTGATAATGGTTAAAATGGATATAGATAAAAAGGACAAAATATTAGTCTAAAAGGAATTGTCAAAAATCTACATCTAAAAATAGTAAAGAATTCTACCCATTGCTTTTCATCACTGAGTTACTTGAAGCTTCTTGCAAATCAGGTACTATCTGTGGTATATAGATCTATGTAGAATTATAGAGAAGTGTGGGTTGGAAAGGACCTTAAAGGCCAGTTAGTTCCACAGGCAGGGATGTCACCCACTAGATCACATCCCAGGTCCCCATTCAACCTGGCCTTGAACATTACCAGGGATGGGGAAGTCACTTCTCTGGGCAACTGCTCCAGTGCCTCATCACCTCCTGAGTAAAGAATTTCTTCCTAATATCTAATCCAAATTTATCCTCTTTTAGTTTAAAAACTCTTTCCTTTGTCCTACCACTGTCTGACCACATTAAAAGTCACTCTCTTTCTTTTTATAAGTGCCCTTTAAGGACTGAAATGCTGCAGTGAGGTTCCTCAGAGTCTTCTCCTCTCCATGCTGATGTTCCGTGCCCCTGGTCATTTTTGTGGCCCACAGTTTTAAAGGATCAGGGAAAAAAAATGGTTGAAAGTATTTGCTCTTCCGTATTGGACTTGGGCTTTGATAAAAGGAATAGTGGAATTACGGAGGACGTAAGTATTTTAATCGTAATTAAAGGGTTTTACTTGTTAAATAGGAAGTTAAAGGTCACAGAAGAATGAGGGCTGATGGGAATCTATAAAGTTGTTCAATAGGATAAAAAAAAATGCAACATACTTGTATGACATCAAAACTTCATGGAGGATTTTAAACTTATAAAAAGCACTTTCATCAAACATGAAATGTTCACTTTAATCACTATAAATGCTGTATTTGAGCAATAACATTGTCATAGTTTGAATCTATGGTATCCCTTTAAAAGGATCCCAATGCATATAATTAGTCTACTTTTCAGCCTAGTTTTTAAAACACTTTTTTCAGAAAACAAGACAAAAGAAAAAATCCAAATAAGCTGTACAAAAATGTAACATAAAAAAGCAGACGCCTATTTGTACCATAATTAGTTTGAATCTCACTTTTAATGGGTACGCTGAACCACATCACATAATCTACTGAATTGATTACAAAATGACCCTCAATGTACTTGTTCCATTTTAGAAGGCTATTTTCAAAGTCATAGTGAAAAGAGATGGGTTGCATTTACATATGATAAAATAAGGCATGGGCAGGGTGCATGCTGGGTCTAGACTCACATAATGCATAAGAATGAGATAGAATAATAGAAACATTAAAATGTTCTTCGCGTTCTCCTTTGTGTGCTTTGACTACGGTCAACCAGATATTTAGGCATTGAAATCCCATTATGAGATGAGAATTCAGAGCTCCAGACATCACTTTCTTTAAACAAATCAGGAAAATATGACTAGGCTTGATGGCTGTGAGAAACTTTTTGGAGTTACAAACAAATTTAACAAGACTTGCTGCCACTCCAGGAAGGGCAATGTTACAGTCAGATGGCAACACGATAAGACTGCAGTAGCAAATCATCTATTACAGCATCCAACTCAACAAGTTATATTCTTGACTACCATGCTAGACAAAAAAAGATAGGGCTTTACACTGATGAAGGTATTCCTTCAAACCACAGAGTACCTGTTGTCTCTACCACTCTTTTAAATCAAAATTCATGGAATAAAATCCCCTAATGAAATGCACTTTGGGTATACATTTTGTTCTTGTTGATGTTTACTGACTGTCTCTTATACCTAAGGAAGTTTTTCCAATATCTTTGGATTTTGCCTTTCCTGTGAGTTCTACCACATTTGCAAACTAAAGTGACAGCTGCATTAAACTGAGAAGGAACAGTACATTTCAAATAAATATTTTATTTAAAACAATGTCTGAATTAAAAATTAAAACCCACTGTTAATATGGTCCTATTTGTAGCAGGATTCTTTTCAAGACAGAGAGCTAATATTTAATTTTTGTTTTAATTTAATACTGATTGCAAAGGTCTTCATGGTACTGGTGCATTTTCCTAATGTGGCAGGGATGAGGCAAAGCCCTCAGTCTCGAAGAGGTTTCTCCCACTCTAGCAAAACAAGGAGATGGTAGAACTTCTAAACAGTTACTTGGTCTTTGAATCTAAAAAACGGTGACCAAAAGAAAGAAACAGAACTAAAAAGGGAAGTTGTGTCTGTACTTATATTTCGTATTCTGTTAAGTGGGGTTTATTAAAGATGGTGCAGCAGAGTTCATTTTTTCTATTAAATACCAATATTTGTATAAACAACAGACGTATGAGGGCACAGTCCTGCTTTGATAATTAACTTTTGCATGGGAAAATCTCCCCTAGAAGCTAATATGTTACAGGATGGACAGTAATCTCTTTTGATCAGTTGTTTTTCTCCAAATGAATAGTCTTTTTCTTAAGATATTTAAAGAGACTGATTTGAAACATCTTGCAACCCACCTAACAGAAATATCAGGACTGCTCTTACTGCCTGATAAGTAAAATAGTAACATGCACAGTGCCAAGAAAGTTCTTAATTTCAAGCAATAAGCAGTGATTATTTTAAGAAAGTTTTTTTTCAGTTTATTACCTACAAGAAAACATTGACAACCAATCATGGTAAGCTGCAGGTTTGGCTAACCAAACAAAGATGGTAACCTGCAGGTTTGACCAAAAATAAATCACACAAATAGTACATTTTTTTAAATACTCCCTTATCCCTGCTTAGGCTGCAAAGCCAAATTGTTATCCATGTACACCTAATAACTAAGTGAAGACCTCTGCTGTGATTGTGTAAATCTCTTCCAGTTTGGCAACCTTTCAGTAAACTACAGGAAGCCATATATGCAATTAAGCATATATATACGTTCAAGAAAGTTCTGCCTTTAAATAATGGGTGAGCCCTTTTATGCACACTGATATTCATGTAGCACATTGCAGGTGTGTTGTAAGAAGACAGCACGCTACAGTGAAAAATATTTTCTGTCACTTTCAGTAATGAAAATTATTAAAGTTTTACATTCTTCTCAAATTTTCACTTCAAATTACCAGATAGGTTAGATTACACACTAATATTCTACATTCTACTTTTATACTGAGAAAGAATAGAGACAACTGTTTACCTAATGTCACTCGATATTGAAACCCTGAGGTTTCTTTCAGTATTACTGCATTCTATTGATATTACTGTAATCAATTGTACTGCTTGCATTATTGCAAAGATTTTTGCCTTATGTCTTTGTGAAGGAAACAAGAATTCAGCAATCTTCCAGTACCCGAAGACGCCTATGAGAAAGCTGGAGAGAGACATTTTACATTTTACAAGGACATTTTACATGGAGCGACAGGAAAAGGAGGAATGGCTTTAAACTGGAAGAGGGCAGGTTTTTATCAGGTATTAGAAAAAAATTCCTTACTGTGAGGTTGGTGAGGCACTGGCAGAGATTGCTCAGAGAACCTGTGGATGCCCCATGCCTGGAAGTGCTCAAGGCCAGGTTGTGGTACTGAACTTTGAGCAAGCTGGTCTAGTGGTGGCATCCTGCCCATGGCAGGGGGGTGGAATTAGGTAATGTTTAAGATACCTTCCAAACCAACCTAATCTATGAGTTTTTTGAGGACATAAAAAAAGCTATTCTCCCATCAATTCTATATGAGTCCTTTTTGAAATGCTTTCTGAGACAGCGTAATTAGCAGGAGTAATATACTGAAAATGAATTATCAAGAATTTTCAATATATGAATAAAATTAACTCAAAAAATAATATAGGGAAAAAGCTAAAAAATATAAAAGCCCAGCAGATCATGATAGAGAATATGGTAAGAAGAGCAGAGATAGCTGGATACTCTGATAAAAACTGTGTACCCAATATGGAGAAAAGTGGATTGGATAACCCATATAATGTTTTTTCACAAATATAATGTAGTGATGGAAAAAAGAACAGGACCAGCAGTGTTCAATGCTATGCACTCTGTATAGTGGTCACAGTGACATGAGATGGCGTTAGGTAGGTTGTGCTCTCCTGTGGGCTGACAGCAGAAGACACCTGTTGGTTGCACTACTGCTTCAGCCATGCTGTGTGTGCAGTTGGTGACATGCTGTTTTAGCAGCCCAAGATTAATGTTTGCTTGGGATGGCTTCAGTTTTATTCCTTTGCAATACAGGCCACGCAACTTTTAAAGTTCTCTGTTACTTTATGGTGTTAATAAAACTATTTTTGTATCAGCCCTCTCACTGTGCTCTCCCTCTCCATCTTTAAACACCTAAAATCCTCTATATTTTATTGAAACTGATGAATCTCTGATGTAGCATATACCAATTTCTAATAAATTCCTTTACCTCAAAAGAATTTCAGTTTGATCTACTCAATAACATTAGGCACAGAAACTTCCTTGGAGAAAAGTACCTTTTGATTAAAAAAATGCTGCTCGTTAAAGGTGAGATTTGGAGGTTTTGTCTATTGTTCTCAGAGCTGCTGCAGAACATCTAGACTTCTAAAAAACATCTTTATGGGATCTCACTTGGTGCAATGAAATTATGTTTGAAGAATATTTTGGGAAAAACTGTTTCTATCTTGGACTCTTTTCCACTATTCCTACTGAGATTTATACACTACTGAGGAAGGACTCTTTCATCTACAGAGGCACTACTTGCCCTTAGCTTACCTCAGAAGTACAATTACAATACCTATGTCCTCCTGACATTTTCAAGAGAGATTTCTTATTTCTAATGGTTTGTATGTTTGATAAGAAATGAAAAGTGTCTTTATTAGTGACATATAATAATTCTATTTAAATAGCTCCTGCATATGTCACTTTGAGGATGAAAAGTTTTCATGCATACATTCTATCTGAACTTCATCTGAAATAGCAAAAAGGAAAAAAAAAGTTAAACTCTTAGAAAGCAGTGATATCCATTAATAAACTGGGTGAAAACCTGATGTATTTTCTGTTTAGTTAAATCTCTATAATAGATTTACATGGTTATATTTATACTTAAAACAAATGGAAAATATGAATTATCAAACTGAAAATGGGTTTTCAGGACATAAAAACAATTTTCAAAATGATTTGTTGTTATTTAATCCAGAGCAAGCAAATATTACTGAAGGGGATATAAGGATCTGGCGGACAAGAACCTGGGAACTACTTTTCATTTGATCTTAGAATTAAAGTTATGTGAGGAGCAGCCTGAGACTTTATTTTCTTTAAAATTACTTACTTTCTAGGTACTTTTAAATATACATAGGGAACAACTGAAGGAAAATTCATATTATGGAACGGCTAGGTGGCAATCTGATTTTTAGATATGATTTTATTCAACATTTTTAAAACCTGCTTGCATTCTGAAGACTGAGAATAGGTGTTGGAAAGAGAAGGGCAAGGGTATTCAGAAGTTTACTCCTCTGAAGATCCTCTTGGCTTAGATTCCATTTTCCTTTCAACTCAGTCTTTGTTAAGGTACTCTTTCTAAACCTTTCTTAGTCCCTGCTCTATTTAATGGTTTGGGGTATGAAAGATAGAATGAAGAGAGATCTATTCTGATGACTTTAAAGATGTTTTAGAAACAGATCTTTCACACAAATCTTTCCTGATTTGACACAGTTACTATGTAAAGCTGTTTAATACATAAAAGAACTGTTCCTCTGTAATATTCCTTGTCTGTAAGAAAGCATCAAATCATATGTTGCTCCAATATGTAAATCAAAAATGCTGAATTTCTGCTTTTTCCAGTTCAGTGGAATGAACAAAGGAGGGGGTGTTAAGGAACCTCATTCAAACCTTTTTAAATGTGATGTATAGAGTGTGAATTATCTAAGCAGAAAAACGTATACATATATATATAGATACATAGATAGATCTTGAACAAATCAGGTACAAAATACATATTTAAGCAACTTTGAATTGGATTTTCTGTATAGCAGCTGAGAAACTGATCTGAGGCAGAATGCAGCAGCTGCTTGTGAGCTAATTGTTTCATTTTTCTTTTTTTTAATGTTGTTCTTGTGTTTACATTATTTAGCTTTTTTAATTTTATACTGCCCATTTCATCTGATCAATACTAAATGTACATCTGAGATGCATACTGATTAGATAAGTAATCACAGTGAAGAGACATTGTAATGAATGGTCTGCTCCAGGGATTCTCAGCATTTTAAATGAAGTATTTACTTTACCTTTTCAACTACGCAGTGCTCCTACATTGGCTTTCATTTAAAACAGAACAGTCTAGCTGAACTTTGGCTTCCTTTTATTACCACTGTTCTTCATTTTTTCCTTATTTGTTTTTTTCTGTCTTGCACACATAAAAATATTCTTTTTTTTGCAGATCAGCAATCTATGTCTCATGGACCATAGCCAGAGAAACACAGCTCTAGATGTAAGCAGAGACAGTATCTAGCTGATAATTACAAGAGAACCACAAAAGCAGTTCTGTAATCTCCATAAGTACAAGAAGTTCAGACAGACTCCTAAAAAATGCAAGTATTCTGAAGTGCTAAATTTCTTTTGAGGATAAGGGTATATTCCTCTACTAATTTTCAGATGTTTCTCTAAGAAGTTTCTTGCATTCTAAATATTTCATTCATATATTTATTAATACTAACCACACCTAATAAGTGGTTAAACACTAAAAATTCAGTCTGGACATAACCTGTAAATGCCAAAATGAAGAGACAAGACAGCAAGAGTGGAGCAATGCCTTCTTAGCTGTTTAGTAATGCCTCAGTATAAAGAAGTGTATCAAGAAGCCCAGAAATTTTGGACAATCTAGAGCAAATGAAAGAGCAGATGAGAATAGGAAAATAATCTCTCAGCCACAATACACAGCCTTTCAAGGGAGTCACTAGGAGTATCATTTCATTGGCAAATTTTGAGGTTTATCTCATTTACTATGGAATGTCAGGACTATAACGTATGATTTACAAACTAGGTGCAGACACAAAAAGACATACACAGAATACTACAGAGAAATCTGCAAAAAAAATGAGTCTCATTTGGTGAGGGAAAATTTTTACACTCAGTGTAAGATTTTTGGTTTTTATGTTCAATAAATATTTCATATCAATTATCAAACAAACAGCCCTTGGTCAGACAAGGAAATAGCCAGTAACTTTTCATCCCTAGAAGACCTTTATACATTTGCAGGTGTTCTTATTCTAGAAGCAGAAAAGTCTTGTTCACTGACACTCTTTGCGAGAACATAGTGAATGAAAGCTGAACAGAAGCTGCTTTTTGCACACAGACATGCTTAAATATTTCACAAAAAAACCCTTGAAAATGTCGATTTGTTTACTTCTATTAGATCATTTAATCCTAAATTATCTTCATGCTACTCTTTTATTGAAATGACAAAACTATTTTCTCTTCTTGTACCATTTCTGGACTGATTTGTTAGCAATTATCTTGCAGTTCTGTACGTTGGGGTTTTGGGGGTACTGCAATGGGGTGAATACTGAAACTACTTTTAAAAACCTGGTGTAAAGGTAATTGAAAAAAATGCATTAAATAGCATTAATACTCTACTGGCCAGTATTTTGCATCTCTGTTTTCTCAACATCACATCTTCTTTCTCATCTATATAACCCCAACAGTTCATAGGGATCTTAGGGTGGAAGCACAATTAGTAACAGCAGGGAGTTAATTAAGATTAAAAGATACACTGGAGATTAAGATTTATATGAATGACAAACACAGCAAGCACAGTTCTAAAGAAACCTTAGTCAGAAACTGAATTTTCCCTCCCTTAGTCACGTTCCTTCTTGCCCCTCATTGGTTCATGGAGGAGAAACTTTTGTTACTGATTGCAGGATGGGTTCTGCACAGCTCATTGGACACAAAAATCCACAGTGCACTATAGACACAGACCACAATCTGTTGGTATCATAACACACTACTTTTCACACATATATTAATATGTTCCACCTTTCAAATCATGGGGTAAGGGAAAAGCTTTTCACTTTTTATTTGTTCATTATCTAAGTGTGGTCACAAATATTTATTTTAGGAATTTGATTCTTAAAAGGATGCTTTTTCTCTCTATGGGGTAGATTTAGAGCAACAGGAGTATGAATTTGATTAGGGATTTTTAAAAACTCTTACAAATATAATAAAAATAATCACTGAAATCTTCATGTCCATGGTTAAAAGGGGAGAAGGGTCATTACCCATTCTGAAGCCAAAAATTCTGGAGTAGAGAAAGCAGTTTTAAAAAAATTTTGAAACAGCTAAAACTGATGAGGAAAGAATGTGCTGAAAGTCAAAAATAGATATCATTCTACCCAAAGCATCATTAACTGTAAGTTCTCATTACTAATTGCTTTTAAACACACTGAGGATCTTTAACAAAGAAGTTTAGCTATAGAGATCTAAGTTTTCCCAGTGGGAGTGGTAGAAACCTAGAGGAAGGACTTATTCAGGTAGAAAGGTTGCCAGCACTATAGGACAAACAAAACCCCAAAGGAAACCAGAAGTTACTCAGATCTTAAAAGAGCCTTTACTTTGAATATACTGGGATCATTAATTTGTCCCCAAAATATTTGAAAAAAATATCATTCAGAGATGCCTCTTTTAAGTAAAATGTTCTAAGGGAAATAAGATCACCTGATATCCCTCTCAACAAGTTTAGCCTTGTCTGTGCCCAGCACATTAAAGCTTTCATGAACTTGTGGGAGATGCAGTGAACCATCCAGGGTTCTCATTTAGGATGTATTTTTAAAAGCTCCATATAAAAGATTACATATTTATTTTGTCTTTTTAAAACATTTAACTTAGATTGAGATGCTCTACCAGTAGATAAACCCTTGAAAGCCCAGAAAAATCACAATTTTAGATCAGAATTTAATTGATGGGGCTTACGGTTTTCTTGATTCCTTCTTCAGGGACAACACTTTACTTAATCTATCTTAATGGAAGCTTTATTGTCACACATTATCTTATAATCCAGATAAATGTGCAGAATAATTTTAGAATTTTTTTTTTTCCCAACAGATGGCACAGCACACAGAGTAATGTCTTCTAATATTTTATAGTGTAGATTTCAGGAATCAAAATTCCCATCTAAAGATTCTTATTTTTCTTCATTGACTTATGAATCTAGACAACTCTACTTTTTGGGCAGCTGATACTGTTTAAGATTTACAGGAGTTCTAACTAATATTTCTGATATCTCTATATGTGAAGAAACACAGACCTTAACAGACATTTTCTGTTAATGATTATCTTTTATGTAATGCTTGTTCTGACCTTTGACTTCATGGTGATAAACATATTGTGTCTGTACTGCTTGCATTGTTTTAGTATTCAAGTTGTAAAGAGAGTGAAATGAAATAAGCTAATATAGCTGAAAAATAATAGTAATAAAAAAGAAAAAACTTTTTAAGTCATACATAATATTTTTTAATCGGTTTTTGTACATTTGTGATTTCCCCGTTCTCAAGTGACATCAAAAGCGAAAGCAGCTAACAGCATGTCACAAGCTAATCTCCCACTGAAATGGCAAACTTAAATGTCCAAATTGGACAAACACTGAAATACTGAATTTTGTACAGCAGTGATGGGCTCGAAAGAGAAGGGTAAAAAGAAAAATTTTTTATTCCTACTTTTTAACAAAGCTGGCTCCCTTGATGAATGCGTTGCAATCCTATGCTGCAGAGCATCACTGTGTGGAGCATCACAGCAAGAGCAGGAGCTGAATTCAGATCTGCCTTTCACAAACATGTGGGCATTTAGTGATGGTTAAAGAGCAAATCTTATTTAGCTGTGCTTAACATCAGAAAGAGGTAACTGAGCAACCCTCAGTCTGTCCTGCAGAAGGCAGAAAACACACCTCACAAATGACCATTGCAGACTATTCTTTAGCATCCTCAGCTTTCGTGTCTTCCCACATCCATCTGTGGTCATACATTTCCTGCCTTTGCCCAAAAAGCCTTAACTCTGTTGTGTATTCTCACAAGTCTAATCTTTGATCACATGCTTTCGTTTTGATTAAGGTATAAAATAAATAACAATAAAACTATGCACTTTACCTCTTGAAAGTCTCTTTCATACATCAGCTAATCAAAATCAGTGATCATTTTACTTTCACAGTACTTTCTGTGAGCGTCAGATTATTAGCCCTGGTGTCTTGGTTGAGTGCCAGGTGTTTATACCACATACCTAAGTTTCCTTGGAAGTTGCTATAAAATGCACTTTTATCTCCAAATTTTCCTCTCCTTCAATAGTACCGCTCAAAGACTGTCAATTTAAATGGTAAAGGTAGAGTTGCATTTCAGAAATGGAAGAAGACATCCTTTACAGATAGTATGGGCTGACATGAAATTTGGAGATTTTGTATCTATACTTTCTGAAAGTCAATCAGTTAATAATCAATTTAAAGCAAAAGATACCTTTTTTAATCCATTCATTAAAAAGATGAGTTAAGTGACTTATTTAGCAGACCAAGGAATTTCTTTATACGAAAAAAATCTTTTATAGGTTGTTCACACTCCAAAGATCCTTTGCAACAAATACATGCAATAAACATATTAGATTTTTGATATTCAAAACATATTAGATTTTTGAACCTTTTTTTTTTCATGTAAAACATTTTAGAGCTATGTATTGGAAATACAGGTTTAATTAAGATTCAGAATAGGAGATGAAATTTGAAATGTGAGTGCACATTAATACTTCAGTTTGGAGATGAAATGTGCTTTTGAAGTGAATCTCTGATCGACTCCATTTAATAGGATGGGTAGGGTCAGAAGGGACCTTAAAAATCATCTGTTTCTAACCCCCTGTCCTGGGTAGGGATGCCACTCATTAGGTCAGATTGCTCAGGGCCCCATCGAGCCTGGCCTTGAACACTTCCATCCACAATCTCTCGGGGCAACATTTACCATGCTCCAATTCACATTGTGTAGAAATCCTGGAGTGCTCCAACAGAATTTCATTCGGGAAAAAAAGTGAACTGAAAAATGCTCTCCCAGAGCATACGAATGGTGTTCCAACTGCTAACAAGCATTCAGGGTCCTATGTTCTTCTCACAGCAACATGAATATCACATTTTGTAGTATCTGAGGAACACACATGATGCTGTAGTTGTACAGTTTAATAAAAACAGAGATTAAAGTATATTGCATCCTAGTAATTGCAAGAGGACTCCAGATACCACTGCAAAGCCTTTCCTCCTACTGCAAACCTTTGCAGTTCTCTCTCATATCTATGGACCATTTGTTACTTGAAAAGAGTCCTGAAAATCAGTATTCATCTTTAGGGATCAAAGTGTCCAGAACCAAGATGGTCACATTGTCCTGGCTGGGTTTGAGGTACTATGAATATCTGGGAAGTTTCTGCATTCTTTCCAGGATGCTTTGACCTGTATACTTAATCTTTCCCCTCCTCCTGCGTGTTGCATTGCACAGTTGTCTGGGCAAAAATATCAGATGAATATTAGGAAGAGATGCTCACCTGTAGATGATGTCTAATACTTTCTGAACAATCTAGATAGATGACAGAAGTTCAACGGCATCAGGTTTTTTGATGGACTAGCTGCAATCCAAAGGTGGTACAAGTATTTCAGTTCGATGAGGAGAGAGAGTGAGCTACAAGATACTTTAGTGATGAATGATGGCAGGTCCACAGTATGACAAAAGAAGGAGGACTGAAATAGCTGTAACCTCGGGAAGGTACTGCAGAAGAGACACAGACCTGCAAAGGAGGCACGGGAAGCTACTTGGCACCATTTGCATGCTCTATACTAACAGAGCTTCACTGGGGACATGAATGAATTTTTCAGAAAATACATATGTTTCTTTGGAGTGGAGCACAAAGTTGTTCTGCCTGGGTTTCTTACACCAAGTTAAAAAAGTTTAACTCTGTCCAGCTTTCAGCCGGTAGAGTTAATTTTCTTCCTACCAGCTGGTACAGTGCCATGTTTTGGATCTAGTATGATAATAATGTTGGTAACACACTGATGTTTTAGGTGTTGCTAAGTTGTGCTTGCCTTAAATCAAGGATGTTTCAGTTTCCCATGCTCTACCAGTGAGGAGGTGTACAAGAAACTGGGCAGGAACATGGCCAGGAGAGCTGTCCCAAACTAGCCAGGGGGATATTCCACAGCACAGAATGTCATGCTCAGTATATGAACTGGAGGCAGCTGTTTTCCCTGGGTTTAATGTCTGTCTCTCTGTCTCTCCTTTCCATTATTATTCTTATTATTATTATCATCGTCATTATGATAATCATTATTAGCATTATCTTTACTATCTGTATTGGTATCTTTATTATCTTTATTTCAACAATTAAACTGTTCTTATCTCAGTTCACACGTTTTAACTTTCTCAGGCAAGACTGAGGATGGGGGGGAAAGTAACTGTGTGGTACTTAGCTATTGCCTGAGGTTAAGTCAAAACAAATCTGCACATTTGGGCACTGAAAGACTGAATTGTGTATTTTTACAGTCTGAAATGACCCACTATAGATAGATACTGTTTTATGAAATGTAGTACCTGTAATTAAAGATTAATCCTTGACTTGAAAACAAGATTTAAAGTCAAAGGAAAGCAATTTGGGATTCAAGAGTACTTTCTGCTCAAACTAGATACACTATAAAAGAGAAATAAGAAAGAGAAATCAGTGCTTTGTAGACATCTATCATGAAAATAACTTTAAAGAACAAACTGAAAAAGATGCATTCTCTTGCCTGAAGGCAAGATTAATTATGCCTGTGTAATTTTTGCTTAATAATTGTCTGAACTCTTCTTAGAAGTCTTCAACGATTGAGACTTCATAAATGGTGGCTCCACAGTCTCACCAGAAAAATGCTCTTCAATGTGTTAGTAGTTTCATTTGTGAGGATTATTTAAGTTTTCTCTTTAAACCAGGTCTCTTTCATTATACTTTAAGCCGCTGCCCTCCCACCCTTTCCTCCATCAGCTATGTTTTATATCTTTGGAAAATATTTCCTCTTTCAATTTTTCCATGGAGGCCATATTGTCTAGTTCCATAATTAGTTTACATTATTTCTAATGTAATTTTTGTAATCTTTACAATTAGTCCAGAAACTTCTAAATTGCAGAATCATGACAAAGTATTTCAACCTGGGGACGAACTACTACGTTGTATAGAAAAGTTGCCTCCTTTTTGTGGCCATTTCCCTGTTACTGAAATTTTAAAGCTTAGAAATGAGGTGAAAGCAAAACAACATGTTTATCTGGGCAAAGTAGCCTGGGAATAATAAGTTAAGCAGCCCTGGTTATCTTCTGCTAAAACAATGAGAAAGTTTTGCTTTTGCTTCGTTTGAGGAGTGTGGCTAAGTATTTTGTATTCTATTTGACATATTAGTTTCAGATTCCATGTGGTGACACAGGCTTACATTCCTGCTTATCTCCTTCTGGAGTCTTGCCCTAGGAACCCAGAGTTTCTTACTACTTTGTTCATGAATGCACAGTGCTCATCCCCCTCCAGATGCTATCAGCAGCCAGGCATATAATCAAGCATTACTTTGTGTGTGCAAATCAAAGTAAGTCCGTATTGTTAGGGGTAAAATTTACTGTTTATTCCCTTACCTATTATTCCACATACAATGACTGCTTATTTTGTATGCAGTTATACATCACACTGTTTTCTTATTTCAAGTAGACTGATTAGAATCAAAATTTTAACCCAAGCTACAATAGTAACTTTGCTATGTCTTTCCTTTTTCATATTAAACATAAGAAATGTAGATTCTTACAGTAAAACAAATGCTATGTAATCTTGGGATTCCATGAACAAGCTAGATTTAGGATGAGATCATTCATACTGATACAGGGAAACTAAAAGTACAGAGGACATTGGCTGACAATATACAGACAGAAACGAAACAAAAGCTTAAGCAGCAGAAAGTCTGTATTTTGAAAGTAAGTAGTATTGTGTTTATGGCATGAAGACAGAAGGGAAGGTTTAAAAACAGATGAAAACTGCCAAAAATGCTTTAGATGATTTCCATGGAAACGGGAGAGGCTAACATAAAAAGCTTCTCTACAAACACTGAAGTCCAGGAACTGAGCTGCATCCTGGAGGCATAATGAACAGTATGGATAAAGGACTTAAACCACATGAATCTTCAGACCCCCTGCGCAGGCCTTAATTAAATTACCTTTATTTTCTTGAGATCATCCCAGTATACGTGGCTTGCCTGGAAGAAACTGGAACACTACCAATCTGAAATAAAGCCCAAAGAAGCATGTAGAAAAACTTACCAATTCTGTGAAGCATTAGGCATCACTTTATTATAACATTGCACCATTAGAACATTGCTTTAGCTCTCCTCTTCCACATATAATTGTATTTAAAACCTTGACGTTCCTGAAGGCTCAGAGTTATAATATTTTTAGCCAAGATGCCAATGCTGTGAGAATACACTGTGTAAAATAACTGTCCATCATTCTTTCAAGTAATGAATTCTGAAATTGCAGCAATGTTCTATAGCTATCAATGAGATTTTTTCCATGTTATTACTGAAGATTTCTGGCATTGCCCTGGCAGATAGACAGGCTACTCCCAATCCAAGCTGGATACGTGTGCAACAGGAATCACTGAAGTAAGTGAAAGCTTTGCCTGTTGCAATGTGCCTGGCTGTGCTTTCTCTAGAATATGACACTGCCACTTCTCTTATGTGGCTTTAGTGATGTTTTCTACTCCTAATAATAGACAATAAAGTTAAGAATCCAAGCAATTTATGCTGGGCAGAAAATAACTATTGAATTGGTTCCAGTAATCTCATTATATTTTGCACCATACATCTGTTACATGGCAAAAATCTTGCGACAAACACAGAGAGGCAGATTTTCACCTAGCAAGAATGCTGCTTAGTGACAGTTTTGAATGCTTCAGTTTTAAATTGCTTGCAATTTTTGCTATTTCTGAGAGAAAAGATAAAATTTTAAATCTTAATTAAAGATTAAAATTAATTATCGTTTAACAATTAAAACTTATTTTTAAAAAGCATGCAATATTCATCTGAGTTATTTCATTAAATGAGAGAATAACATTGCCCATCCCACTAGCTCTTCCCTTTATTTTTTACATATGTTTGCTGATTGTTGGAAATATTTGATAGAACTTTATTAATAACCCTCCACTGTAGTAAATAGACAGTTTTGTATTTTTGAATACGACTTTGGTGTCAAAAATTCTGTAGGTCAAAATTAGCCAATCCTATTGATGTTCACCTTAGTCCTATTTTGCTGACTTAGTATTTTATACCAGACATATGGAATTTTCTGATCCAGAAATGTAGTAATTAACCTCTTCAGAGGAGTCCATTATGACAGAATATTCAAGCCATACTGCAATTGCTCTAATTCAGAAGTGTGATAATAAATATTCCTTATGAACACCAGATATATTACTGTTCTATGTGCCTGATGTTTGGGATTTCAATTTTTCAAATAATTTAGTCAATCGCAGCCAAGGCCAAAAATAGTATCTCAAGGTTTGAATTGAAAACAGAATTTCTCAGAAGCAGTGGACTTCAAACAAATATTCAACCCGAAACTTTTGTTTTGTTTTGTTGTCTTATACAGATGAGAGGCAGCTAATAGTCTTTTTCTGTAATATCGTGTCAAAAATGCACAGCACTGTTGAGAGATAACAGGATGATACTTATTCAGGATTCAGCTGAGCTGATCTAGTTTAAGTAATGATTTCACTGTGAAGGAGGTGGATCAGATTAGATTGCCTTTCAACCAATTTTTCTGTGATTTTATTATCAACTGAACCACTGATGTGCCAGTTGCTTGTTTTTAATGTAGTGCCAGCCATGGAAATCTAGTCTGGTTTCCTTCCTATCATGCAGTCAGCATCCTGTTTCACTACAGAAATTGGATAGCATGTTTGTATTTTTTCATTTGTAAGAGTTTGTATTTTTAGGACATGGATGTTCTGCTCTGTAATCTCTCAGTAGGGTGATCTCAGATTCTGAATCTTTTATATGAATACAAATTCCTCCAGTTTTCATGCCCTAAATGCCCTTCCTGGATAACTTATAACCACATATTACAGTAACCCAGTGGCTTTTGCAAACCACTTTGCTATCACTAATGTTTGTTGTGCAGTCAATGAATAATAGCACTGTCAAGAATTAAGAATTGTGACCAAAAGCCTCAACTTGTCACAGAAAAGCCAGGCTTGCATTGCCACGTACTCTTTTATTTTAATTTCTGTTTACCAGAAAGTCTCAGTTTCTACCAGAGTGAAAACAAAACAGAAACTAAGTGAATCATACTTTCCCACAACTCCTTTCTTGTGAAAGGATCCTGTTTACTATTTCATTATGCACTAGACAATCTCGACTTTCAGTATTTCCATATTTTCCTAAATTCTTTCAGGAGAGATATCTCTGCATTTGTTATACCTAACATAGCAGATAAAAAGTTCTTTTTTTTCTAGAAACATTAAACTTTTGACTATAGAGCAAGGAGCACAAAGACTGTTTGGGGGTTTTACGGTTTGTTTTTATCAGTATTTATTATGTTAGAGTATAGAAGCAGCAAGTTTGTTGTTCTTCCTAACTATAAATTAAATAGGCCCTGTTGGTGACGGAAACTATAGGTCATAAATGATACATTAAGATCTTTTCACTTGGCACTGAATCAGTTCACCCAAAAGAAGATGGCAAGGTCTCTTAAGCGTGAAGAGTCTGGATGTCTTGGAAAGAAAATTCCTCTTTATTGCCCTATTGAGTTCTGTCCAGTATCTTTAGCCTCTACAAAGCAAAATGCTATATTAACTTTTGAGTGAGTACATAGAAGGGGATCATCAGAATGCAAGAGCTCACTCATGTAGGACTGCTGGATAGCAATCAGGTTAATATTTAAGTAGCTAAGCTTCCAAACACTTCTGTATGTCTGAGGATTGTTAGTAATTACTAAAAGTTTTTAAATAGTTAGTTTTACTAAAAGTTTTTAAATAACAATAAAAAAGAGACTTGCAACTCATTTTTTTTAAGCTGAAAGAACCGCTATTTGTTTTAAGAGCTAATCACTGCAGTAGCTGATGATTTTCTAAACTAAATAGATATTTGTGTTCTCAAAATTATAAATTTTGAAAAGCATTTGATTAAGCCATCCAGATTTATATTGTACATGCACATTTTAAAATTGCTTGGGGAAATTGCTACAAAGAATGATTTTGTGCTGAAATAAATGGTCATCTTTAGTCTTCCAGAAACACTGTTGCTCTTCACTACCTAATATGGGAACCACAAGCCTTTCAAAACAAATAGGAAAACCTGTTCCATATGTGTTTAAACTTTTAGAACCTTCCAGTCCTAAAAGAAAAATTTCAAAACTATTAATCTCTATTATTTCCTATCAGATGGCTCAAGGCTTGTGAGCGATGAGTGCCATAATAAAATCAGAGAGTAAATCTTCTGACTCCAGGGTATGCTCCTGTTATCACAGAGAACCATCGTGGAACCACTCTTGGTGGAGCCTTAGGAGAGCAGTGGCTCCTTGTCTCAGCAGCTGTATTTCTGCAGCAATAGATTTAGGTCTGTGTAGGAGTAGGTCAGGATGTATTTATTGTATCGTGACCTTTTGGATGAGCTTACCCTGATCCCTAAGCCACTCAGGTGCCTTATCTTCAAACAGAAGGCATACAGAGATGGAGATGAAAAAACAGAATTGAAAGAGCCATCTGAAGTAACTTCTATCAAATGCTACCCAAAAATATATCTATAACTGCAGCTACAGATCAGTATTTGTGAATAGAAGCCAGTTTTCTGTTTTAAAACCTATAGTGTAGATGAACTACACATAGTCAAGAACTTCTTTTCTTCCTTTCCTTTTTCTTTTCTTTTTCTTTTCTTTTTGTCTTTTTTATTTATTTTTTTTTTTTTAATACCGGCTTTTACGAGTGTCTGACCTTACTAATACAAAGGTATTGAAGGTTTCTGTGCTAGCAGTCTAAGAATGTATTCAGAGAACAGCACTAGGCACAGAATAACGTGACACATTAACATTCTTTTCCTTTTTTCAACAGTAAACATTTGTCAGATAGCAGTAAAAGGGTAAGAAAATATAGTTTGCTTAGGGAAAAAGAAACTAAGGTGTTTCCTTGTCTTCTCACTTCCATGTTGTCTACTGAAAATATATATATTTTTGTAACTCTTGTGAACTTGCTTTCTGCAAATTCTGAAATATATGCAAGTCGTTATGTAAATGAGGCACATGACCTTTTGAGAGGCAGAAACGTCTACATAAAAATCCTGTTTGTTCTTGCCTTTATCTTAAGTATAAAAATCATCAAGATAATAAGCAAGTCTGTTCTTCATGTAAGAATAAAATATTCTTTATGGAAAGAATGTTATTTAGGGAAAAAAAGGAGCATCATGACAAGATGTGAGGTTTAAAAGAAGAAAAAGAAACAGTTCTGGAAGTAATAGATATTGGGAAAAAAGGGGAATGTTAGGAATTATATTGTTTGATAAATAAAATAACAAAATAGAGTGGAGATTTTATATTATTTACTTTCTCCTTCTGTTTTTTTTGAGCCTTAAATACAAAGAACTCCCTTTTTACTCCTTTCCGTCCTGGATATTATAAACTCCCAGCAGCATATTTTACTTCAGCTGTCTCATTCCCAAGCTGAGAGTCTTAGTCTAAGCAATTGTGCTTTGCATAGAAGCTGACCTCATCTTTGATCATCTTTACTGATGTTTTGTGAATCTCCTCTGCTTTTCTATGAGATTGGGTAACCAATACTGCACATCCTATCCAAATTGTGGGCCCACTAAGGATTTATGGTGTCCTAATGACATTGTTTGCATTTATCATCTTTCCTAATATCTTCCATATGATTTGCTTACTGACCACTACTCATCACCAAACGTACATTTTCCTAGCACGATAGGTTAAAGCTCCTAGATTTCATTCTGTGTTGAAAACAATTAACTTTTCCTTTGTTTTTATTATTCCATCTTTGTTAACCATTTAACCTGTGAATTTAACCTACAGTTTTAAACCTTAGCCACTCAGTCTTGTTTGGACCTCCTGAAGATCTTTTAGTTCTTTTTAATTTATATTGTGAATTATGCTAGTATCTCCATACAGCACAGATATAGCTTTTCAAGCAGAAAATTCTGCCTATTCTACCCAATTTTCAATGTAACTGATCATAACTCTTAGAAAATTATCACTGACATTTTCCTATCTGCAACACTGCACAATCCTGACATGAAAAATATAATATAAGCAACCTGAATAAGGCTGGGGTGTCCACTGGTGATAGAAGGTGCTATGACCAGGTGAGAGAAGTCCTGTATTAACTGGGAACTTTTTTTTACTAAGTAGGAAAAGAGAGAGAACTAGGGAAAATTTACTAGATAAGAGGCCAGTTTTACTCTCCTGTATGCTTTTTTTTTCACACAGAGACTATTTCAGATAATCATATCAGTGAAAAAAAGCAAAATCTACATACTGAAGAGAGTCTCCTAATTTCCTATTCAAACACAGCAAACTTAGGAATAGAACAGAGTACACCAAAGAATATTAAATTACATTGCAAAGAAAAACATAATTTCACAACTGAAATTGGAATATAACACTGAGCAGAAATGCACTTTTCAAATATCAATGCCAAAGGAATGTGAAGGCACCTGCCATGTTGTTGTTTATGGTTGCTATTTCTTCTATCTTTTAAAATGCTTCCTTCACAATATACCTTTTTCTGTGATGTCCTGCAAGGAATGTGTGTTAACACCTTCCTGAATACATAATTGAGAATCATGACTCTGCATGAGAGAAAAAAGATCTGCTATGTGTGTATTGATGTAGTGTAAATTATTACACCTGTGTTGGCTAGATGTTGAAGTTTTATTTGTGAATTCTGTCCACAACTACCATAACTAACACTGCTATCAAATAGTTAATCCTAGCTTTCAAAAGCACCATTCTAGTGCAATCCCAAAATACCATCAACGTGTGTGTACTCAGATGACAGTGACAACTGTGGCAAAAACCCCTCACTTGCGGGTGTG
Source organism: Promerops cafer (assembly GCA_013398275.1). Classification (NCBI taxonomy): domain Eukaryota; kingdom Metazoa; phylum Chordata; class Aves; order Passeriformes; family Nectariniidae; genus Promerops; species Promerops cafer. The sequence goes on along the minus strand of VZSE01003600.1, from coordinate 2,478,821 downwards.
TTTTCTGCTTTAATTTGTGTTGGGCTCAGCATTCTCCCACTTGTTAATGCGCGTCGAAGTTCCTAATGTAGGAACAACCTCTCAAGGCAAGGATAATGAATTTGCTGAAGTCAGAGGTCTTCTTCTCTATGAGTTTAATGCTCTTCTCTAGCATTTAATGCTATTATACTACAGAAGAAAATTTAAATGAGAAAACCATGTTTCCTATATTACAGAATTTTCTGAAACATCCTATCTGAATGAAGAGAAGCTATACTCATTAAAGATATTAGGAGACACTAGCTGATTTCTGAGGCAGCTCAAAGAAGCTCTTTCTCAAGAAACTTCAGCATGAGATAAGGTTCTATATTCCTAATACTTTCAAGATAGATACCTGGAAGAAAAATCTGTGTTTCATCCATGGTATTTGAAAATTAGGCTTCAGATACTAAATGTTACTAGAAAAAAAAAAACAACAAAGAAAGCGCATGTAGCAAATTGCAACTATACTCATATTTTATATCTTTGAACTAGAGTCTGTGGACTTAGGGAAGTTATCCTTTTTTTATACAAAATGGTTGTTGAATGAACTGCAACAGGCAATGTTAAGCAGGGGTTAGATAAGATGCTCATTTGATCCCTTCTGGCTCTTTGCACAGTGAGATCCCCAACAGTTTATAAAACACGGAAAAAGTCAGGAGAATTTCAGGGTAACATAACTGTGACAGGCACTCTTTCAGCAATATATAGAAAACTACTTTCAAGTTTGCTGTCCTCATATGCACTCAAAGGAAGTAAAATTGCTTTCATGTTGGAGTTTTGAGCATGTGTCTTCACTGCTGACAGCCCAGAACAAGGCCTGAAACAAGTACTTGCACAAGAAGCATCTTTACAACCTGAAAAGGCCAAGATGGCTCTGTTCAGTGATCAGCAGTGAAACCCATTTGATGCCCTATATATTTTAATGCAACTACAAACTGCAGTGGAATAGAAGATGAGGAACAAAATGCACGAATATAAAAAGCGCCTACATGTTTTGGACATCTGGAGAATGAAGCATATATCCTTCAGCATGAGATAAAACTATCTGATGCAATTATAATTTCAGCATTATTGTACTGTGGCAAACTTGACAACTGAAAGTCAACGATAACAAGAAGCCTAATGAAGCATCTGCAAAATAGTCTCAGAATTACTGACGTTATCACAGAAGTAGTGACAAAATGTGAAAGAACACTGGAAAAATATATGCTGCTTCCAAACTTAGGAGATGATAACTTAAAATGAGCTTGCATAGCCTTATGCTGATATGTGAATCACTCCTCCAAGGAGTAAAGGAGAGGGCAGCTGGAAAACAGAAGGAAAAGACTGAGATATCCTTACGTTGTGTACCAGCACGGTTATGTGGACTGGCTGGTAGAACTTGCTTTTACTCACACTGAAAGGACAACAGAATACATAAGACAAACCAGTATTCTGTAATATATGGGATGATTCATGACCAAGATATTGCATATGTTGTTACAGTCATCTCAATTTCATTTCATAGGTATGCATAAACTTGGGAGAATTTAGAGCAATAGACAAAGCAAAGGGGATAAAACCAGTCAGCTTGATTCAGAGAAGGGCATTCTCAAAATTCTGTCTTTTCAAAATCGCAGTTGTTACAATTTTCAATGAAGATTGCAAATGACTAAAGAATTACATAATTGTATGTGCAATATGCAAGAGTTCAATGATCTCAATGGCAAACTTGCCCCATCTATGAAAGGGTTCATGTTACAGATCTGGCATCAGAAGTGAATATTCAGTATCTTGTTAAAAAATGTTAGTTTAAAATCATAATCAACCTTTCTGACACAGGCACTGTCATTGTGCATTTGTGCTGAGCACATATGCACCATTTGGTTGTACTGCAAGATAATGAGAAACACCTATGATTAATTTATGCTTTAATTGCATATAATATGACTTAATCCCCCAGTTACTCTAGTTCCCACGTGTAGGAGCTTCAGAATGCACGCAGACTTTTCAGGTAAATTTCAGGTAAAATCAAGTTAAGTATCTTTGTTCTTTGTTTTTAAATTAAATAAGCTCCTGGTTCCCCTTTTTTTGTGTTTAGATTGTCACACGTCCTTGCTGAGAGAAAGGCGATATCATATATTTTATCAATAAGGAAGGAAGCTCTCAAGTTGATAGCACTTTAATATGCAGCTTGAAAACTGATCTTATTTCTGAGATTTATACCATTAACAGCTATGGAAGAGTCCACTTTTATTCAAACAAAACCAAATTGCTTTTTTAGGTGAACTTTTTCACCCTCTATGTCACTATATTGTATACACTAATGCACTTTCTGGAAATGTGTCCAAATACAGGCTTTGTACCAATACCTTAAAATACAAAATTGTGAGTAGATAATCTAAAATGTTAAGACTTTATCTGTAACACAAATTCCAAGATGAATAAAATATTTCTGGATAAAATATATCCAACATGAGAATGGATTAGCTGTTATCCTTAAGAGTCATCAGTATTTTAGGCCATAAAAATCCACATAATCATGGATGGCATAAACTAATAACAGTAAGAGACCAACCTGAGCTCAAACAACTGAACTGAACATTGAACAGAAGTAAGAGGAGAAGAAAATCTTTCCTGTCTGACATATTTAAAATAAAGTAATGGGTAATGGACAGAAGTAAATTTTTCCATCTTAGAATAAGTTAGGGGTATAATTTTTTTGCATTCAAACCAGAAAAAAATTACAGACAAAATTAGAAAAAGTCTAAATAAATGAAAATAAAAATTACTGGATCACTGGGATTTGAAGTTCAATAAAACTATCCTGTGATAACTTAAGTAGTCAAGGATATTTTACAAAAATTCAGAAGTACTTACAAGGATATCAAAATTATTATGTGTAGCTCATTAAGAGGGATGATAACTGAAGTAAGAATCTTGAAAGTAAGGTTAGAACAGAAAGTGTAGCAGAACAAGTGGTAACGCTTGTCTGGGTGAAAAGTCCTAATCAGTTGGGTCTTACTGTCTTTTGGTTTCAAGAGGTAGAGTATCCACACCTCATCAGGTTCCCAACTCTACATGTAATTTAAGAGCTAATATGTCTCTATACAAGGAAATAGCAGAATGAAAGGCAAAAGTGGATCCTAATGCAATAAATTACTACTGGTTAAGCATTACATGTTTTAACACTAAGTACTCAGCTAGATAACACAGTGATTTCTCTCTCCCTTCATCTGCTTCCACTGCAAAAAAAATTACAAGTAATTGTTATCATAATATACTCAAACGGTATATTTATTAGCAGTGTCTGTTTGTGTATAACTTTCTGATCCACTTATCTGGACCCAGAATAAACACGTGAGTTTCATGCAGTCTCCCCCCAATTATCTGTTCTCAGAGATCAAGGACGTTCTGAATCAAAGAATTCAGCTGTTTCTAGAACAGAACAGACCTCTCCCTGCAGTAGCTATTTTGTGAGCTGTAAAGCGGTGTAAATCTACTGGTATCTGGCAAAAATATCTGTTTGTGATTTCTTTTTTTTGCTTCATATGGTTGTTTTTAGCTTGGTTGGGGCTTTTTGTTTGTTATGGCAAACTTGCCCCAGTTTTGGTGTTGTTGTTTGTTTTTTTTTTTTGTTTGTTTGTTGTTTTCAACAAGGGCCTAACATTTCTTTAAAAAGACACTACTTGCTATGAATTATCAAACATTGTTATCTTCCCTTTCTTTTTTCTCCCTTACTCCCCTTTCTCTTCCTTTAGATGTATATGACAGCCTTTTAATGGGTCTTTAAATAAGTACCTGATGTTATACACAGATTTGCATGATCAAAAGACAATCCTGAAATTACTTAGGAAAAAGTTAATGAAGCAATCTGGCTATAAAGCATCTGGTGAAGAGGCAGTAGATAAATATATGGTATCATCAGGAAAAGCAAAACATAAAAAACCCCTCACAGCTGAGTTGTGGAAGTATAGGGACAGAATAATGCATTAGTTTTATATTTTGCATTGTAATGACTGAAACACAAAACACTACCTACCTGGAAGACTAAAATGATACCACCACTGTTAACTCAAAGACTTCTTAATTAGAAATCATGGGAATCTGCATTTTTGCTGCTGTTAGAAAAATTAAATAAAAAAGTAGGAATTTGAGAAACTCTTATCTTGTTTTCTCTGACTATGGAAGAACCAAATGCAATTAGATACAGAGGTATAGGAAAAAAGGAGAAAGAATTCAAAGCTCTCAAGTCAGTTCTCCACCACTAGAGGCAAATGATGGATGGCTGGAAATTTTCTTTTACTTTCAAGCTTTTGATTGTTCCTGGACATTTTTTAATCTGTTTCTACTTTCATTTATGGCATTGAACTTGGTGATGGAATCTTATATCCATCCTAAATCCTGCATGCTGTGTGTGAATAAAAGGACTGAAATGGCATGGGGGTTGCAATTATCTTGCTGAATAAATCACCACTCCATAAAAACCATAGAGGTAGATCCCCTGATCATTCTGATCTTACGGCAGAGAGATTCTGCCATCTCTCTTTGCAAAACCCTGTCTAGCCTTAAGGAAAGTTCACATCTAGAATCATAGAATATCCTGAGCTGGAAAGGACCCACAAGGACCATGAAGTCCAACTCTTGGCCCTGCACAGGACACCCCAAGAGTCACACCCTGTGCCTGAGAGCAGTGTGCAAGCACTTCTTGAGCTCTGTCAGGCTTGTTGCTGTGACCACTTCCCTGGGGAGCCTGTTCCAGTGCCCAAACATCCTCTGAGTGAAGAACCTTTTTCTGACATCCAGCCTAAACCTGCTCTAACACAACTCCAGGCCATTCCCTCGGGTCCTGTCACTGCTCACCAGAGAGAGGAGATCAGTGCCTGCCCCTCCTCTTCCCCTCACAAGGAAGTTGTAACTGCAGTGAGGTCTCCCCTCAGTCCCCGCATGTCCAGGCTCAGCAGAGTGAGTGACCTCAGCCACTCCTCATACAGCTTCCCCTCCAGGCACTTCACCACCTTTGTAGCCCTCCTCTAGATATTAAAACCTTTATATCTTTCTTACATTGTGGTGCCCAAAACCACACCCAGGACTTGAGGTAAGGCTGCTCCAGCACAGAGTAGAGGGACCATCACTGTCTACCAGTCAGAAATCTCTTTCCACAACTTGAGGTGTTCAACAAATATGAATTTTTTTGTGGCAAAGGGCTTCAGACAGTCAAAGGTCAATGTTGACCGAAAGATCTTATGGACAGTGAGGTGTTAAGAGTTTATAGTGCAGCACTATAAATCCCCTACAAACAGATGTAGAGAAAAACATATAAAGAACTATTTCCATATTTTTCCCCTTTTCAAACATTTGATATCCAAAATTTCATTAAAAATAGGTGTTTCATGAAAAAAACCATGCTGTTTTCTGCATTGAGTTATGATGTAGTTTATGCTAGAACTTCTTATCTGCAGGGATTTATCTAACATAGAAGAAAATAAAGATTACAGTCACTGAGCAATTCTGAAGCAATGATGATGTAATAAACAACAAAGTACGTACATGTGTAAATACAATATTTTTTTAATAGTCATTAATGTTTTGTAAAGTTATTGAATATACCAAAAATTGCATAATGCACCTCAAAAATCTATTTACTGCCATAAATTGCTCATACATCATCTACTTATTTCTCACAATTGTTCATCAGGTGAATGAGATTTACAGATTAATCAGTAATTTTACATAAACAGTTAGTGCAATCTAAGTTATGCTGTGAGAAATGGGGGATAATATTAAGCCCTGAGGTTTTCACTACACAATTATTGTAGATTGATTGCACTTATAGTTTTACTCCACAAGGATAGAAGGTCAAGAGTTATAATATGTAAGTTACCATTCAAAGAATTGAAGTTGAAAAGTATAGATCTTTAAATTATATGTGTTACGAACTACCCAACAATAGAATTTAATTTATAGACAACATTGAATATATTTACACAATGAGGCAACATGACTGCTTGATGCCAAATTCCTAAGTAGGATGGATGAATTGCAAAATATATCACACATTTAACAGAACTCTTTCATTGTCTATTGAAATTATACAATCAGATTTTAAAATGTATATATATCTGTCTGTAATGCCTCTTGTTAAATGGAAGAAATTTATCCTGAGCAGTATTTCCCCTTTTTGCAACACCACAATACTGGGAGCCACTATGCTTCTTCCATTTTCCATTCCCTAACCAGCTTTTTCCTCATCTTGTTTTTGTGCAAAACATTTTTCTTCCTTAACCTAGCACTTGTTCTTATTAAATTCCATTCTGCCTTTTCCAGTCATTTTCCCAATTCCATTAGTGTACTTTTGATTCTAATCCTGTGAAGGAGTCTCAGAGATCTTAATAGCTTAATACCATTCACATCTGTACCAAATAGAGGTCATGCTTTCTCTCTATTCCATCATACAGACCATCAGTGAAATTACTGAAGAGAACTCAATCCACAGACATCTGCAAAACTTAACTGAGACATCCTTCTCTTTTGATAGCTGCTCTCCAGTCCGGTATTATGACAAGCTTTTCAAGAACTACAATGACAAAGAGCTGTTAAATAATTGTATCACTGTGTCGACACTGTGCCTAGGATTTATAGATGACATCTTTATTATCTCGATTGGAAATCTGCACTCCCTTATTGATTTTTACCACAAATTCAATAATAACCATTCTCCATCAAACTGTCACTGCAACACTCATGCACCAGCACCATTTCCCTACAGCAACATCAGCAGTGTAACCTGCAAGTTTGATAAATGGAAAACTAAAGGCCAGCAATATTCGGGCTCCTCAGAAGCCTTCATATACAGCAGATCACTCATAGTGCTCATCTTAGCAATAAAGAAGATTTATATACATCAGAATTACTCACGTAGAAAGAATTTCAGAAAAAGATGTGAAACACCATGTGAAGAAATGTTTAAGTAGAAGATGACACTTCCACCCATCACCAAATGTACATCTCCTATTGTCACAGCCCATCCTCTCCCAGAAGCTATACAAACTGTCATTTAATAACTACAAGTTGTAATACAAGAAACTTCTTGCTCTTCAAACAGCCCCGTAGCCTCACTAAATTGATTCTGAAAGGAAACTCCTCGAGCTCTCAAGCACACTGAAGGAATATAAGTTTTCCTTGAATAAAGAACAGAAAATGTACCAACCTCTACAGTACTACAGTAAATATTCTCAACCTCAGAACAATTAGCACCCTACAAATCTTACAGCTGCACACTTCATCCAGTGAAAAATACTCTTATGGCAAATGTAGAGGTGAAATTAAGCACCTTTTTCATACAAGAATAATAATTCACACAGAAAATATGCATAGGACCACACAGTTTTAATGAAGGAACACATCCTATGAAATTCACATTCCACCATATTTTTAGTCTTGAACCAAAAGAAGAACCTGTTAAACTACAGAGAAAGAAGATTGTACAAACTAAAACAACTAATTAATTTGTGTGATTTTTTTCATACCTACAAAAAATTGGAGTTAAGTAAATTAGAGTCTTCCTGTCCTCTTCTAACTTTTCTATTTTGCATAAAATAAATTTTTGTCTACTTTTCCTTGCAAAATTTAATTAGTAAGTCCCTACTTTTCTCCCCACTGGTTTTCTGGCCCCTACACACCAAACATCTTTTTTTTCCAGAGACTTACTCTGAAATACAGTCAAAATTGAGCAAATTTTTAAAGTTTGTGTTTAGAAATTTATTTCTTCTGTTTCAGGCCTAAGCAATGTATGTTTGCTAAAAAGGTTGTTTAGTTTTTCTAATTATATAAATTGGTCTTAAAAGAGATATCAACTCCATTTACAGAAACAGAATCAGTTAGGTTGGAAAAGACTTTTGAGATCAAGTCCAACCTATGACTGAGCACCACCTGTCAACTAGGCCATGGCACTGAGTGCCACAGGTGTTTTCTAAAACACCTCCTGGGATGGCCACACCACCTCCTTGGCCAGTCCATTCCAATGTTTAATCCCTCTTTTTGTGAAGAAATTCCTCTGAAATAGAGAGTAGATCCAGAAAAAGTGCTTTGGGAGTTTCTTTATAGTCTGAGATATTTGATACAGATGAAGTGAAGAGGGGTTGAGTGCATTCAGGATATGTTAGAAAGTGTTCAGGATCTCATGGGATGTTTTCTACAATTTCTTGTATGTTTTTTCTGTACTAGGCACATATACCAATGCATCTCAACAATTAAAGGAATGATTAGTTAGTGTTTTGTAAGAGCATTCCCTAGAGCTCTATTGTATGAGGTGAAAGTCAAATTGCACTGAAAACTGTCCAGCACATGAGGAGAGTGAGTAAACCTCTTCAGCTACACTGTAGAAGGAAATGCAGCCCCTGCACTCAGAATTTGAGTGGTATATGGAAGAAAAAAGCAACTTTACTGAAACAGTTACTTCAGAAGAAAACTCATTTGAGCTAAGGACTGAAAAAAAAAAAAATTGCTTGACACTGATGGAGTAAGTCTGCAGATAAAGACAAATTGAGCAGAGATGACAATAAGGATCAATGACTTCGTAAATGTCTGATTTTTACTCTGCTGGAGAGAGAGTTGTCAGGCACCTCTCAGATTCTATCAGCTAAAGAGATGTAGCTATTTCTGGAAATAAGCCATGTGTACATTTCTCTCCCTGATGTAATTCCTTGCATTAACTACAAAATTTTTTTTATTATTGAAACCAAGTATTTAATTCTCTCTTCCTTGTTCTTGAAGGAAGATGTTAGTGGCCTGTGCAAGGAAGATTACCTCAGATATGAATAATAACCTACGCTTCCCCAATTACACTTGAAAGTCCCCTTTCTGAAGCTTTAATTTAGGCTCTGCATCTTCTGGGGCACAGGTACTGCATTTAATCCTATCCATTTCTCAAATATTCACTAGCTGCAAGTATGAAACAGGTGGATGTCAGCAATACTGTGAGTAGTCTTCTAGGTTTTGTGTGTCAGATTCAATTTGTTTCACACAAATAGTCCCTTGCAACCAGCTTTTATAAATCAGTCTTCTGGATTCCCTGTTCTGGAAATCCCTCTGACAGAGGACTGTGTATTATGGGAATTTGCTGGTAGAGCAACAAAAATGCTACTGCATCTTTGGACTGAGTTTTTAACCTTTGTTCCATAATATTCTTCTCTAGTACAGCATCAGAATCTTAATGCAAAATCTGCACACATAACTTCTTATGTTTTCAGAAACTAAGCTTTTGAAATATGCTGATGCCCATTTGAACAGTGTTTGTGTCCTAGCTGAACAGAATATAATCTTGTTCTAGCCTTAAGAAGAGATGCTGCATCCAGACTTTCACCTCTGCTGCCTTTCCAAACAATTCCACCTTCTTTCTGTTATTATTTCAAGGTTTTCTTGACAAGTGAGTACAGAAATGAAGAGATAAAGCCTGACTGACTCAATTTGTCTCAGGTCCATAGCCTACAGTCACACTGAAGAGATTAATGCGCTACAGCAAATCACCTCCTGGGCATCCAAATCCAACCTGGGGGCATCTTTTCAATTTTTATCTTCTTCTTTTTTTTTTTTTTTTTTTTTAAATGAACATGAGAAAATGAAAATATACAGTCAAGGATTTTCTCCCTCGCTCTTCTGAAACTGCATCCATGCTTTGATTTTCAAGGTAATAAGAGGTGCAAAAGAGTTAGTTTGCTAGAAATGGTGTCATCACAGGTATTCATTATGAAACAAAGAACTGAGGGGTTTTTAATCAACATTTTAATAGTACTTCTCTATTCTGAATAACATTGTATCCAGCTTCTAAGAATAATCTGCGTGGACTTGTGTCATTGACAGTAGGGAAGGCTATGGTGCATTAAATTCATCATGTGAGACATATGTTAAACCTTTAGATTGTTTGCTGTTGGGCTTCTAAAAATAGTCATTATAATTTTGCATGATAACAAGACATTATTCAGGAGTCAAAACTGCAGGTTGGAAAAATCATCTTGTTAATATATTCAACAGCATATTGAGAATGAGAAATGCCAAAGAATTTGTTTCAAAATGCAAGCACAGGTTCACTTCCGTAGGCTATAAAATTTATTCATGTGAGTTTCCACTGAACTTTTCCCTACAAGCTTCTAGTTTCTTGTTACACATATATTTCAGAAGCCACTGTGAGTGCTGCCCCACGTAACCTAAGAAGGCAATAATCTAACTTGAAAAAACACTGAAACATTCAAATATTTTCCAATCAAGTGACTCAAGAATATATGGTAGTATGCTTCAAACTAAGGGTTTTAAATTAAAAGGTGAAGGTGCCATTGAAAGTGCTGCATCCTGGCATTTTCTAAGGCATCTTGATTGAAGGATGGCATGCGCTGCCCTCCTGCTCCACCCCCTTATGTTTATGTTACCATTTGTAACCCCAAGAAGTTTCACAGCTAAGTTACCTGTACGCAGCAGATGGTGCATTGCTGAATCAGAGAGAAAAGAATATTCTGTTTCTCTGAAACTCACAAGACATTAAGTTGCTGTAATAGATGTATTCTACCACCTTGTCCCCATACATACATTAAAATACAATTTCACCAACTTTCTCACCGTTGGGTACAAGCAGTTGCAAGTCAAAGCATCCATTAGAAGACAAGGGCTTCTCCCTGAGGCTCAGGGATGGCTTCAAGGGAAATAAAGACAGCCCTTGAAAGAGTCAAAACTACATAAAATAACATAAGCCTCTTGGAGGCAAATTTAAACTCAAGTAACCCTTTGGGGAAATAATGGCTTCAGGGATAATATGAAACAGCTTTACAACAGCAGAATAAACTGAAGAGCAAATTATAAAGTGGCAAGGACCCACTGACAGAAAAGTAAAGGATAATCCCTCCCAGCTATGTGAAAGAAGAAGTAGATGGCTGCATAGCTAAGGTTAGTAATGTGGCTCAAAGCACTTTTTAGTGTCTCCACTCCAGCTTCACTATCACTTTCAGAAGAACCACCTTCTCCTCACCCTTTTCTGTAAACCACTAATATATATGTTCCCTTCTACAAGGAGAGGCCATGGCAGAGGGAAAAGCAAGGGAACAGGGTAGCCCGGGGTTATGGTAGCACATTTAGCAACATGCTTGTGCTGAGAAATAACACACTCCCAAGGGGAACATGCAAAGGCACTAGGCTAGATGCCACACCAGAAAAATCTAAAAAGCACATCAGGGGAGCATCAAACCACAGGGATGTAGCATGGTCAGTGCAGTTCCTTCTCTTCAAGTTCTCCAGTCTAGTCCCAATGCTGCAGAGAAGCCCTCGTCACCAGGAACAACAACGAAAGACATGTCATACTCTGGAATAAACACTGGAAGCTTATTCTGTCCAGATATCTACCAAGATGTAGTCTGCAGAGGATTGCAATGTTTCCTGCCTCTACTGATGCAGATTTCAGTTGATGACACAAGGATTTGTAGAGGATGGATACTGGCAGCACTGCACTATGCAGACCTCACACAGGAGTGGCTCATCCTTTCCTGCTTTTCTCAGAAGTCCAGGCAGTACACAGGCTGAGGAACTGCGACAGAATATGAGAAACTCAGCTACAACACCCTACATTTTTCATTATTAGTACAAGTAGTTTCTCTATCTTTACACTCTTTTGTTTCTGTTTGTTGAAAGGAACCTCAGGCTTCTGCCCTACCGACAACCTGAAGATATCCCTTGCAGAGGAAGTCTTCTAGCAGGATCTTCAGAAACAGAAAAGTTAGAGCTGTTTCTTACTATTTTTATGCTTCTGGTCTGTCTTAATTATTAGACTGTAGTCAATCAGCATTGCTTTGCCTTTGGTAGGTGTGCTTAGGTACACACATGGAGAATGGTTAGGACATTTCAGCTGTGGAGGCCTGAGAGGTTTTAGATATGTTTCATTGTTACAGATGTACCTCAGGCATCTCTAAAAACACTGCAAAAGGGGCTACATGACATGAAGTTTTATTTTATTGCAGAATAATTATTCTGTGTATTTACTTTGTATTAATTACAGAATTAAATCTAATCACTTAATTGTACTAAGAGATAAGCCTTGTTGATATTTAACTGATAGTTTCTGAACTGTATTTCTTATCCCTAACGTAGTTGCATTTCACAAGCAACCCCTCGTAAATTATTAAAATATATATTTGTTCTTTTTAACAAGTATCACTTGGGGGCTCATTCTTAAATTTCTTGGACATCTTAAGCACTATTCAACTGTTTTTCTAGCTGAGCAGTCAGATGGACTAAACAGGCTGACCTGAATTTCACCCAGAGTGCAGAGCAAAACAATCAACTAGTACCAAACAGGAGATTTCAGAACATCTGCTGCTCTTAACTGCCAATGAGTGAATTTCAGCAGGAAGAAATGGAGTAGAAGCATAAGGATTATAACTTTCCCCCATTTCTCATCCTCTTCTGAGAGCTGTTTAGATTCTCAGGCTTTACAATATGATTACTGGACTGCAAGCCTTGTAATTGGCAGTAGGGAAAAAAAAAATAGTTATTGTATGTCACCCTTAAACAACTATGACCTGTGACAAATTACCCATGGTCTCTTTTTACTGACAATTTTACAGACACAATACATTGGAACTTTTAAAAGGCGTTCTTCTCAATAAAAGCATTTTGTTTCTTAAACTGATGGACATAAAAAGGTTGGTTTGAAAGCACTAATCATGACGGTTTATAACAAGTTGGCCTGAGGAACTAAGTGTAGCATGTCAAAGTACTGATCTTTGTTAAAATAGGAAGCAAAACAGAGAAACTGGTGACAAAATTTGCTAAAGTTATAGATTTCATAGACTTCAGGACAAAAAAAACCTGACTCGGTTATCTAGTTATGATCTGTAGAGGATACAGTTCCATGTATTCACCTCCTGTTGAATAAGTTTCAAACAAATACAAAATCAATCCTTGAATAACTCTTGCTTCAGGCAGACAGTGGAAAAGATTGACACTTAAGAATGACTAACAATGAAAAGCCCAAGAATAGGTTAGATGAGATACCTACTAGGATTTTCAAGTACTCTAAATTAATAGTTAGATCTAACTTTACTGTGTTCAGTTCTCTAGCTACCTATTAAATAAGGACAAAAAAAAATATTCAAGTGCTGCCTGGAAATTTGCTGTCAATAGTATGTGAGAAATTTGGTTTTTAAAGGGGAAAGAAAAAAGTAGAAAACTGCTGATTTTGCAGACAATGAGAAATTCTGTTGTCAGGAAATCTTAAGAACATTTTTAGTGCTTGCCTAAACCTTAACTAAGCATACTTGTCAATCTGAATCACAATGTTTCACTTTGGAAAGCTGACAAGTTCATGCCTTCTAGTCTTTTGGTGAGTGAATGCTATCAGTTGAAGCTCTTAATGTTCCTCAGCAATAATTGAACTGTTTTTAGGAAAAAGCTTTATCAGTTCTGAAAAGCAGTGCACGATGTGGTTACCTGTGGCAAAATGGAACTAAAGCTGAGCAGTTCAAGCATCCCTACCATTTCTGACATATCTTGGTTATGTTACAGATGCCATGATAAAAACCCAAGCAGAGAATTATCTTGCCCAAGACCCCTGAAGTCCAGGACCATCCATTCGCTGTGTGACAGTCTAAAGAAGAACCTCAGTGATAACCCTAGAAATTATAACATAAACACACTAAAATATAAACTGAAATGACAGGAAAGCAAGTTATTTATCCTCCAAAATAAACAGTGAAAAGAAGTCTTGGCTTTCTGCTGCATTTCTTTATTAGAGGAAAAGACTTAGTATAAGAGTTGAGGAAATTTATTTTGATTGCCAGTGGGAGATGGCTTTTTAACTATGCACACAAATGTTTTCTAATGCTGTAAACTTTTATGGAAAAATTGGAAAAGCTAAGCAGCTTTCCTATGTGTGCTCTTACACTGTAATTAATAGTGGTGTGATAAAGTAAAGAATTTTCTTAAGAAAAACTCAATGTATTTTGATGAGATGGAAAAAAATATTTATCCAAAACATGTAAGTAGGTAGATGAAATCAAAGGCTTTTTTTCTGCTCATGCAAACTCACTGGGCCAGAATTCCTTATTTCTGAATCATGCATCTTTCAGCAGACTAAAGTAAAGCAAGAAAGACACTTGGGGACAATTCGACAATGTGATTCTGATCTGCAGCTTGCACTAGTAGCCATGCTCTGAAGGCTAATTTTCCAGCTCCATCTGCCCTTTTGCTATGCAGCTTACTTTCTTCAGACAATCAATTAAAGACAAAAGCACAAAGATGAAATAATTACATTTTCCTGCAATTATGTTTTTAGTAAAATATTAACAATAACAAAGAAGTGACCATGTATTTTTTTGTGTGCATTTTGTTTTCTGTTACAAAGAAACAATGACAGAAACAGTATTGGAGGAGCTGTACTGGTTATATAGAAAAGAACCCAAAACAGAAAAAAAACTCTGATTGAGCCAAAAGGGGTTTGTTTTATTTTGCTGCTGTTTTTTTTCCCCATTCTTGTGTTGCATGTAGGTGTTCTAAAAAGAATCAGCCAAATATTAATGAATAAGAAAAGCATTACTTAAATCTCTCCACTGATTCAAGAGGCAGTTGCCATTATAAACCCTTATAAAGTAGAGAAAACAGAATTCAGACTATCCACAAAGCCTTACAGAAGTTTTAAGGTTCAGAAGGAAAAGAAAATAGTCTCTGGAAAATATTTGAATACCTATGGTCAATTCTGTACAATATCAAAACTTACTTATTCACCCTCTGCCTCAAGCTATGTTTCAGTAGGGGAACATAGCAGGAAATGTAAAAGGAACACTGGAGAGCTTGCAGTTGATGAAAGAGACTGTATTAAATACACCATAGCATCATGATGAATAGTTATGTCTCTAGAGGTTCATTATTAGTCTGAAAGTCAAGAATTCTACAGCAAATGGAGATACAGTTTTCTGTGAAACAAGAAATAAAAAGACTAAGGATTGTAGGTGTAGAACATAGACACAGAAAAGCAATAAAAAGAAAAGCAAAAGAATATTTTTTTTCCCATCTATGTTAGTTTAGGGGTATATAACAAACCATATGAAGCAAACTGAATAATTGTAGTCTTTCAGTAGTCGCATGGTTAGAAAATTAATTTTAAGCGAGAATAAAATGTAAAATTAGGAAAGAAATTCTGAAAAATTAGATAAATTATACATACATGTATTGGTTTAGCTTTCTAAAATACACGTTTAGTATTGTCAACAGACTTTCGGAGGCAGTCTGTGAACCATTACCATCCTTCTTGAAAAACTCGTAAGTTTCAAGAGACAGAATTGTGAGTATGGTGATATATAAAATCTGAAAACAAAAATCAGAAACTCTAAATCTATCAGTTAACCTTCAGGTCTGAAAAAAAAAATACTAAGCAAATCATCAGGTACTTCACTTAAACATGGTCAGTGTCAAAAGTCATCGCTGTTTCGTCTGGAACAGCACCCTAAAAATTCTCTAGTGTCTCATAATACGTTGAGTACTCATTGAAATTTCTCCAAGGTCAGGGAATAAGTAATACCATTCCTGGATGGATTCACTAGTGTCTCTGGATGTGTTGAATTTTCAGTCTTTATCTTTTAAAAGGCACTTTTCATTTACCTAGCTGCCTACTTCCCTGCAGTGCATAGGGATTTAATTATATTTGAGACTTCTATCCCTCTGGTCAATGTCAAATTTGGTTGAAAAGAAGTTATTAATCAGGAAGAACAGACACACAGAGTGTGATTGCAGAAGCCTAATTTCCTTAGGAAATTAAGCTAAAAAGTAAGAGAAAAAGATTTCTCAAGGACAAGTCCCATCTGATTTTTGACATTTATAAGACATTTTTCTAAGTGAAGCAAAGAAACATGGCTAGGTGAAATAAGGTATTTGCAACTCTAGAAATCCAGACTGAAGTTGCAGTTGGTAACTCAGGAAAGCATTTCAAGTGGAATCCATTATAATTTTGTCCCTAGTCAAGTTCTTATATACTATCAGTGGATTTACACTAAAGAAAAGAAGGTTGCAAATGTAATCTCTTTGGTCACTTTGGGTCAGCTGTGTCTCCTCCCAGACTCCCATGCACCTCCAACTTCCTGGCCAGTGTGGCAGTATGGAAAGCAGAAAAGGCCTTGGCTCTGTGTGGGCCCTGCTCAGCAATAACAAAAACATCTCTGTATTATCAACCCTGTGCTCAGCACAAATCCAAAACACAACCCCTCAGCAGTCACTGTGAAGGAAATTAACTGTACCTCAACCAAAACCCGCACAGCTGAAAAGCCATTTTAAGTTATGAGTGGTGTTGTCCCAGAGAAAAGGTAAATTTAGTTCATGCATGTATCAAGTCTAAGATGCCTAAGGGACTTATTTTGCATACTCACTCGTGAAGAAGTCTCAGCGGGTATACAATCTCCAATTTTTTCTATCACACTGATATAAATAAAACAGAGTTGGAAAAGCAATAAAACATGTAAACAAGAAGTTTCCCTGTACGCAGAATGGTGGTTGTTATGACAGTAATCATCTATACTATTCCCTCTATAGAAAACTACCAGTAAAACAAAACAAACAAAAAACCAACACACACATCCTCACCCCAGCCAAAAAAACTCAAACAAAACAAACCCAACCAAATAAACTTTGAAGGAGAGTTAGATGACACATTACAAAAAAGTTTGTTAGCTGAAACTACTTATTAATAGTTCAAGCAGAGATATTTAAACAAAGTGCATTATTAGAGTAAAGGAACCAGTTCAAGACAGAGTTCCCTAATTCCAATATCTGTGGTATGGGGATTCATCTAGATGATCTTCCTTTTCCTTCTATCTAGGAACTTACAGGACTTTGCATGTAAGAAAGGTACTTTAGGTGTCAATTAAAAGTTACAACTAATAAATTCACTGCAACTGTTACACATTAGACTTTAGCAGATGTTCATTCATCAGAGATTGCTACAACTTGCAGGGTAACTAACCTGGAAATCTCCTATTAAAATGCAGCATGTTGAACATTCTGATATTTAGGCAAGTGCATGGTGCATTTTTCAGTCTAATTTGGTTCTAAGATGAGCATCAGAGATTTCTTGGTTGTGGTTAAAAATACCAGCAATAGCTGTTCCACCAGCATTTATTATACATCTGTCCTACATATAAAAATCATTATATGTAGTATCAAATAACATTTACTTCATATCCCTGTCATCTGAGGATGTGATGCTTTCCGAATACCATGTGACTACGACTCTCTTGTCAGGTTAAATTATTGTGTAACACCTATTTTCTCAGATAAGTGTTGGTAACTAAAGAAACTAAAGACAAGAATGGAGTAACCAAACCAGGTTCTTTTCCTATTTTCACTTTAACACTTTTCTCATATGCATGTCTTTTCCTACATATTTCATAAAGAGCAAACAAAACAAAGGATGGGGACCTGCTGAAATGAGCCCAGAGCAGGCCCATGAAGATAACTGCAGGTATGGAGCACTCTAATTTTTGTAATTCATGTTGAAGTAATTATGATAAGAACATCTAAAGGATAAGTTAAATTATGTTCCATTAGTCTATGGAGATTTATTTTCCTGATATTATTTAACCATTTCTACCACAGGAAGATGCTAAGTAACAGCTGCCTGCATTATTACATGTCTCTCCATATATGCCATCATTAATCAGATATGGTTGATTCTTTCTTTACCTGTAGCTAAATTTTTGCATTTCAAAACAATGATTTACAGCAGTCAGCATCAATGTCTTGCACACCTGTCAACTCCCATCAAGCACTGCATTTAATAAAAAGTTAACTGTGACCCAGATAACATCCCAGTCAAATGAAATCCAAGCCAGTTTCATTGTTTTCAATGTTATAAACCAACTGTGCATCGCCTAAGGTTCTTTGCCTTGATATCCAAAACAAAGGTGAAAAGAACTCATCCTCATCTCTCAGGGTCCCCAATAAGGTTGCACATTTGTAGTGTTACGAGAAACAAATTATTCTAGATCGTACACAAGAATTCTCTCAATTTGGCTTGTCAGCTAGAGAATTCAATGTTTATGACTTTGTTAGATCAACACTGTGAGACAGATCACAAAGACATGAAAAACTCAAACATGGTCCATAATGAAAAAAAAGCACTGGACACTTTGAGCTGAAAACTAGACTGTCCAACATAGGAGTAAAGAATAAACCAGAGGTAGTGCAACTGATGTTTACTGACATTTATGATTTTGTATAACTTTGGATCCTAAGCTTTGTGATTGCTTCTGTTCAAATTAATGCTTCAGAATGAAAAGTGACTGCTCCAAGTTTCAAGAAAATCCATTTATCCCCAAGTCAAAAGATCATTTGTCAAGAAGAGTGTCTTGATTTTCTAAATCTCTAGGCAAATTTGCTACTGATGTCTGATAAAAGAATAAATGTGATGGATCAGAGTTCAACAGTGACTCATCCAAATATTTCTAAGAATGGTTTACTAGGTCTTTGGGAAATTTAAGTTTTGATGCATGCTGATCATAAGAAATACAAGGCATAATTACAGTAGTAGGGGGTTAATTTTGGATATTTAGGACTATATTTATCAGATGGGGAAACATTAAAGTCTAGTAATATTTACTAGGGAAATACTGCTATTTTTAGAACATATACTTAGATCTTAATTATTATAGGATTTCATTTTAATTCAGTAGCAATAAAAGCATTAGGCAGCATCTGAAAGAACAATCTCCTGGTTTACCTATTACAAAAATTAATTCACGCCTCAAAGAACATCTACAGAAAAGGGCATTATAAACACTAGAAAGTATTTAAAGGGCTGAAAATGTGGAGAAATGTGAAAGAATATGTAATGTCATCTATAAACTTCATATGCATTCTTCATTTGAATGAACAGATGCAGAAGAGAAAACAACCATTGCTGGAAAAAAACGGGCAAGGAGGAGAAAGTTATCATGATTACATAGATACATGTCAGATAACACATTGTCCAGGAAAACACTGATCAGAAGTGTCCCTGTACTCTGATTATGCAACACTAGTGTATACCCCAGTAAGCAACTCAAATTTGTTAGACATTTAGAACATAATACTCTCAATGAGGCTGAGTAGTTAACTAAAACTAGGTTGAAGAGATATCCAGCCCAGTGATTTTCCATTATCCAATCAGAATTAACCTAAATGGATGGGCCAAGGTAAAATTGTTGTTCTGAGCCCATAGAATCCATTTAGTAGTCTCCCTAATTAATTAGTCTTGATATCTGTCCTCAATGTTACATATTGCCTTTTATTTAAAAAGAGTAAAATAACATGAAAGGTTCCAGAAATGTGTTACCAAATCTTTTTCACCTCAACTTTTTCTACTCAAACTCTAATCACTGAATCACTAAAATCACCAATTTAAGCATTATTTATTGTATTTCTCAATAATAATCAAAATCATTCCTATCAAAGAGGGAAATCTATTTTCTTGCTAAGGTCATGCCAAAGGTGGTATGACAAAGCTCTCCAGTAATAAGTAAATCACTATTTTCTTTCAGTTCAAGTTACACTGCTAATTTCATTGAACAGAAATTTTCAGACAAAGATATTTAGCACAATTTGTTATCTGGAAGTAGACCAAAAAACCTCCTACTCTTTTCTTATTCTGAGTGTAGAGGAAAATTCCATTTTGCAACATAAAACTTGGAAGCATTGCTATATCCTCTAGAAGAGATTTGTGAAATGCTCAAAATAGGAATTTGTATCTTACTTTAGTGTCCAATTCAGAGAAATAATCCATCACTGACAGCCAGGCAGATACGTGGTGCTACAATACTTTATTCTGGTTTTCCTTGTGTTATGCAAAGACTTATAGTAAATATGTACTTTTCCCTTTTGCAAAATGATCCTAAACGTTTTAAATACTGTTTTTCCCTAGAAAAAGCCTTCTAAACACATGTCAATAGAAGCTGTACAGATGCCATTTTACCTGACTCATTGACATGTCTGTCACCTTCTGTAAGGCAATACAGGGAATGCAGAGAAAAATGCAGGACAGTAAAGTTTCCAAGTTAAAAGTTTAAATGTGTCTTGTGTGCTGGATTTAAGCAGTAGAAGTCTGAGTAGATCAAAACCCAGGGCAGAGATTTTCTCTTCTGTATCTTGATGTCTTTATTAAGAGTCCAGCTGTTTTAAAGTAAAATGTAATGGAAGTTGTATCTACTTCAGAGAAAGACTATACCTTTACAATGTAACAACTTATATTAAAGAATTTAACTAGACAATAGCATAATAAAAGCAGTGCATTTTTTTCTGTCTTAAAATTCATCATTATACACAGAGACTAGAAAACTTTTGTTTCAGGGACAGTTGATATTTCAACATGATCAGTTATTAATGTCTTCCTTTCTATAAGTTAGAGATGTAAATTCTTTGCTACTTGAAACAGCAGCCTTCAGAAACGTTCAGGTAATTTTTAATTGGTCTAGATAGGTAATGTTTGTCTGCATAAGAGCTAAGCCAGTGATAGGCTCATCCTTTGGGAAGCACATTCATTGCTTATAGACAGAGCACAACAGACCCACTTTATCAGCAAGGGGATACACAACTGCTTGCTCCAGCTCATTTCCCGACAGATGTTTTTCCTCAAAGACAAAGACATCATCTTGGCAAACAGGCTAAAACCAGGGGAGAAGGAAAAACAGGCAAAGAAGAATTTTTTCTGTTGTAACAATTTCAACAGAACTATAATTACTGCTAAACACTAAAACATTTGGGGTCCAGTTGCTATGCAACTGTGAGGAAGTTATAGTACACCTGCTGTAGACAAAATGTGTGGGAGAAAAGCCAACTGACTTTATCAAAGAAATTGCCTTTCCATTTTTTATTATATTCTGTTACAGTCTATTTTTTTTTAGCATTTTTTAAAATCTTGCGTCGTTTCATCAGCCTGCAATACTCAAACAGCCCCACCAGTTTGATACAGCACATATTACTCTCTCAACTGTGAATCTGTGCTTGTGGTAAGCAAACACCATCACACACACCACTACCTTGACAGATAAGTTCAATTTCATCTACTGAAGCTTCTGTTCTGACTCCACATTTTCAAAGCTCATCCTATGTAACATATACAGTGACTTGATTCGCCAATAATTTTTTATCTTCTGTCTTATTTTAGTGATGAAAATAAGCAAAAGCTCAGATTTACTGGTTCTCAGTAAAATAAGTGTTCAGAACAGATTACCTACATGTCCCATAGCAAAGACCGGATGTATTTCTCAAAAACCTTACAAGCCAGTCATTTTCCTGCTCTCAGATGGCATGGTTTCTGTGGCAAAGAACATATTTCTATCTACATTCCTACGAAACAAAGCCACCCAAGACTGAATGTGAAACAGCTTCCTACAAAGCCAAATAATTGTCCTCAAAACCAACTTGATGCACACTCCCTCTGTGTTAGCCCACTCCTCCCTTTATACCCCCTTTATAAGACCCCTTAGGAAGATCACGACTGGCAGCCTGGGCTCCCTGCTCCACTTGGGTGATTGCTGAAAATGCCCAGCTCTGTGCAAAAAAGCTCTGCATAGGCTGAGAAAAATACTCACAGGCTCTAGGAAGGGTTTGGGCTTCATTGGGAATCATGACTCTTGAAAGGACGCTGCTGACTACAGACACACATGCAGTACAGTGTAAAAGTATCTCCAGCACAGAGCCAGCTGTGAGCCTGTCTTCTGAAAACTCATCTCAAATTATCAGAAGTTTCATACTCTATTATAGTAGAATCCTACAGCACACTAAAGGGCAGGAGACTACCGCATAGTAAGTAACAAAAACATCTTTGTAATTGCCAAGTCTCTCACACATGCATCTATCAGATGTGAAGTTAAAAATAAAATAGAAGCACATCACGGTTGCCAAGTTTCTATCATTAAATGAGGTGGAAAAAGTAATTTCACAATAGAAAGGATCAGTATTGATGTGAAGCTGGATTTTTTTAAACCTTAACTTTTAATGGCTATATTCCTCTACATCTGATAGAAACCTTCACCTAGATGAGTAAGAAAATAAATTAAAAGAAAAAAATAAAAAAGAATAGAAGAGTCAAACAAACAGTGTAATAATGATCTCAGGTAGTTCTAGTTAATTTCACATTTTTGAATGTGTTTGGACTTTTTTTCCTCTGCAATATAACAGCAAGGACGTATTTTAAAATTAAAATTAATGCATACACTCAAAACCATAAAATCTGACATCAGAAAGGAATTCTTCCAACAAGAACTGTCTTTGTTAGAAAGGCATGACTGTCCTCTGGATAGAACACATATTAGAATTTGATTTTAAATTCAGGGAATACTAAATGTGTAAAAAAAGAATAATAAAATTTAACATAGAATTATGGGTCCTCAAGAGCTTCAGGATTACATCTCAAATTACATCAAATCATGACTTTTATATAAGTAATTCTTTGGTGAAAGAAGATATTTTTATCAGTTATTGAAGAATATCAACATTTACAATTCATTTCATGATTCAAAAATGTCAGTCAAAGTTAGAAATATTCAGATGACATTTCTTTTCCCTGCTTTGAGTCACTTTGAGATTCTTAAGAATTTGCTTGATCTCTTAAGCCTTGGGTACCTATATATGCAGTTAGGATAACAATCTCAAAATCTTTAGGATTTATAGTCTATGTGAGGAAAAAATTGCATAAGGAGTATGAATGGCTAGTCCATAGTTTGTCATGTCATAGAGTGTAAATAATTTTCAATTATTCTTGGGTTCAACAAATTAATTTAATTCCTATCCTATTTAGATCTTCTCTATTGTGATGTTTCTATGACTATCAGTCATGTCAGAAATAACTAATTTTAAAAAAATCCCTTCATATTTGTTGTCATCAGCCAGGAGAATTTTAGCAGACTGGCCAAAGCTCAAGAGAACATGAGGACAAAATTACAACTTTCCTACTCTGATTTAGTAACTAAATACCCCAAGGGGTCAAGACTGAGTTACACTGAAGGGGCATAACACAATAGTTGTTTTAACAGTCTTTTGTTTGGAGAGTGTAGTAAGGGATTTCATATTCAAAAAGCTTTTGAGGGCAATAGAATTCAATCTAAAAAGAGAGACTAGGTGCTAATTACAGTATGCAACAGACCAGAACAGCACTAAAAGTGTACAGTACAGGACAGTATGTGTTTAGAATATAAACTGTGTATTTCAAGAGGTAAGGCAAAACTATTCTATATAATCTGCAATTGCTGATTTTCCAAGTCAACAATACTGTTCTTTGTTTAAAAATCCACAAATTAGGTGAAATTTGATTAATTTGCCTCTTTTTCCTGTTTTTAGATTCATTGTAGCATACACTTGTCTGCAAATTAGGTTAAAGAATGCTTCTTTCTCACTTTACGAAATTCAAAATTTGCATTCCAATCAATTATCTTCTTTCAAATTTTTCATGAAGAGGCAAAAGGTGGGAAGCCTCATGAAAATAAACTCACATGCTAATTTGACGGCTGAAGCCATTTGCTCATGATTGGCCAGTTCTGGTGTGGAGAAAACTTGCAATTTTTTTAAGCTATTTTTACATTTCCGCAAGTGCTAAAAAAAGCGAAACAAAAAATCCACCACAAAACTGAAACCAAACCATGAACAAAAGAAACACCAAACAACCAAAAGAAATCGCAAATAAAACCCAATACAATCTCCCTCCATAACAAAAAAAAAAGATACTTATTGTTTTTGTCAAAACCTAGGGTACAGTGGATGTCGAAGCCATATGTACAAAAGAATTCTTCTTTCATTCCAGCCTTTTTCAGATGGATCCCAATAGATTCCCAATTCACTTTTTGCCTTGCTTACATAATCCAGGAAGATACCACAGAAATAAAGTTCTCCTTTTTGGCTTCATGACATTTGAGGTATCAGGACTTTGTCTACATACGAATCTGTCTCTCCTGTCTTCCTTATGTTTCTTTAACACTAAGAAGCATCCTGTTTCTTAAAAATTTATGGCCATTTCAGTGCCATAGCAGCAGCTTTCAGTATGTATTCCCTCCTCCCAGCACACACTGAACTGCACTTACCAACCTTCTGTACAGCTATGGTGAGCTACAGTGAGGTTATAAAAACCTACACAAGATCACTATCCCTGTATCAGCAAAGAAGAATACCCAGTACACACATTTCAGTTTACTGCATGTCTTTAAAAGTCTCAAGCAGTAAACTGGCCCTTTAAAACACCCGAAAATAAAGTGAGCAAAGTGTTTCTATTTATTAGGAGAAATTTCCTCTCACCTTATGCAGTCCTTTCAACAAAAACACATTCCACACAGTGTGCTGCTTAAGTCAAAGTGCACTTTTCTTGCAATTTATCTGCTGGGTTTTTACAAACCATAAATTGTCACTTTGTCACTCTGCTGACTGACAGCCCGTCGCACATTGAGCTGCAATATCCAGGGGTTTTAAACTGACAGTATATTACTGTCTAGCATCAGCAAGTCCCAACTGATTTAAGTTGTAAATTAAATGCCCTGATGGTTGTAATACAGTGATATATTACCAGACTCAATGCAGGTTTTTCTTTGCAGTGGAAATGTGGAAAATACAAGTCCCCGGAGTCCCACCCAGAGTGTGCATATTCCATAATTTTCAAACAAGTCAGTGTGAAACCTGGTCAACAGAGGCTTTCAGGGAAATAAAGTTATGGAGCCAGAGGATATCAGCTGTGAAAAGCAGATGCTGAAAATGCTCCTGGGTTGGTAATTCTCCTGTTTTTAAATACTGAGACAAAAGTTGAACTAGCTAGTAACAAACCTCAAATTAATTCTATCTGGAAGAGTAGCTGCAATAGAAAACATGGCAGAAAAGCACACAGAGGTTTTTTTTTAAAGAGGCTGTTCAGTATTTAGGGGTCAAAAAAAGAAGGATTAATTCCTAGTCCTTAAGAATTATCAAAAATCCCTGTGTAGTGCTTAATTTTTGGTTTTACTGTTAAAGAGTAAAATAAAAACTTAATTTTCACCATTTCTGTTAACATTTTATTTTCTATGACTGAATTCTAGTTTTTAAGAGTCAAAATCAATATGTTTTGAACCTTGGACTTAGCAGGTTTGCTTGTTTCTTTCTTTCTGTTTGTTTGCAGAACATATTTGTTTTGGGGCTCAGTGCATCTGGTATTATCCTTTAAAGCACAAAAAGGTAATACACATAACAAGAATTTATCTACCTTCTCTGAAAGCTTAAACAGTTCCAGGTGAAGACTTTTCCAAACTTCTCATTATAAAGGAGACAAAAAAAGACAGGCCTACTTCTGAGCCAGATTCCTGGGTGAGAAATTTCACTGCACCCTTGAACAAGCTGGGTCTCAAAATCACAAGAGCATAAGAATTTTGGAAGGGGCAAGGTGGAAGCTGGAAGTGCTGCAGTATTCATTATTTCAAAAGGTTTGAATTACCATAATTTCTGTTTCCATGGTGATTTTAATACTGATGTAATTTCTGGAAGATCTGTGAAACTCATCTATAGGTAATGAAATCTGTTTCAGCCTTCATCCCTTAGGCACCTGAAGTTATGTTTTCATTCTGTGGGTATAAATTTCTTGGACATAATAAAAATAGCAGTTGCTTCCTAAAAGCGACAGAAGCTTTTTAATAAATACTGGGCTTACAATGTTGGCTATAACAAAGGAGACTTCCCTAAAATTAAAGGCTGCATACTTGATATGAAAACTAACAGAGCATTTTTGCAGAAATCTTTCCAAGTGTGGAATCATAGACAAGGATCATAAGGATAATATACATCTCACGCGAAAAACAAGCACACTCACATACAATCCAGAATTCTATACATGGTTGTCCTTGCATTATTTATTACAAAACCAAAGTTTGTATAACACATTGGGGGAGGAGGGGAAATAAAAGCATAAGGCAGTTCTAGCTTCTGTTATTATTAATTTTGGACCAATATGGTATAATGACAGCTAACACTGTATGGATTTCTTTTCCCTTACTGAATGGAAGCACCCTGTTAGCACAATACCATGAATGCTTGAGAGTAGAAAAGATCATGTGTCAATTAGCACCTCATCAAGATTTAATCTGCTGTTTGGATTTGTTTATTTTCTCCTTTTTTCTTCCTTCTTTTTCTATAAGGCTTTGCATTCACAATAATCTCATCTGAAATTAATCTGTTTTCATAAGATCCAAAAGTTCTAGCTGCTGACGTTCTGACTTCTGCAGCAGATGCAATCCATTTTTCATTTCAGCTTAAAATTCAGATAGTAAAGCACTGCAAATAGACTAATGTCTTGTACTTATTTTCCAAGAATTGGAAGGAAAGAACATTTTCATAATTAAAAGACATCAGATATTGAAATAATGAAACCATTTTCCTGGGATACTATACAGGCATATAATTAATTTACAGAGCAAAGAGGGGGTTAAGATAAGCAAGGAAAGAAAACAGAAGTATTTAATTTATCTTCCATTTCAGTCACTCAAGTTGATATACTATTGGTATCACACAAACTATTACTACTTGTAACATGGAGGGGGGGTTTAAGGAGATTAGATAGATTAGATAGATAGATAGATAGATAGATAGATAGATAGATAGACAGACAGACAGAAAGGGTAGCTATATAGCTAGATAGGCAGATAATTAGGATGAAACACACGTTATAGCATATAATAACTGCAAAATTATTTTATTTAATTAGGATCAAATCAACAAGATGAAAAGATCTTACTTGGAAAGCCAGTACTGCACAGAGAGGCTTACAAAATCCCTCCTGGTGTGCATAAAAAACATGTTTTGACTTTTCTGGGAGAAAAACATCCAAACCCAAACTAATTATGCCTTCTTAAAAGTAATATGTGGTTTAAATAGTAACAGCATTTGTGAATGAACACGATCATTGCAGAGAGGTGTGGAAAGGCATGAATCAGTGCTTTGGATAAACTGCCATTCCACTTTAAATGGACTGGGGTCTCTCCTGGGACATGCATGAACCCATTGCTCTGTGAACTGTCATGACTGGTAAACACCATGAGCAAATACAGTGAATAATGAATCTTTAGGATTCAGCTGTGTCTTTTTCACTATAGGTCATTTCTTGGGCAGTGTGTCGGAGGAAAACAGACTTTATGTGCTGAGTAACAAGACATGAGGAAACATCTTCAAACTTATATAGTTTAAAAAAGACAAATTTTCTCTATTGAGAAAAGTTGTTCTTGTGAAACACATTGCACATGTTTGTGTCAAGTGAATTTAGGAAAGATTAATAGAATTGGCTCAATTCTTACAGACATCATAAAAAATCACAGCTCTTAAAAGCACTGCAAACTGCTGTCTTCCAAAAAGACTTCAGGAAAATATTAATTTCTGCATACACAGTGATGATTGACAGAAGCTTGTCAGATGAGATCATCTAAAAAAAGTAAACTTTGCTAGTTATATTCTGAATCAGTCTTTGACAGGCTGTTGATATTTTAGCCTGCTTCCCTGACCATTCTTCAGTACCTTTTTCATCTGTGGCTAGTAGTAATATCATGATTATGTTTTACAAATGCAGTCAATTCTTTGGCCATTCTTCAGTAACCTGGACAGGACATTGCTCTTGACTTTTGTTTCCAAAATTGGGTGAATTAACTAAAGCTAATGGTGTAGCTTGTATTTGAGGTCCAGAATCCTAAACATCATTTCAAAAAGAAACAACAACAACAACAACAACAACAACAACAACAAAAAACCAAAAAAAAAAACCGAACAACTTTCTGGCATTATCTGGTTACTTATAAATGGATTGCGTATTTCTTGTTATGACAAAAAATATGTCATTGTTAATACAACATATTACCTTGCTAATGTTAAACAGCCCCAGGGGAGGTATTTCCTACTGTAATCCTCACACATGCACACGGCTTGTGCAAGAAGTTGTCTGAATTCAGGTCACTTTTTTTTTTCTGTCTAAAAGAGGGCACCTGGGTCAAAAAAAAAAAAAAATCTAGGTCTAAATAATTCTCAATTAGTGTCTGTACACAGTCATAATCTGTTATCCTCTAAAGGAATAAATAATCAAACTATGTACTCATATGGCTTTGCTGCAGATGCCAGCTGGCTGAAGGAAGCATTTTATCCAATAAGCAGAAGCAGGCTTTTGCAAAGAGTAA
Organism: Promerops cafer; assembly: GCA_013398275.1. Lineage (NCBI taxonomy): Eukaryota > Metazoa > Chordata > Aves > Passeriformes > Nectariniidae > Promerops > Promerops cafer. Next base: position 2,450,658 of record VZSE01003600.1, on the reverse strand, counting down.
TGTCATAATTTGTCATATAATCTGATATATGTCATATGCAGGCATTAGAACCTATCAACGTTTTCTGGTCTTTGTCTGAAACAATGCATCCTCTCCTCAAGTAATTGCTACAGTACTATTACATCCCATTTTTTATCCAAGGGAAATCCATCCTTGTTTCATAGTTTTTGTCTGCAATTCCAGATCTGTTTTTTTGTTGTTCTTATTGTTGGGTTTTTTCATTGTTATGTCAGCAAAGTTATGCCTGCATGATAATTTTGATAGTATTTTAATCAGTTAACAGATATTCCTTCTTCTTAATAGATTTTTTGCTGAATCATTGTTATTTAAGACAGAAATACGGTATGTGGATTACAAGACATTTTTTATGACACAATTATTCATTTTCAGGCAACAATCTGCATAAATAAGACCTGAATGGCCTACTCCTTTTGTCACATAGACTATACTCTTCTGTCATTGATTCTGTTCACCATATTCTTTAACGTTCTTCCACTGCATTGTCAATTTATTCAGAGGATGGAGTTACCAGCAATGCTGTCTCCATATCAACATTTATCTTGCTATATTTTTTTGATATTTATACAAAAATTTCTTGTCCTTATTTCACCCTGTGCTGTTATTTACAGCTCTGCGCAGTAAGTTATTAATATCATCCCTTCATATACATCTACTTATTTATCCTGAGATACACTAACAAAAGAATATTTACTTGGAAGGTGAAAACTGGCTGTGCTATATTCTATACATTGCATGTGGTGGTGTTTGTGTGTTTCACTCTAAAAAATTACATCTCAAAACTTGTGGGAAAAAAGTTTATAGATAAGTATAATTTAGCACAGTAACAAGTACAGGGAGACACTAGAAGTTTATGAGACATGAAGGACAATAACAAAAAGAAAGGTTATCAAAAATTTTAAATTATATCGGTTATTGGTAGAAATAAGGGGATCAATTTAAGATAGGAAACATTTGAATATCGGGAGAAATTCTCTTAGTATAGGCGTCCTGTTGGCATAGAACTTTTCTTTCCAGAAGCAGAAGGTGACTTGTTGCTTGAAGTGGTTTTGTCTGGGCAGCAGAATATCTGTTATACAGGAATCCTCCTGACAGCGAGACGAATTTACATTTAAAGATACAATTATCTCTTAACTTCCATAATTCTCCAAAAGTGTCTGTGTCTATATGAAAACAGTGTCTCCATTCAACCAAGTGTGACCTAACTACATACCAAGAGTCATCACTGTAAATCCCAATTTGCACATAATCTCACCTGTTGTCCCAGGAGATACTAGAGGAACTGAATGCTCATCAATGAACTGAATGTTCATCATTATTGGTATGACTATGCAATAACAGTTTTTCTCTTTAATTTCCCATGCTTCTGTACCCACAGCTCTCTACAAAAATGATGATGTTTCCCACTGGAGAAATGTCAGCTCTCTCACTGACTGAATATTAAGGACAAAAGCACTTCACGCTGCCTTGGCACTGATGACCTCACTTCACATGGAAACTAATGTTTCCTGCTGTGTGACAATTTATTTATTCTGTTCTTGTAAAAAGTGTCAGAAAGTAAACAGCAGACAGCAAGTTTCAGTTGAGAAACTGGCCTTTCACATTTTTGCTTCCTTAACCTCCATTTCTTCAACCACTCATAAAATATCAAAATACATTTTAAGAAACATTATTGCAATCTATATTATGTAAGTCATATCACCAGACTAAGAACAGCGTATAAACTGTTATTGAAAAATACTTTGCATAACATGCAGACACAGCCTCTAGGGAGCAGAATGCTAAATGCAGATGAGTGTTCAGCTTAGAGAACAGTCTGAGGAGTTGAACTTGGTGATCCTTATGGGTTCCTTCCAATTTGAGATATCCTATGATTCAATACACAGAGATTACTAGCAGATATTTATATTTTTTCTTAAAGAACTGAGTAACTCTGAATACAGACTTAAACTGTCTTTGATTACAACCGGATCAGATTTGGGTCCATAATCCTTACCTAAGGCTGCTAGATAGAAATGTGTTTACATAAGTCATTTCCTCTATCTTACATAAAGTGATTCAGAAAATAGACAATATCACATTAAAATTATAGGAGAAGCATTACTCAATGAGTCATCGTATATTTTCGGACACTAAAAAGAGAAAAAGAAAGTCTTCTATATTTGAATACCACAAAATAAACAGAGAAGAAACAGATAATTAAAAGCAAACAATTATTTAAGAGCAGTGCCTTCCGATAACAGTGTGAAACCTCCTTGGTTTAATAAGATGCAGGACACTAAAATGGAGGAGAATAACACTACTTCTTAGACTAACAGAATGGTTTGGATTGGAAGAGACTTTAAAGATCAGCTAGTTTCTATTACCCTTCCATGGAGAGGGACACCTTCCAGGACACCTTCCACTGAACCAGGTTGCTCAGAGCCTCATTCAGCCTGGCCTTGAAGAAATGGAGCATTTGTAGCTTGTCTGGGCAACCTCTGCCAGTGCCTCACCATCTTATTTTCAGGCTTCCGGCACATTAAATTCACTGTAATTTTTAAATATTGCAATCACTATGTCATAATAATTAAGACATGTATAATGTATGGTGCTAAACAGGCACTGTGTATGAGCTATGACTCAAACTCAAGAGTGATGGCCTAAGTTACAAAAAATAAAAACAAGGGAAAATTATACTGTGACAATAGGAAAAATCACAGGTGAGTGAAAACCAAAACTCTCACATCACAGACATCATCCCTCATCCTTCCTTACTTAGAACGTCCTTCCAAAGCCTCATATACACAGCATAACTCAAAAACTAACTAGCAAACATGGAATTAACAGGACACAGAAGTCCATAAATCCCTAGCATAAATGTTATAAACCACACAAGCACCTCTTGACAATGAGTCCATTGAGGTCTTGACATGTGAATATTTGACAGCTACAGATACAAGTATTCTCAAGCTACCTGAAATCCATTCATGTCATTTCCATAAATTTATACTATAATGCAGAAAATAGTAAGTTTCATTCTATTTTGGGAACTGGAGTTCTTTCATGTGCCTCAAACAATTTTTTTCTATGCTTATATCAGTATCAATCAGAAACAATTAAGTCACTATGTGTAGATAATTGAGTACCTAAAGCAGCACTGAAGTTGTAGCCACTACATTTGCAAAATACTTAGTGTGCATGAAACTGCAGGTTTTGAATTTGAATTTATTGCAGGAATGTGATATATTGTATTGACTGCTTGTGCTATGGAATCTTATGCCAAACTTCATATTAGCCTCAATGAGAGCAGGATCACTTCCACTGGATTATACTGTAAACTTTGTCCACAGCATTAAGTTGTTATTGTGTTCCAGTAATTGATTCCCCCCCTAGGGTTTCTGTTGAGTGAAGGGAAAATAAAGAATTATGAGTATATATGGTTAATACATTTTCCCTTTTATGTTTGCAGTTCAGAGTGCTACAGCAATGGATCAAACTGCACTCTGACATCACATGCTTTAGGTTTTTGTGCTCCATTTGTACCTGTAAGAATATCTCATGCTTTTCAGCTTTGTTTCTAAATGTAGAAACACCATAATGCAGTAACATCTGACATCTGACTTAGTAATACACAACTTTTCTGGTGTGTGAAAATCAGATACAGAGATAAGTATAAATCAAGAATGGGAGCTGAAGAATGTCTGCTTCTATAACAATACTGAGGAGTTATGTACTTTCTTTTAGTTAAGTTTATTTTTCATGAGATAACATTAATTAAAATAATGAATTAAATAATGGATTTAAATATGTTCACTTTTTTATAATTAAAAACTTCAAATATTTATTTTGCTGCAAATAAAAACTGTCTTTTAAGAATCAAGAAGGTAGGTCAGATGCAAAAATGCTTATTTATCTACCGATGTTCTATCCCACTCCTGGCAGACACCCAAAGTCTACCTACAACTTACTAGCGGTGCTCTTTATATCCACTGGAAAAAATATATCCAAAACATTGGGAAAAAAGATTAGCATAAGAAAATAAGAAAGGAAGAAAGCAAGCAAGAAATAAATAGTATCTTAATTATCAACCCATTCAAAGTAACTTTTAGTCACAGCTACGTTATTACAAATCTGATTATTAGTTACAATAATAGGTGTAAGTGAAAGTATGCTAATGTATTGAAGAAAATACGGACTGCTGCCAATCTTTTTAGAGTTTGTGGTAGTTTTCATTTCTCATGTCAGCAAGATTCTCTTGAGAAGGGATTGTGTTGGTAGGAATTCTGCATGTGGTCTCACAAGCCACTCTGAACACCCCCATCATTATATGCATAATTCTGCAATTGTCTTCTGTAGTAAACTTTATCCTCTGGCTGAGCACATTCAGCTCTTAAACTGAAAAACAGACAATAAATACTAGAACTTGTTACAAGTTTGTGAAAGTATCTTCCTAAACTATGCTTGGTTGTTGCAGTCTTAGAAATTATACAGCTTTTCCTGCAGAATCCTGTCTATCAACAGAGGCTATTTCTACAGTGCATTTTGTCAATGCTGACTTCAACTAGAGTTTCTTTGCCACCATGTACTTTGAGAAACTGTATTCTAGTGTAGATTTACAGCTTGCTCAGGTTAGCAATGCTCCTTATCATACATCTAAATATGCTGTATTTACAGTGTGAACAAAATGAGTATACTATGCCTAGTTCCGTGATCATAATCTAGAGTGCTATAAAAATCATATATTTTGTATGTAGGCAGAGGGTAAGCACACAAATTAGGGCTGTGTGAACTATTCTCCCAAGTTTAAGTGTTCATAAAATAGCAAGGTGATGTTGCCATCAGAACATTTGTAGAGTAGACCTGGAATAAGTTGGTACAAGTCAATATGAGCTCTGAATCAGGGGTACAAGGGCAGTTGTACGACAGACACCCTCCAGATTGCAACATTGAAAAATAAAGCTGTGTGCATGAGGGCTAACCTGTCTTGAATACTGTCTGCCACTGAACATCCTTAAATCAGTGTGGAATGTTGTTTCTCATTGTTTTTTAATATAGAATTCTTGCCCTGTCAGTTTTAAAAGTAATTGCAAAATCTGCAATTATTTTGTGAGTCATAGCTACGATGTCTTTAGTATTTGTATCATTCTGGTTGAATGATACCCCTGTTTCTTTCACTTCTTTCTTACATACCTCTGGGTTAGATCTTTACAGAATCTCTAACACGTCATGGCTTTTGTCTTTTTTTTTTTCTTTATGATTTACTATGCATCTCTAAAATACATTTCTCTTTCTAGATCAACAAAGTGATTTGAAAAGTCTAAAACGTTAGTTATGCTTTTCTATTTAGTTAAAAATTGAGAAAAATAAAAATAATTTTGTGATGTCTTTACCAAAATTAGTTTTGTAAGATCCCTTTTTTCTTCTCCAAATCCAATATGGATTCAGTGACTGCTTGACAAAGAAGCTTCTCTCAAACACTTGGCTAGACTTTTCTACTTGAATTTATCTGTCATCTAGAAATACAAATTCTTTTATTGCTAGGCAATTCTTGGTAATATTTTCTTTCTAAAAGTATAGAGCCCTTCAGCTATACCCAGTGCACTCTCCCCAAAGCCCAGAGAAAATCTAATCAGATCACAGTAGAATTTACTAGGATTCCTATCCCTAAGTAATCCAGAGATAAATGACAGTTTCTGGCATGGTCACTAGCAAGATAATAATGAGAGAATTTTGTACACCACATTTACAACACCTCTCCCTCTTCTCCTGGTAGTATCAGGAGAGCATGAGCAAAAAACAGTGTAAGTGCTTCAGAGCAACTGAACGCATAGATCACAGATGTCATAATAAAACCAGAATTAATTTTACAATCAAAACTTAATTTGTGCAACATCAGCAGCAACTATACAATGTATTTTGGAAGGTATCAATGTGGGCTAAGTATTCTGAATATTCATTCATTTTCGGTTTGGCTGTTTCATTCATCTAATCATTGTCTCTAATCCACGTGAAAGAGAACCACCAACATCTTAGAAACATGAATGACAAATATGGAATTTGGGATCTGCCAGGCTGACATCTGAGAGACTGCTGAGCTGAGGAACTACTGTTGAGAAGAGGTCAGAGACAGCAGCATTCTTGGAACAGCAAGACTTCCACTATCAATTATCAATAAGTAACATATTAAGGAGGAGAGTATCTGTCAGCAGCTGTTCTTCTGACTGTGTTTCTCAGTCTCTCTGTGTCTTTCTGCACCCTAGACTACATGATCCTGTTGACCTCTTCAACTGGGAATCTGTGCAACAATTTACTGAGCCCTGCCTTGCCATGCGTTTTTCTTTCCATCAAAAAGGCACTTTATGCATACAGAAAAGACTCAAGAATATGGGAAATTTCAAATACTATAAACTGCTCACATAATATGTGTTCTTTGGAAGGATTTATACTATATTTCTGAAAGTTCAAATGCTAGCTACTATTGTCTCAGCCAAAACAAAACCAATGTTCTTATGTTTGAATAAAATCCCATGGATTTTCCTTTATCTTTACGTAAGAAATCATTTTCTTCTCCCCTCATCCTACCTATATTTTGAGCAAGTGGTCTGCTTTTATACTGTCCCCATCAAGCTTCAACTTGCTCAGGTATTATTAATCAGAAAAAGTGTAAGACAATCAAATTACATCCAGCATGGTCCTGCTGTCAAAAAATCAACCGGCTGTGATTGATTAATAGAAGATTGCATCTGATTTTGTGGTGCAAGTTCTTCCCTCAAAAAATTTAAAGTTGTTTAACATGTTTCTGTCAGCAAATCTTCTCAGCTGACAATCTTTATAGAACAGCCATCTGTTTTTAGGGATTATAAATACTTTATCAAAATATTTTCGACATGTTTCTCCTGAAAGATATCTTCTTTTCAATAGATTAATGTCTTAGGGGTAACTGCAATACCTAAGTAGGCAGTCAGAAGATAAAGTTTAAGATTTATCTAATTTGCCAACAAATGACATAGTCCATAGCCTCAGTCTATTTTTTATTTTCACAAGGGATATGAAAATATTATCAACACTTTCAGAGATGCTGTTGTTTTATTAGCACATTTCAGGTCATGCTAAATCAAAGCTAAACAGAATTTCAAATTATTAATTGGAGGTTGCATATTCCCTCTTAACCCTCCTTCTGATTTACCACATATCTGTCTATTTATTGTCTTGAAACTTTTCTCTCATTTCAAGAAGAATTAGAATTCAGGTATTTTAGGCATCCATCTTACAGATGTGAGAGTAGTTCAGATTCTGTGAAGACTTTGGCTTTGCTGTCCTGCAGTTATCCACACAAATAAAACAATTACTATCTCTTATTTTTCTACAGTGACCAGAAGCATCAGCTAAATCAGGACCCATTTTGCTAGACACAAAATAAAAATTCTTGACTACAGGGATTTATATACTCGAAGTGAAGATAGAACTTCACTTTTGTCCTCTGTTAATGGATATGCTCCAATCCTGTGAGTAAGAGCAAAGCTTGGTGCATACAGAAATACTTGTAAAAGTAAGAACTTTAAGTCAAGATTTTTTTAAAAATGTGTTTAGAGCATCTTAGAGGACTAAATTTATTGTTATGTATATGGCGTTAATGGCCTCCCAGGAATCTTGATGCCACTGTGGGATTTCAGTAGTTTCTGACCTACAGCTGATGGGCAGAAATCCAAACTCTCTCTGGTTAACCCTCAGAAGCACCAAGCCTTGCTTTTTATCAATCTTTATCCTAAGGTTAAGATGAGGTGCTGGGGTGCTGGGGAAGGGAAGGAGAAAGTCCTTGCATCTCTTCGCAGAGATCAGTATTACTGTATATTGAAAACAACTGTACAATGGATGCAGCTCTGCTGACAAAAAAAAGTATAAAGAACACAAGTACCTTATATTTCTTCTTTAAACTGTAATAAAAATACCGATGAGAATAAATGAATGAAAAAGGGTTTGGAAATGTAGTACATTTCTGAAAGGAAAGCTCACATTATAAAACTGTAAGTATAATTCTGGCTTCATGAATCTATTAGATTGAATGAGGCCATGATTTCCCCCCCCCCCCCCCCCTTTTTTTTTTAAGTGCCCTGAATATGACCACATTCTGCTAAACAACACATCCTTCCATTTAACTCTGGCTGAGCTGCAGGACAGCACTGAGAGGTGAGAAAGTGTCACGCCACATGCCATGGGTCTGACCCTCTGCTTGTTCTCCATGACCTCTGAGTGTGCAGTGCTGTGAAAGCACTGTATCCACCCGGATTTCTGTAATGGGGTAGAAGTGCTGCTGAGCTTCTGATTTCCTTAAGTTAGGAATTGCTTATGACATTCAGTTTCTGACCTAACACGGTTTTCTTTATCCCATAAGCAGTATAAGTAAGTATTCCAGAGACAGATACTTGCCAGTGCTTCTTGTCTGTACCCAGGCTTGAATTCAGCGTATCTCTGGATCCTCCAAATAAATATTTCTGAAGCTGAGACAATCACACATTGTTTTGAAACTTTTGAGCTTAGAGCCAAACAATGTTAGCACATTGTTTAGAGCCTTCCAAATATCTGTGATTGAAATCTAGTAAAAATAAAACTTTATTTGGATAGAATTGCACACGTAGAAAACAGCAAAGAAGGGCATTTTAATTCCCATATTTTTCATGCAGTCTTTGCATATGAATTGAATAAGAATTTGGCACCAGTTTTTTGCCACAAGGCAAAGTTTATTGCTTTAGTCATATCAGGGGGAGAGGGCCAGAGGCAAATTTGTCCCTCTTTTGTTTCAATCCCAGTGATGACTGACTCCTGCTATAGAAAAACAAGAGTAACTAGAGGGAAAAAATGACATAACCCTGGAAATTATTGGAAAAATTACTGCATAAATCTATAATATTTGAATTCTGGCTACTGAATGCATTTCATGGAGCTCTATTATATCATTCATAAGAGAACTGATGCAAATTTGTGAAATAAATATGTTTGTAACAACAATACATGTAACTAATTTTGAACTGCGCCTATACTCCATGCCTATGTTTAGTTTCAAAACCAGACAAATTCAAGCAAGCTTACAAGTTGCCTGGTAACAGGCAGCTGACAAAAGGTGATGGAGACCAGAGAGAGCTAAAGGTATTTAATTTTCTTCCATGTAGTTGACATCAGATAAATTAGAATTAGATCCTCAGAGTTTAAGCTAACTCTTGGTATTTGTATTAAAACCAATATTTTTTAAAAAAGAGTTTGAGTAGAATTTGGAATTAGATGTAGAACCCTTTTCCATAGCAAATCAGAAACCAAGTAATTGGAAAAGGCCTTAATATTTCTGAATTCAACTTCAATTCACAGGTCTGTTGACCTCGTATTTGTGCTGTGATGTTCGGGCATCATCTGAATACTGAATTTTTAACAAAATATTTCTGATACTATCCCTGCCAGAAACAATTGTAACTAAACAAGAATAATAAAGACAATAAAGAAAACTGAGATTACTAACATGCCGTGCTATTGAGCTGAAGTTCACAGGAGCTAATAAATTTTCTAAGTCTAAGAAGTGAATGTGGATTGAAAGAAGAGGGAAATGCTGTAATGTGGTGTGGTAACAGTAGCATCCATAAAATAAGCAAGGCAATTACACTCTTCTATGCAATGCTGAGTAGGTCTCATCTGAAACAGTACAGTAATCTTTGGCCTTTCCATTTCAAAAGCTTTATCAATAAAATGGAGTAATTATTTTAAAGAGATAAACAGGATTAAGAATTGATAAATCTAATCCATGAAGCGAAGATAGGAAAAATGCTCATGCAAACAAGAAAAAGGAAAGATGAGCTGACAGAAAATTAGTGTCAAGAGCCACCAACAAAGCATAAATTATCTTAGGAGGAAGATAAATATTATCATGAGTGAAACATGACAGAATCGAAACCAGAGAAGTTAGTGCCTGAGCCATGGAAATGGAGATTTATATGACAGAACTAAAAGGGAATGTATTTTGCAGCACTGTTAGGGACTGCATTTCATCTGTGTGCTTTATTGTACTGGAATTAGGCAGAGACAGATTTGATAAAGTAGGGGGTTTCTAGGGCCTAACAAATCCCTGTCTACTCTGATATACAGTTGCCTGTGGTGGAGTCTCAAACAGCTCCTAAATGCTCAAACAGTTGGTGATGTTTTGAGAAAGCCTAAAATAACAAAATTGTGACTTTTTACTGAAAGGAACACAAGGACAAAAATAAACTTTTGCCAACACTACTAATGGAAGCAAAGAAGAACAATTTTTGGAGGATTATAAAACTCTCATCTAATCCTAATGGCTAAAATGGATCTCTGAGGATTAGATTAAGTTCTATGTTTTTTCTTAGCATTAAGTTCAAGAGACTAAAGAACTATACAACACACTGAAATCCAAAAATGCAACATTTAAGTGGTCAAGATTGTTAATGCAAAAAATTGAGTTAAATCTATCCTGATAAAATTAAAATGTTAATAGTATAATTATTTAAATTACAGCAATTGTGAACCAGGCTACCTCTGTTAATTCTAACTGTTCCTATAGGGAAATGTGACTCAGGAAAACAATCCTTGTAAATGTTCAAAAAGCCAAATCCAGAATTCATGAGACGCACCTAAAACATATATAGCTAGTATAATTTAATTTTCTAAAGCAAATACCTTTTAAAAATTGCCAAACTGTAAAAGCAGTCAATTATTTTAGCTTAAAAATCAGAAAAAAATTGGTAATAGGTAAGAAACTTTACAAAATAATATATAGTCCTGATGATTTAGCATAATGTATAATACAAATAAAGTATTCCATAAGATTAAGAAAAAACATCTAAATGACTGTAGGTGACAGGTTGTGAAAAATATAACCAGTATAGTTTTTTATATTAATATTTAAGTTAATTTAATTTAAATAAATAAATATTAAATATAATTTGATATTATATTAATATTTAATGTTTTCTCAACAATCAATGATTACGTATTGCTGATGACTGACTCAATCTTCAACTGAGTCTTCTGCTGGCGTGAAGAAAAAACATTTCATATGCCTAAAAAATTTTGTTGTTGAGATAACAGCGAAGAATAACCTGAAGAGATAGTTCTTGTGCCGCATTTCCAGCTAGATTTCACAGAACTGCAAGGAACTGGTTAACACATCACTAGTTTCATGAAAAAATTAAACTTTTATACACAAGTTGGCCAACCTAAGGTTTGAAAAAAATGATTTGAATGAAGTTGTTAGCAGTCAAATAACTAAATAATATATATTCAGGCAGTTGAATTTCATCAAAAGAGCAAATTGAAGATGAAAGGATACCAGGTAAGGGACTAAGGCTATTAGTGGAAAAATTTTTACTGTCTTTTTGAAAGCACATTTATTCTTATGTAGAATGGAAAGAAAAAAAGGAACCAATTCTGCTGTCAAATACAGCAGTAGTTTTGGAAGTCTAAGCTTTATCATGAGCAATGTACAGGAAGAAGGCAATACATCTCTAGTGAAACATAAAAGCAGCAAAACAGGGTAGTAATTATGCACAATAGTAACATTTTATCAAAGTGAGTAAGAACAGAAAATGGATGTTGAACAATTGTGTAACGTAGTAGGACAGAAAGGAAAAGTTGCAGTAAGTTTGCTATTATGATTTTTTTCTTCAATTCCTATGTATATTTTTTCTCATGTTTAATTGCTGTCTCGAATCAGAAGCTGGTGAATAAAACATATTTTTATTATTACAATAATTCAATGTGAATATGCATTCTGGAAGAAAGGTCAGTTGAACACTGCACACTCCTGCCCGGAGCAACTTACAGAGCATGGACAGTAACACAGAGACTGTATGGATTGTTCTGAATTCATCGGTCTCATTGCATGGATATGATTCCCAGTTAGAATTACTGATCTCTAAGGTTTTTTCTCTGATTTTTTCATTAACTCCATGAAATATGGTTTGCCATCTCAAAATTTATATGCCCCCTGTTTTACATTCTTACAGTGTGTGTATTTTTCTATCAAAGATCAAAACCTTACTGTATTTATTCGCCCTCCAATGCTCCAACATTCCCTGGCTCTACACATCACACTTTTAGATTATTAAAAAAAATCCATAATGTTTGTTTATATGTAATCATTGCTTGCTGCTGAACCAAAGTTACTTTTCCGAGGCTGACAACAGTGCATTCTCTTGCTCTCTCCTTTCTTTCTCTTGAAACAGGATCTTTTTATGATAACAAAAGAAAACTGCTGAAGCCATGGATATGTGTAATTGCATTAATTATTTTACTTCCTTATCTCCAAATATCTCAAAAGCCTTTCAAAGGTTTCCTTGCTTGAAACTAATTGGTGATTCTAACACAGTTCTTACATATAGGTGCATCTATGTGAGGGTGTCTGTGTATACACAGACATGCACTTAGACACATAAAAGTGTTCAAAATGAAGTTTTACATTTTCAATTTAAAAAAAAAAAAACAGACTTTAGAAAAAATATTTCTGTTATAGCCATTTCACTGAAAAAATATTTTGGTCAAACCTATTCAGAGAACTGTTTAATAGAAGCTCAAAGGTGTTAAATATAAATTAGGGGTAAAGTGCAACCACAGAAGTCATATTATCGTATTCTGAAAATTTTGCCAACCACAGAGAGAACAGTTCTCATTTCCAAGAACATTTCTCAAGAGAGCTAAAATCACTAAAGTCATGTAGAGTGGCATTGCTGCCTTCAAAGGAATCAAAGAGTGGCTTGAACTTCCAGGACAAAGTAACCTAAAGATAGCACCTGTCACTACTGCCTGCAGATATGGCAGAGTTGGTGCTACTCAGAGTGCATAGCAGCTTTTCTTTATCTGATATTCTTGAATATATGCTCAGAATTATATGGTGCCTTCTTTTCCACTGTAATTAATGTGACATCTTGCAAAAAAATATGGCAAGAATGAATATTTTTATCTTATTCCAATTCTCAAAGTCTAAACTAAGCAGAACTAGAGTAAGGTAAATTAAAAGTTTACAATATTTGAAAAATGTAGCACAGATTACACCTTGTCATTTTGATCTCTATTGAATCTTATTTTTTCCCATGTGCCTTATGTTCTAGTTTGATAGCTCAATAAAGTGCACCAAGATATAAGAAAAAGGCAACTGAGGAGAAGAAGGACATTACAAATAGTTTTAGTGAAAAAAAAGAAGGAAAAAGAAGGAAATGAGTTAGTTTTGGGGGTTTCAGGGAAGAGTAATAATTGCTGGAAACTGGAGACCGGAAGGCTATTTATATTATTTGGTATCACACTCAAAGTTTTCATTACTTTTAATAGGCACCACTTCATTCATCATAAGTTTTCACATATAAGAGATGCTCTTCTGTTAGAAGACTTCCCTTCTGCAATTCACTGTACCTTCTATTTCTTCTTACATTTTCCCTTCTTTTACTCTTTGCATTATCAGATTTTCTTCTATAGGTCTGTGATTATATCTGGCAAATATTAAACAAGATGTCATCATTCAGGCTTCTTTTTCTTTTATTCGTTTAAGAGAATGTTCAATTTTCAGTGGTCTGTTCTTGCCAAATAGTTTATGGAAGGATTATGGAAACAGTGGAAATATAAAAGGAGTGGTCATCAAGAGCATTTCTCTCCAACTTCAACATTTGCTTTCACTGACAGATGGTAAATTGTGGCAAAAAGACAAATGTTTTTACTCTGGACATTCAGCCTCATGTAGAGTGTGAGTGGAGACAACTGATAATGAGACATTTGAAAAGACAAAGTGAAGTCAGTGTTCCATACACATGAATAATGATAGGAAAAATCACAAAGACCAAATACAAACTTTTATCTCTAATTTTCCTTTAGACTGTGACCACAGTTAAACAAACTCGTATCTCCACCTCAAAACTAGCATTAGCAGAAGACCTAGTTATTTTTTGAATAACTAATTTTTTGATTTGTAGTTTATTCTCCAACTGGAAAGAACATGGTATGAATATACTATCTAATGACTCTTGAACATTTGCTTTCCTGTGCTTGGAAATCCTGGTTTTGCTGGAAATGTCATTAAGCTGCAAAGCACAGCTATAAAGTCCTACTGGGAAAAAAGGCATGGAGGAAAGGAATAAAAGAAAGCATTTTTCCTGCAGAGATTTCCTTTTTTTATTGTTTATGATATGAATTGCGGAAGAAAAGCACTCAGCATTTTTGCCTCTTTAAACTACTCGTTCAGTGGAGAGTTTAGAAAATGAGTCGAGCTCCCAGTAGACAACATCTTAACCCTATACACTTAAAAAATGCTATAAAATCACAAAAGAAAACAGACACTAAAGAAGAGCATGTTCCACTGTGCTCTCTTTGAGATGACTTTATGGGTCATTTTGTCAAAAGGACGTTTTGAATGACTATACTCAGCACTAGCTCCTTTTTGGTGGTATTGCATTATTTATTCTCATGAGACAGAAAAATGTAGCTATTGTAAAGTGAAGGACGGTAAATCAATTCATGCTGCTTCTCATGCTCTCAAAGAAATATTGAGAAGTATTGAGAAAATAAACATATTTCATGTCTTTAAACACACACAGACAAAAGCCCCATGACTTTCAAAAGATGTCTGTACAGTACTTTTCCTTTCTTGTTTATCCTCTCAAAAAACAGGTTGTTACCATATCAAGGCTGTGGCTGTCAAATCTGCACACAGATTTTTCACTCCCACTCACAGAGGTTTTGATCAAGTTATCCTTTTGGTTATTAAATTTCTCTGTGCAAGATTCCTACCCTGGTGGTCTGTGAGTTGCTAGATGCAAAACATGTATATACACCTGCTTTGTGTAAAGATTCTTATTTACTACTGATTTCCCAGTAGTTGCCAAAAGACCCAGAGAAATTCAATAGGCTATTTTCTTGTCCCTAATACATGCAAATAATGATAATCAGTTATTTCTTTAAAAGCTTCTAATCGACTTTAAAGTGAAAACCAACCAGAATAAGAATAGATAATGATGTAAGACACATAGGAGGACAGCCATGAATGGAACATGTCCTGAAAGTGGTCCCTAACCCTGTTTGTAGTAAATCTTAGAGATACAGGTTATGCAGAGTACTGTTGGTACAGTTTATATTTACAGATGATTGCCTCATTAACTCTGTCACATGTCAGACACACAATTATGATATCTACTATTTGGTATTCATCTATATTCACTCTCTAGGCATCTATTATTTGTCACATTTCCTTCAGTCACTATTCCAAAAAATGGCTGTCATGAGTGTGGAAACACTTTTCTAGATACCTACAGTATTCATCAAATCCCCATCAGCTGGAGCCTTTAGGTATCCACAGATCAGAACCTGGTGAGTCTTTCCTTTGAGGTCTTCCAAAAAACTGCCCAACAGCAAATTACATGTTTATGAAAACACACAGTATTGTCTGAGCTTTTTCGAGTAGAAAATGAAAGGAATAGTAGCAATGAGAGAATCAAGTTAAAACACATTGAGTTCTTAATTCAAAGCACTGCTCAACACATGACCAGATCTATTGTTGCTGTCACACTTCTCACTTTACATTTTTTCTGCTGCAAAAAAACTGCTCCTCTGAATTGAAAAGAACAGACCTTTCCCTGATTCTGCCTTGTACTGCTAAGATGCAATCTCAAGAATTATATGTTCTGGATTACATGCTTTAAATCTTAAATATACTGAGATTACTAGGGAAATAATTCAGATTACTTCCTCACTAGTGGTGTAGTTCTTCCTCCAGTAAAATCAAAGAAATAGTCTCACTAGTATTAGAAGAAGGAAAAATTAATCGTTTACTTTGGAATGATATGGAAGAGGGTGAGTAGACATAACAGAGTGCCAGACTATTACACTTTCTCTGGCCTGACTCAGCAGGCAAGGTATGAGCATAACACTGCAGTAATATCATTTTATTAAAAAAAAGAAAAAAATTAGTAATTTCACATATGAATAACTCTTTATAGATTAAAAGTTAAAAAGTTGGAAATTAAAAGTCACAGCTAGAATTTTGCACTGTAGAACTTTTCCATGTCACCTTTTGTTATTGACTAATGTCTCTGACAGTATCCACTCACAGCACTTTCTTGGCTTTTAGTTACCAGGTCTGGGGCTGGTATGGGTCTAAATCAGAAGCTTAGAAAATAACTGGGCTAAAATTATTTCACTGGGGAGAGAAATAGTTCTACTGGTCAAACAAACAGTAGGTGAGTCGCTGTGCTGTCAGCAAAAATAGAAGAGAGAAATACTGGGAGTCTTTAATCTCAGTGATTTCATGCAGAGGACCAGGAGAAATTTTTTCTGTGCAGTTGCTCTCCTTAACCTCCCTAATTATGACTCAGTGAGGAAATTCTGCTGAGGATAGATCATATCATTCTTATTTTGGTGACTTAAGATTAGACTGAAATACGTGGGTAAAGGACACTAGCTGGTATGAGTAAGACTTTTTTTTTTTTTTTTTTTCTCGCTAGTGTTGTCTTTCCTGCTAGTTTTCACATCTTTCTTTTCCAATATAAAAAATAAACACATTTCAAGAGAGGAAGTTCCTGCTCTGGCAACTATGGGTGAATGAAAGGTTTTATATATGGTAGATCTATGGTGCCTTAGCTCTAGCAAGAAATATGATGTTAATCCAAGTCATATACACTGATGCAAATAGGAGTTCTCAGTGAAAATTTTAGTGTTATATTTAGGATTATTTATATTAATGAGAAAAACACAAGAGACATCACCACAGTTAATGGCAAACATTCTGTATGTTAGAAATGGAAAGAGCAACAGTTCTGTGCAGATGAAACACAAGGCCAAGCCAATGCATGAACTAAAGATAGAAAATAAAATAATTTCCCAGTATAGAATGCAGTTAGATTAAAGAAGGCTCTGCTGGGCAAAAAAAAATCCAGATGGAATCCTTCACGGAGTCTGCCAGACTGGGGCTTCCCAGCATGCTTTATAAAATGAATAAAAGCAATAGAAACAATTTGATTTCTGCTAAATGGAAAGTCAGAAATAGATGGTTACGGTTGTTTGGAAATCTCTTCTATGTGTGAAATTGATTAAATTTGTTCTATAAATGCATGTTTTGACCTACTTAATGTAGAAGGAAAAAAAGAAGGAAAAAAGAAAAAATAATAATGGGAGCGTTTAACCTAAGCCATTTTATTTGCCATGAGAGGTACCAGCTGTGATGTGTTATACCAACCGCGTGCTACAGAAACTTTGAGATAACAGACTTCCTGAAATAGCCTAAAAGTATTAAATGAAGGTAGAATTACCAGGGCTGCCTATGTACTTGTGCTCTGGAAGACTCAGTTGTTAAAAGTTGCCTAAACTACATGACAGTGAAGAAAAGGTTCCACCTACAATCTTTGTTATTTTCAATATAAGCACAGACAGAAAACAATTGAGAGGTTCTTCTCCCTTGTTTTCCAACACTAAATTATTTTTAACAGTGGGACTGTATTCAGTTTTGTTCATGTCCAAAGAAATGATTGTGATATTTAAACACAATAACCTACAGATGCACTCGAACATTGTTGAGGTGAAGTTCTATTCTCTCACACAACCCAAACTTTACAGATTTGAGAAATACAGACTCGAAACGGAGGTTTAAAAATACAAGTACCTTGTACAAAAGAACTACTTGGGAGATGACTGAAGATAAAACTCATGAGAGGAGATTAAAAAAGACATGCTGATGACCTTTGTTAACAAATTCAACTACTAAGATATTTTAAAGCGGTCTTGAATTTACAAAAAAAAAGGTTTTAAAATGCCAACAGGATTTTTATGTTTTCTAAAATTACTACCAGTAGTTTTATTATTTTAGCGTTGATTTTTTTAATATATTGATGATACTCCCTCTCTTTATACAATTCTGACAAATTTCTTGATAGTGCAAGGCTATATCGAAATGCCACAGTATATATTCCTTTTATTAACCTATTTGCATTGTTATAAAAAATCAGAATTAAAATGGCATACCTAGTAAAAAATTCTATTTCAAATTGTCTGCAGAGAGTTTTGCTTCCCTCTGTCTCAAATAAATACTAAGCAATTTAAATTGCTTAAATTTTTTATTAGTTTTATTTTGTTTTGATACATCAGTCACACAAAGATGTTTTTTCCATAACATTTTTTTCCTAAAGCCTTTCAGGTCTCTTTCTCTTAACAATCTACCTGCTCTAATTGCCATTGCAGTGACAGGAGAAGTGAGGTGTTTTCATTGTTTCATTTTTGCTTTGCTTGGTAAAAACTGTTGGTTCACTTAAATAAGGGAGATGAACTAAACTGTAAGAATAGTTTGGACGTATTCCTGATATTTATGTATATAAATTCCAAGTCTGGGAAACCAACAGTGGTAGTATTTAAAAAAGAATAAGCTACAGAGTACTACAGTTTATCTAGCCTAAGAGTTTTCATCTTTATTGTGAGACTATTTAAAAAATATAAGCAAATCTCATGCATCTGAAAATAAATGTATGTCAGGTGGGTATCTTCCTTAAGTCCTTTATTTATAGCTCTTTGGCAAGCCTTAATTAGAAAAATTACATTTATCTAATTACGTGTGATGGCAACTAAAGACATCAATATACCTGGAGTTGTGCAGGAGCAATTGTTGCAATTCCAGTCTGTACGCAGAAAATCTGAAACAGAGCCAGTGTTTCACTATAAGCCAGAAGTATTTGACTCTTAATTTAAACAATACTGCTTTTAGAAAGGATAAAAATGGACCTGATTCCACTATTGAGTTTCTGAGTGCTGCTTCATCAAAAATTGCATAGAAATGGCTGTTTTTTAATAACCTGTAAGCTTTACAATTTACACATAAAGTGTCTTTGTGTTCCCTGCTTCTTGGCCAAGGTTTCATAACAGCCTGGTCCAGTGTTTTATTGTGTGCAGGGAAGAATTTATAAGTCTTTGTTATGTTCATAAAATACATTATAAAATATTTAGCACTATATTATGAAAGCATTATCATAAATAGTTAAAACTGTATTTCAGTTGTCAAGATAATTGAATAAGCCGTATTTTGTGATGTATCATCCTGCAGTGATAAAGCACCATTTTAATTCTGTTCCATTCATTTATTCACTAATGTGGCAAAACTAAAAATTTCTCAAGAGCCCACACTTTGAATTAAACACCCTAATTTATATACTGAAAAAAAAAATGAATTATGTCTCTGTTCTGCCAATGTAACTTACATTTAAACTTCCAATAAACTTATTAAGACAGAAGTTTTGGTTCTGCAAGACATATTTTTAATAGATTATTTTATTTTAAAACTAGCACAACTCAGCTGGTTCCAGATGTTGAGAAGACACTTTTGTTTGATGGGTGGCTGTAAATGTACAGTTTATTTCTTTGTTATAATTAATAAATACATAACAAAGGAGACTGACAATATATAAACAGTAAACAACAGAAAAATTCAGAGCCAAGGGAAAAGACACATAGAATATTTCAAAAGTCCACTGAAACAAAGTCCTTACTTAGTAATGTTGTGCACTGAAAATAAATTAAAATAGTTAGAATATAATGTAAAGGCAATGAACTAATTTTGAATGCTGCTAGAGGTACACTGAACTTTATATGAAGGCAAAAATTCACCTTTATCAGAACTTGTCTAAAAAGAAACTAAGATAACCACTATCTTCGCTCTGATTTCTGACTGACGTCAGTAACACTTGTAGACAGAAAGAAGCACAATTATAACCAATATTTTTCATGCTGTGGCCTGTCCAGAGTTCTGTGTAAAAGCCAGGGCTGTATATCTGTATCTTAGATAAAATAAAGCCTGTCATTTTTTAAAATAAGATGTGTGAGAAGTCTCACACACATTATTCTACAGCGTCTGTTGTGAAATGCTCAGAAGAGGGAAAGAAATTCCTAAATACATATTTCTACAGCTAAGAACTATCAAAATTCAAAATGCCTCTGGGGATGTTTTTCAAATGCTAAGACACAGTCAACATGTATCTGGTACAATCTGAGAAATTCTGCAATATGCATCACTCTTTCCATTGTTCCAAGTCCTCTCATATGAGGTATTAGATCTTCCTTTGAAATCTGTAAGTCAAGGAAACTCCTTGTCTTCAGGTGTAATTTCAATCCCAACTCTGATATCACTATAAAGTTAGGCAATATATCAGTCTCATTGAATAACAGGGGTATTCAAACAGTGCTTATGAGGTTTAAAATAGTCAACCAGTATTACATATGTAAGCTGCTGCCTATATAATTCACTGATACGAAAGTTAAGAACTGCAGACAAGCCAACACACTAACAGGGACTCATTTATGTGAACTACTAGAATGAGTAACAGGTCTTTGAATGACTGCACTGCTTAAGTGCATAAGCTTCATGAGAAATTAACACAGAAGGGTAGTTGAACAAGAACAGGTGACAGACACATGACTTTAATGGTCCTATGAAGACCAGCATTTTCAATCCCCTCTCTGATTCTGAATCATGTCTGAATGCACCTGGATGCAGAATCATGAGGACTTTTAAGAATAAAATGTCCAAGTACAGTATCACAGAAATATATCTGAAGAAGGAAAGGAAGAAGTAATTCATGTTTCATTTTAATTATCTGCTAATAGATGTTAAACCAGCCAGTACAGCACCCTTGAAGCTGCATTTACAAGTTCTGTAAGCTGGCAAAAATATTGTCAATAAACCAACAAACTTCACTAAAAAGTGAACATTCTAGGACTGCACATAGATCACAATGAAGAAATGAAATTAACAGGTCCAATTTAGGTGTTATTGGACTCACAAATCATCTCTCTCAGATTTTTTTTTTTTATAACATACTGATGCTTAAAAGAGGAGACAATGGAGAATCTGTTTTCTCTTTGAAGCTCCCTTTTTATTTGTGAGGCTGAAGATGTCAACTTTGTATCAGCTTTTATCAATTCATTAAAAAGAAGGGGGGGAAATTCAATCTTATATTCAGCTGGCTTCATATTGATTCTGGGTCGGGTCCGATAGGAATTTCTTTCCTACAGAATGTTTGTATGTGAGAAAAAGGGAATTCACCATATTTAGGACTTTTCATGATTCATTTAAGTTTTAGCTGTGATACACTTAATTATGATGTAACTTCTGGTTCTGCAAAGGCTATGCCCAGAGCAGAAAAAACTCTTATTTGTAGTATGACTGTGAATTAGACTTAGACTTAGAATTAGAATGGGCAGCTTGTTCAATTGAATTAAAGGATCTTCCAAATTCTGATCAGAATTCCCTGGCAAAATCTGCGCCCTAACACATAAATATAAGCCAACGTCTTTCTTCCTGAGGTGGTAGTAGTTTCTTATAACTTCTCTACCAACACTATCTCAAAAATAAGTTTGTCTCCAAAACCAACAGGTTTGGGTCTCTCTGAATCTTTGAAATAGGTGTTAATATAGGTATTAGAGAATCCATGACTCTATATAATATTTTGTAACCTCCTTATCATCCTCAGAAATGTGATTTATGGCTCCTATAACTGGTTATTAGCTGTATCTATCTGTCATAATTATATCTTTCTCTAAATTATACCAAGAAAAAGTTTTCTCCAGGTCATGAATTGTCTTGGAATAGAAGCCAATCAGATGATATAGAAATCTGGATAAACTTAAAATAAGTGACACGGAATAAAAAGGATTTGTAACTTCAAGCATGAAACTAGATAATAGTATTTATAAACCTATAAATTTTAAAGCTCACTGACTAATTTAAAAGCATTTTGGTGATACTGCCAGATGAGAAGTGCATAAACAGAAGGTTTCTTTGATTATCAGAGTGTTTGCTTCTGAAAATTAGAGCACAGTCATTTATCAGAGGGTGTCTCAAGGCTATAATCAGTTAAATATATTCAAGAACTGAGGTAATTTAGTATGCTGAATGTCAATCAAAGCAAGGCAAAACATGAAGCAATGTGCTAAAGCAAATGTGAAATATGCATATACTAAGGTGGCACAATGGAGGAGTCAGTGAGAGTCATGTTCCTGATAAGTTGTGGTACTTTGAATAGTCAGGAATGTGTGAATTCAGAGGATGTACCTGCCAGCTTTCAAAATGCAGCTCTATATGGACTGAATGGTAGCTCCAAGCAAATAACTGTTATTCTGTGATGGCAGAGATCAGACAACATCACCCTTTAGGCACTAGTTGAAAGGCATATGGAGAAGGAGAAGGACATGACAGTTCCACCGTGTCTTTCTGTATTTCACGTCAACATCAGGAGATATGGCAACTCTGTTTCATGGCAAACCCATCTTCTAAGAAAGTACTTCAATGAAACTGAAAATAGGCAAGAACCATAATAATACAATTATACTGGTATAAAGGCAAAACAAAAACAAGCTGACTCCTTAGTTTTCCTCAAGGACACACCTTGCCAAAATCAATCATCTGTGTCCAAGAGCCCTGTTATTTCTCTCAAAGAAAAAAAACTGTATTTCCTCATAAGCTAGAAGTTTCTATTTCCCTATAGATGATTTTCCAGATTTACTGATATTAATTCTAGGACAGCTGACTGATAATGGATTGTTTAATTCAGAGGTATTGAAAAATTAGTATTACTAAGTCATGTGCTATGCTTTGGATCACGGTTACAGGAACTGCCTTTTTGACTAAGCATATAGAAAAGCATATTTTCTGTTAAGAAAACCATTTTTTATACAAGGTAATAAACTTGAGTCTTTTGGCTTGGTTGATTTGTATTTAGAAGATGGTGTAGCTGCAAAAAGTTTTGATGGACACAAGGGACACTGAACAAAACTTAACTGAGGACTACTAAATACTTGAAAATCTCCTCAGGTATCTCTCAAGGTAAAAATACTTGGAGACAAGTCAGAAGAGTATTATTAGAAGGTGTTATTAAAATATAATAATATATTATTATATATCCTTATTTATGTAAGGATATATATATGGGGTTTTTCCCTTTTTTTTTTGTCATACTAATCTGCTTAAGTCTATGTATGACATTGTTGGAGCAGACCAACTGAACCACTACAGCCATTATTATATTCTTATCTGAATCATGACAGAAAAGACTGGAGATGCCTACCACCCATAATTTTTGTTATAATGAACCAAATTTAAGAAAGAATTTATTTATGTGATGCATCTGTCATATAATAAATTGATGACAGATGAAGAACCCAAAAAGCAAGGCAACCAGATTTGCAGATAACTGCTTATGGCTAGTACTAATTTACTTGATGATCAGCTAAAAGTGTAAGCCATCTGCCTGTTAATATCTCCTATTATATTTAAACTGTCATAATCCATCAGAAACTGTTAGGCGATCTTTTAGGAGTAGCAGCTTTATCAGACTTCCAAGGAAGTACAGTTAGGGAAGACGTGCTGAAGATGAAACTTCTATCTAACCATTAGCATGGCTGTTTCAAAACACATGTTGAAAAGCAGGGTATCATTTTAATTTTTTGTTTCCTATGTCTAAACCTTGAATTTTTGGAAAGATACATATTTATGATTTTCCATCAAATATTTGTTGTTGTGAAGGCTATGCAAAAAAAAAAAAAAAAAAAAGGATATAAAGGTACATAAATTCAAGGTATAAATTAATCACTATGAGACAACAAGGAATGCTTTTGCCTGTATGTAGCAAGCAGAATTGGCTAAGCAAGCAGTAACAAATTGTTTGAAAAAGTAAGTGTTGGTAAATAATGGAGATACTGTGACTAATAAACTGACAATAACCTCACATCCTTACACATAATTCTAACTAAAAAATCTCTCAATAAAATAGTACATATTCATCCCTCAAGAACATATCTAAATTAGACTTTTTTACATAGGTATTCCATGTATCCTCCCAGGCCTGGATTACAATGAAATTATAAATCACAGATTTTTACTGAGTGAAAACCCAAAAGCATATTGCATGGTTCTTCGCTTTTTAACTCTCATCTTCTTCCTCTCTTTCTGTCCCAATATATAACCATATGGACAAAAGAATTATTGGAAAAAACATGGATTATTTTTGTCTTTTTCTTTTTTTTACTTGCTGTAGTATATTGTGCACATTCTTAATCAGCAAATTTACAATATTTGAACTGAAATTACCTGAAACTGAACAACTTTCAGTTACTAAAAATCAAAGAAAATCAACTACCCAGTGAAAATCTGAAAATGCACATTAAGAGAGTTAAATGTGTACAATTTCTCTTCTACATTTTATAACAAGCATCAGTTTATTACTGCCTACAAGTTCTTCCACCAAGACAAACACTGTATTGAACTAGATATGCTTCACATACCACAATGCCTTTGTCTCAGAGAATTTAGATTAGAAAGGCAAAGATTAGAAGAAAATATACATTATTGATTGTGGTAAGAATAAGTTAAGAAAGATTGTTCATTAAATGGACTTAAATTTCAAGACATACAAAATATTCTATAGCTGACACATGAACTGAAGGTAGAGTTCCTAATTTAGAACAACTAATAAATATAAACCCTATCAACCCCAAACTGTAGCAACTGAAATGTAACATGTCATTTGGTTAATCTTTTAACAGTTTTCTCCTCAGTCACCAAAGCTGCTACTCACCTATCACAGCTGTACTGTGCAAAAAGTCACTACAGGAAATAGTGCAAATTTTTCTCAGTATGATTCTTCTGATCACCTTTATTTGGCTACAGTCAAGGGCATTTGTGTATGAAAAAACAGCTTTAGTTCTCTATAGTCACTGGCTATATTTTTATCAAATAATTCCATTAGTTCATGTCTAGAGCAGAAGCAGTAGTATGTAATATTAGTGACCTAATAAATAACAGAAATAACATTGTTTATGATATGACAATTATACAAACTCTATTTTTTATATGATTACTAACTACAGCAAATAAAAATAGCAGCACTAAGTGGTATTTATTGTTAGGTTCCAAAGAGGATAGAGGGCTATAACTTCCAAATTATTCACTGAAAATAGATCAACTTGTTATATCAGTAATTGATGTCTACTGAGTAATTCCTGCCTCACAGCAGGATCTTGTTTCAGTTCCAATACATCAACAACAAATAACACAGCTTTACTTCAGAATTTTCTTTGGTGTATCTGTAAGAGATTACATAGTTATGACTTAATATAGAACTTGTTTATAGTACCTAAAGGACATAGATTCATATTCCTCCACAAACGCTGATTCCACCTTAAGTGCATATGGACAATGGTTGTTTTTTGACTGACAAAAAGCAAAGATATTAATAGAAATGATCCTCTGAAAGACTATTAACTCCAAAAGAAATACAGAGCCAGTTTTTAGATTATTTCACTGTGATTATTGTTCTTATGCTGTCATAAATAAATATGGAATCATCAAGCGTAACTTTTAGCATTGTTTTGCACTCGGCCTGGGTGGTATCTGAATAGAAAATGTCACAAGAACACGTAACTGCTCTGTGAGGTAGTAGCAGTAATCCAGCAGTATAGAAAAGTCTATATTGATCATGCATTTGTGAAACATAGGAAATGCACAGGAAAAACAGATTCAGAGAATAAATTAAAAATATGTTCTCATTCAGAATCTACTAGGGTTATCTTTAAATGTTGTTGGGAGTCTTGACTTTTACTTTTCAGGCAAAATGTAGTCTGAACAATGAAGTTGCTCAACAAATTGCACCAGAATTTTCTAAAATTACTGTAAGATAAATTTCTTCCTAATGAGGAATTTATTCTATTTCATCGCAGAAAAATTTTTTCCACTTGTGATTTCTATGATGCAAGAAGCTAC
Organism: Promerops cafer; assembly: GCA_013398275.1. NCBI lineage: Eukaryota > Metazoa > Chordata > Aves > Passeriformes > Nectariniidae > Promerops > Promerops cafer. The sequence goes on along the minus strand of VZSE01003600.1, from coordinate 2,424,881 downwards.
CCATATGTGACAGCAGAACTTTGTTGTCTGTCTGTTGAAATAGGTAACTGCAGAATCAGGACAATAGTTTGCAATACCATTGGGATATAAGGGGTTAAAAGGTGCTCTCATAAATGGAAGTCATTATTATTTACCCATAGGGAGCTGAGGTTTATGACCAGAGTTGCAGGGAAGCTTCTGTATGTTTTACTTTTTCAAGATGTCTTAGTTGAAGTTCAGTAGGTTCAGGTACTTATCACGGAGCCATAGATTAACAAAAGAGTTGGAACGTATCTGAAAATGTCGTTAAACTTCAGTTGCAGGAAGTGTCTTACAAAGTCTTTCTCAGAGATCAAAACAGGAAAAACACTTAGAAATACACAGTGTGAGCAAAGACTGATGGCCTCTAAGAAAGGAACGGCAAGCTTCACCATCTGGTTAGGTTTCTTTGAAGACAAGACTACCACAGGAGACAAAAATGGAATTCAATGGACATCACATGCTCAGATTTCCAGAAAGGATTTGACAAAAGTCCAGCTCATGTGTTGCTCTTTTTTGCTGCAAAGTGGCTCAAAAGCACATGGGCTAGCTGCCTGTTAGCGGTGTCTTACTGTTCAAAGCGCAGTGGAGAATGGAGGAGGAACGAGCTGAGCTCTGGGGGCAACTGGGCATACTAACTGCTGTGAAATGTCATGCATTGATGTTTCACAGAGTAACATCAATTGTATTTAACCCCATCTCTGCTGATTTCTAGTGCAACGGCCAAATTTCCTTCTGAAGCACTGATTTTCTTCTGAAATTCTCATTTTGATCTGCAGGGCTTTTTTGCCTTACGTGTCTTAAGCATTGTCAGCCATTGCCTCTAAGATCTACTATAAATGTTGGGTTTGCCATTATGGAATTTATGTACAGAAGGTGCTGCTTTCACAGGAATGTTTAGAGGTTTGTGCACACCAGCAAAATAATCAGAATAAGAAGTTACTGTTGAACTGGGGACTCATCCAAAATACAATGAAGTCAATGGAAAAGTTCCTTTGGATTTTAATAGGTCATGAGATTGACATGACCTTCAAGCTTCTGTTGTCTTGTAGCAGGAATAGAGCTAAATGTTGCCAGTTTTATAGATTAAAGGCCCTATATCTTCAAGGACATCACAACTTTGTGTGTAAAAGTTAAGTCCCAAGTTCTGTAGGTAACAGATCAGATGTGTCAGTGATTTTCCCTGTGAAGGAATCATTGCACCAATGCTTCGACTTGCTTTTCCTCCCACATGGCTTCAAAGAGGAAGAAGCAATACTCACCTGTCTAACAAAAACCAGTCCACCCACGCTGCTCATCCAGAGCCTGGTGCCTACATAGCTGCTGGTCTACTGAACTACTATTAACTATTATTAACTACTATTAACTACCTCAGCAAGAATACTACGATCCATTATGGATTAAATAAAAGTGTTGCATCGTGTTGTGAGCATATCTTCATGGTATCTTTACAGTTCTGAATACAGGAGGTTGCTTATGCAAAAGGCTTTGGAGAAGGTGATCTTTGGAGATCATTTTCATGACACCTTTTTGTAAGCTATTAGTAGATCTATGAACCTAATTCTTTTAGCTTATTTAGATTTTCCCAACACAAATTGTACCAAATGGATTCATTTAGTCTGTGACAAATTGAACTTCTACTGACATCAATATATATATTTAGAAGAGCTGGATTTAAGCCTTATTTCTGGACATGAAATTCTTTCTGATGAGGAAGTTCCTTACCTTCTGTGAATGTAATATTTAACTACAGTCATTATTATGGGATAATCAAATGAATAACTTCATAAAACCTTTTGTAAAGGATAATAAAAAAATCTTATTTAAAAACCAGAAGGATTAAAATCTTTGTTCAGGGCTTAAAAGGTTTCTCAGAGTCTGGAAATCAATAATAATTTATATCAGTCAAATTATATCAGCCATATTTGACAGAGTAAAAAGCCCTAGGAGCAATTTAGATGAAATATGCTTTTTCTTGCTTCATATGCCCCCCCTTCTCAGCACTCACAGTTATTTTATTGCATTATCCATTCTTATCCAGGTGGTCCCCAGAAATATATGTCATAATGAAAAATCTGTACATCTTTTAGAATTCATGCTCAAAGACACTGAAATAGTTCTAAGAGCTTTTGTGTCTTTTTCATGACTTAAAAAAACCCCACAAACCATAATTTATGTGAATAAATAATTAAAACAATTTACAGAATAAAATCTTAAACACTTTTAAGGGTTCAGTACCTTCAGAGTTACCATGTTATCTCCATTTTTGTCCACAATTACAGGTACAGAAGCACATCTTGCTTCTAAGCATTAAACCAGTAGTTCTCTTAAAATTCTTGCTTATGTGACTTAAGTTTATTCTCTTAATATTCTTGCTTATGTGGCCTTTTTGCTCTGTAACATCTGTTCTTTTTATCAAGTTTTGTGCAGTGGTCAACAAAGTGTGAGAAAGTATTGACTGGGATTGCAAACACTGGAGACTAAACAAGATTTTTTTAAAAAAAATTAACATAATTCTCATAATGCTATGAAAGATTTGCATGGGAACAAAGAAGAGAAAAAAACATCTTGATGCTTTACACTTTGTAAGCACCATGTCTTTGGGTCATTTTGAGCAACCTCTAACACATCCTGGCTCACAGTACCAATTAGTGGAGCTAGTTTTACCATTTGATCTTTTGGACCTGAATTTTTTTAAGTGATTGGTGAAATGAACAGCACAGGAAAACTTGCATTAATTAAGTTTACTGTTTTTCTAAGTTGGGAATAATATTTCTATCTGAGAATTATTGCAGTAAAACACCCATGCCATCATTAAAATCTTGTAATTAAAACATATAAAATGTGCAATGTACAAATGTGCACTTTGCATCTGGAATTCTGAACAAAATAAGTTAACATAAAACCAGTTCTGCACCAATTTTTCAAAGACATCAGCAATAGCTAAACAGGCTTTAAAATGTGCTTGAAGGCTGTGTCTCCACAACAGTCACTTCTACAAAATCCACACAAGACAGTGGGACAATGTTTGAGTGGGTCACTGGTTCTCAGGTTTTTTTTAGCACAGCTGAACTACTTTTAGTACCCAACAAGCTTAAGTGAGACTGTGCTGAGTCATAACAAAATGCTTCCTTATGTAATAAAAGGTCCTTTTCCAAAACTGGATTCATATTTTAATCTTCCTAAATATTCACAGAAATGTAGTTCCTCAAATCTGAAGTACAGTGTCATTAAAAAAAAATAAAAATTAAAAATTAAAAAAGGAAAGACCTACCTAGTTTTAGACATTTTCACAGAAAACTAGATTGAAAGTGTACAGATTAGTTAACTTAATTACTATAGCAATCAGAAGTAATACTAAAGGGTGGAATATCTCACCAGAATTATTATAGTAACTTAACATCTGCCTTGGTCATATACATGGTGGTAATTGTAGTCCTTTTGTTTAAATGCCTATTTCAACCTGCTTTGTTTTTTTCCAAATGTTATATAAATGGGCATGTGTAAGCTCAGTGGATTTATCATCTCTGAGCTAAATATAGATTAACTTAGTTTGTGACCGAACAGGATTTTGCAAAAACCTGCATACTGAGGTAATTATCCTCCTCCTGATGACTTAAATGAATGTTTTTCCTTATGAATATACATATGCTATTATTGAGTCTATGTAAAAAGCAATAGTTGGTCATATGAACAGAGCTTTCCTCCTTCAGGCTTCAGATACTAAACACTCTTAAAGAAGAAAATAAAACCTTGCCATATGTGGCAGGTTTTTTCATTTTCCATGACTGAAAATATTCCTGGAAAAATTTCATCAAATATATTTCTAATGTTTATTTTTGTGGATTTGTTTGGAAAAATAATCAAACCTCAGATATCAATGTAAACCCATAAGGGGATTGTGTATTGGAGACACAATTATTGCAAATGTTGACAAGAAAGAAGAAAAGATTCAACACATATTTTAAAGTACTTGCCATTTGGCAGAATATTCTTTGCTAAATCCAAACTTCTGGTCATTACATAATTTACATTAAAAAGCTAGTACTTTCTAATCCAGTTTTCTGCATATATTAAATTCTGTCAGCTACAAACATGTTCTAGATTTTAAATGAGTGCAATGTTAAAAAAGGTCTGATAATTAATAATATTGACAAGAGCGAAAACCTTGTCATTATTATGATTTCACACTCTTTTACCACTTCAGCTGTCATGATTCCAGCTTGAAATTCTTCTGAAATTCTGCTGTCTGTAGTTTGAACTATTTTATCTAGTACATACATTCTTTCTTTTATCAGTTAAACAAAGATATGAAAACCAAAACCATGAATCCTCTTTTTCTTCTTCCCTACTGATGGCAATGGTACCACAACAAAGCCATACATGTGAGGAAGCAACCTCTTTATACTACAATACATTGCACTGCTTTTCTTACCTGGCTTGACAGTACTTTTCCCACTTGCCATTGTAGGATTTTCTCTCAGCAGCTTTTTCAGCGAGTCTCACACTGCTCTGCTCCTCATTTTGTATCAAGCTGTGCCATATTTGAAATGTATTGCATTATCTTAGGATGGCACCGTATTTTTCACTCTTATTTTAACTCCAATATCGTAACTGACGGTAGAAATGTTTCCATTTACAGCTTCATAGCCCTCTGAGACTTGGAGAGGTTTGTTGACTCCTTTTAGAGGTTCCTATTTAGCAGAGAAACCTTACCCAAACAGAAACACTTCAGAATCCAACAGCAATTACTCAAGTGGCAAAGTAGTCCTGGTGTACATCCAGTAACAGATTATGAAGATAAGGTACCTCTTTGTTACTATTTAGGGGACAAACATTCAGGAGCATCATTAGTGAACAGCATTCAGATAACATTAAACCAATGTTAGAGCAGAGAATTACAGTTGATTAAATGGTGACACCCAGATCCTCAAAAATATTTAGATTAATAATTGCCATTGAAATCTACCACAGACTGATTCTTAAATCTTTAGTTCAGTTTATCCTCTCTGTTTATCAATTACCTAACAGCAAAATAATGACACTAAATGAAATTTTTGTCAGTCATAGGAGGATGCGATGCGAGATAAACATAAGATATTAGATTGAGGAACCTGCCTTGTTTATCCTGAAGAAGTGTATTGGCAAGGCACCCTGTAATAAACTTCCTGAAGTCTGAAGTGCTCCAGCTAGATCATTTATGACCTCTTATATAGTTCAATGTGAGTTTTTGAACTGTATGAGTCATCAGACATGCTGTCTTGTGTTTGATTGTGCCAAATGATGAATTTTTGTCTGTATTTTTTTGCAAACTGAGACCAATATTTAACTCAAGACAGTTCCATTAACTTCATCAGTGTTCATTCCAGGGACATGAGTTACCTTCTTATCAGAAAACCCAGGTCTAAGGAAAACAATATGCAAAGATATATCTGAAACAGAAGAGCCTTTGTATNGACCAATATTTAACTCAAGACAGTCCATTAACCTCATCAGTGTTCATTCCAGGGACTAAAACGTGATCTTTCCCCCTCTTTTTTTTATTTTTGGGTGCTCCAAAGGTTTCTACTGCCAAAATCTAGTCATTACAGAAGCTAACTTTGAATCAGCAATACATCTCATTTGAAAGTAGATACACATATTCATTCAGAAGACTGATTTCCTAAGTTACTGCAATTATGTTGTCTAGAATTCTGTTGAATGTATTTGGAACTTACATAATTAAAACTGAGAGTGAAAAACTTCTCACAGTTCTTAATTGGAGAAAGTTAATGTTAACTGAGATTAGTCTTACTCTAGAAATCAATTCTTTTAATCTGTTCTTTCAATTATATTGTAAGGACTCCCCTGAAAAATGCTCCATCCCAACTACCTTTAAAAGCTCTTGTAAATAATACTACTAATACTGATATTATTAGTACTAGTATTAGTATTAGTATTTTAAAAGCTAAGGTAAATAAAAGATGGTCCTTTGAAAAAGAGTATCTGCACATCACAATGAGGTTTTTGACCTTAATTTTTAGGTACCCTCTTTGAAAAAAAACCAAAGCCCCTTTTTTTTAAAAAAGGATAAATGTTCAAAGTTTCAAAGTTTTTAATATAGTCAGCCTTTACTGAATATTAAATTAATGAGGTACATGACATTAGATTTTTCTTAAAAGGAATTAAAAACCAGCAAAGCAACTGATTCCTAAGAGGAGTGTCAAAGGAAGGTGTTTTTCTGACATCAGGTGAGGCCTTCCACAATGCTTTGTGATGGAAACAGGAAAGCCCACACAGCACCATTCCCTACCCATCCCTTGTTCTCAGGACTGAACCAGTGTAATTTTCACTAGAAAAGTGATTATGAACAAAAATTTATCTTAAAGCCTGGTACAAAACAATTCCAAACCATTCAATGGTGTTTGATTTCCTTGGATTAAGAATGAAGGAGACATTTATAACAAGTTCCCTGTGTAGCCTCAGCTACATTTTCAGTGCTCCAGTGGGGCTTTACACAAGGAAACCAAGAGGGTGATTCCAGACAGCAGGTCAATTAGCATCTTCTCTCTCAGAACATGTTTACTTGGTACTGGCTCTGCAGCTAATGGCCAATGCCATGAGCTGCCTAACTGATCACAGAGCTCTCCTGAGCCCTGGAGCTGAGCCATCCTGCAGCTGCTTGTCAAAGCCACTTGTTTCTTCACTACATATTCCTGATTTCTGGTATTGGCTCTTCCTTCAGTATCCCCTGGTATGGCCCGGCCAACACCACCACATGTGCAGAGGAAAATCAGTTGTTCAAATATTAGTAACCAATCAGTACTAGCTTAGACAAAAGATTGTTTGGAAAATCAAATAGACTCATCTGGGTTTATCTCAAAAGATAAAGCAAGTCTAGAATGCTCCAGATTTCACAGTGTTAGTTATAATAATAATATATTTGAAGTATTTTTTAATTCTGATGCCATTGTCACCTGTCACTTCCTTTTCTTCTTTCTATTTCCTTTTCTTATTTAAAGTGTCTTTGAAATAATTGCATTTATAAATTCTATTTGACACATGAAAAGAAGAAGGAGAGGAAATAGAGTTGACATCCGTCTTATAGAAATCAAAATGAGATTTATTGCTTCAAATATTCAATCTATTTCCTCAGTCTGTGTTATAAATGCACCTGCATTACCAGCTGCATGTCATCAGAGATCATGAGCAATTTGTTCTACAATAAAACTGGAAAAGTACAATCACTGTTAAATAACACCTGTGGAAATCAAGGTGACACTAGTAATTTTGGAGAAGGTCATTCTATTATCAGCACATATTAGGTAATGGAATGTAACTGGGAACACACGTATAAACAGCTTCCAAATCAGCCAAGAGTTTCTGATTGTATGATAAATGGAGAGCAGAACTTGTATAGTACAGAACTGTTCAGGTGTTTCCTCACAAAAAAGAACAGGAGAAGGAATAATTACTGAGGCATCTAGTAAACTGGACCAAGCATTCAAAAATTATTTAAAAGAATTCACCAAAATGTTGACAAAAAGTGTAAATCATGCTTAGACTGCAACTAGCAGCTCATATAGTGTTCTAAAATGACACAGTCTTCAAAGCGGACAGACTGTTACACTAAGGAACTAGATTCCTCACAGTCTTTCACATAGGAATAGAAATATATATATAACTTAGATTTCTATATATAAATTTCTGCTTATTCCAAGTTAAATGAAGAAAAAATAATCTTCATACATTTTCCAGGGAAAAAAAAAAAAGTGTGCTAATTGCTCTGTTTAAGCACCAACTGCTGATAAAGATCAGGTAGGCTAGAGGTGACCACATGACCATGAAACAGAAACTGCTTTTATTACATGAGAATGCTTTTCATTTTTATAACGAATGTAAGTGGAGAGTAACAATATTCCAATTCCAGATCTTTTGATCCTTGGAATATGTTCAATGCATTTTGAGATAAACCTTAAGGGCTTCAGTAAATCAAATTCTTGAGGACGGCCCATGAAAAATCAAAATGAATGTGTGTGTGTTGGTGTGCGTGTGCATGTATGTGCCTGTGTGGCTGTGCCCTCTTCTTGAACAAAACCCTGGAGGCATTTCTAAAATTTAAGGGTATTTTGAAGCAAGATAAAAAGCAAAAACAAAGGTAATAGTTTCTACCTGTAGGGATTATGTTTGTAAAGTCATATAGACTTAAAATTCAAGGTTATAAACATTTTTTTAGAAATAGAAGGCACTGCTCTTATTAAGATGTACTTATTTATACCACGCAGTATGCACATTAAGCTTGGAGAACATGTATATTTTTTGGAAAATTGGTCTTCAGAGGACACAAAGCATTTTTTTTATAAGGTAAACATTGCTAAAACCATTTAAAGGACTGAATCTATAAAAGATTTTTAGTAAGAATGTAGGAAATATCTAATTCCTTCCAAACCAAGGATGTGATTTGGGGAGTGGGGCTGGAGAGAAGAACTTTGAGACTTAGTTCTCAATGAGATTTATGTAAAAAAAACCACAAAACTTTAATAATACATTTGTAAAACATTAATGAAATAACAGCATAAATCTTGAAACAGACTTCCAGACATGAACTAACATTAATTTTGAAAGACTATTCCATTCATTCTAATTTGTGTGTGGTCATAGATTATGCACAATACCAACCCCTGTCAGATAAATCAGTAGTTCAGGTAGATGACAGCTACGTAAGCACATAGTAATGAAGGTCAGTATGTGTTGGACATCAGCAATTCCTTACTCTTTCTCATGGTTCCAGAGGTAATGTTTTAAGGATTAACAGCTATGAAACATCTCCAAATACTTTGCTCTGAAAGTCAGCATGATTTCTTCACAGGAACTTACAGGCGGCTCTTGGTTTAGGCATTCAGACTTTGCTGTCTGTGCCTGTGCTTGTACCCCTGCACAACTCAGCCATGGCTCAGGCCACAACATGCCATTATTTTTTTCCTGCTCTCTTTTTGAGACTCGTGGATGTTTGTTTTCATCTCCTTTATGCTACCTGAAATTTAACAGCTATGGAAAAGGTAGAATGGTCTGACTTTGTTTCAACATTAACAGCTCAGACTTCTTAAGATACTTATGTGGCTAGAAGCAAGCTATGTATTTTATGTTCACTATTCAGTAAACCTTTCAGGAGACAACCACTCTCTTCTGGTGATGCTTTCAATGTATTACACTTTTAGGTTAGAAGTGCACTGTAAAGTATCATATGCAGTATTTTTCTAAGAAAAAAAATCTGAAAACATGTAAAGATAAGCATAAGCTTTCAGATATTTATTGCAACTAAATTCACTTTTAATAGGTTTAATAATCAGTATTTAATAAAAAATATCCTAGCACTGAAAAAAAATTTTTTTCAGAGCTGTTATGTATTACTCATTCTATAGGATGACTATCAGCATCCAAACCATGCCTCCAGGCCCTCCTTTTGTACAATATTTTTCTTTACTATCACGTACCATTTCAGGACCTGAGTTTTAGCATCAAACATTTCTTGGTGGAACACATCCCAGAGAACATCATCTCCCTCCCTTCTCATCTCCTAAATATTCACTCTTTAGCTTCTGCTGCAAATTTATTTCTCTCATGTCTGTATGATCCATGGACCATGCCAAATTCTTCTGAGGCTTTAAAGTTTCATTTAAGGGCATAGAATTAAAGTCAAGTGCAGGCTAAGAAAAATGAACATATAAACTGGAAATTTTAAACAGCTGATGAGCTAGTGTCAAATGCTTTTATCTTTTCAAACATTATTTTTACATTAAAATCTCTATCATGCATAAACATGCTCTTACTTTCCTTTTATGTAACATGGTCATTTATAAATAGAAGAGGTTGCTAACAGAAAAGCATCCAAGTATTTGCTTTCTCATAATCAATTGATCTCTACAAATCTCAGAAGAAATTACATTCTTGCTTCTGTTCTTTAAAGAAAAAAATCTTTTTGAATTGAAATCTTGGTATGGAAGCAGAAATGAGCTAATGAGAAAAGTAAAATTATATATACTCAACCCCTTATATATGCTCAAGGGACTCTGTTTCCTACTCAGCACACATAACTGTTTCTGAAATCAAAGAATTCTGTCAAATATGTTATGATGCAGTAAGCTTAGTTTATTTTTGCTTTTAAATCTGTTCAGTGGAAATAATGCAAAATTGTCACCACTAGTCTACTAATGAAGAAAAGTTGTATCAAATACCACTAGAAAATAAATGAGGGTATATTTGCCATTAAAATTGGCATTTAGGTATCATTGTGCCATGTATTTCTACTATCTTTTAATGGATTGTCACAGAATAAAAGACCGGCAAAATTCTGAATTTTTTTTTTAAGTCGTACATTGAAATATTATCTTGAGTTCAGTGCTGTGGAGGTTTTTTGACACTGATTTCTTCTCCCTTCATCAGAAGACCTTAAAATGCATTATTTCACGTGAATGAAATATTTGGTACCTGGAGAAGTTCAGCATTTATTCAAAATCAGGTTCAGTAAGAAATGAGAGTGAAATAAATGAAGAAAAGTCTGTGCCCGGTCTTCAGCTAATATGAATTTATACAGCTCCAGAAAAGTCAGTGAATTTGGATTATCTTGTTAAAAATGTATGAAAAATATCTAATGTCGTTTTTATAGTGTAATGATGTCAGAATTTAAAGATTAAGAATGTTTTGACTTCCAGGGCAAAAAGTCTAAAAATGCAGTCTACCTTGGAACACAACATACAGTCTACCACAAATATAACAGTGCATTTTTTGGAGCATCTTCTATTCCAAATTTATACTAATATATTACCCAAAAATATATTATAATTGGAAACACTGTAAAAGAATAAATATCTACAAATATGGAAGAACAGGAAAATATCTGTTTCAGAGCAAGTAAAGCGCCTTGTAGTATCATCTGACCTATTTCCTATTTTCTATATGATGCATTTTACTGCATGATGATTACAACCGGTGCAAAAAAAAAAATCGGAGCAGTCTCTAATGCCTGCATTTGAAACTGAAGTCAAGAATGTAAGTTAACACTGGAAATGTGTTCCTATTTTCATGGTTTTAACTAGAGTTTTTAATCAAAATATTACAAAATTGTAGGGAATTTAAAGTACAGTTATAAATCTCAAATGTGAAATGTCAACCTCTCTTTAAATGACAGGTTCCTAACCCATCTCCTCCCCTTTCACAAGCTTTTCACAACCTTTTTCACCTTCATGTTTGTGACTAATTAATACTGTCATCTTTCTACCACTTTCCACAAGATTCAGTCAATGTCAGCAACTAACCTTATGCTCTGTTGCTGCTTATAGATTAATTTACTTAGCCATCTGTCTGTTTTCTCTGCTCTAAGTATTTCCACATTGTGTGATATTTTAATAAGCAAAAGCAATTCAATCTAAAATATTGCTTTAAACTATGAAAGATGCAATAATTTGTCTAGAAATTGTAGCTGGCTTCATGCAAACATCAATGGCATCATGATGATGATCTCTCACTCCAGATAGAAGACACTAACCAGCTTTTTATTACCCTTATTTATACTTCTATTCTCATTTTCTTTACTTTATTATTTCTATAATATTTTATATATTTATTTTTTTTTTCAGTCGCATCCTGTCTTTCTCTTTCTGCCTCCACACAGCCTACATACTACACGAGAATCTATTTATAGGATATTAAGGAATACTCAGGTTGTCCTATAAGAAACCAAAAACGCATAATGTAATTTAGGTATGGGCAGCTGTAAAAAGACCAAGTATTGTCAGTCTCTGCTGGACAAGATTGTGTAGTACAGTCATTTAAACAAAGCTCTGCCAGTGACGTTCTCAGCTATCTGATTTAAATGAGCCTGAATTCCAGACAGACACTGTGCCGAAGTTGAGAATGGATGTATGTAATATGTACCATGAATAGTAATAACTACTCCCAGGAAGGCATGTATTTAGAGAAAAACAAACAAAACCAAAACCAAAATCACAACAAAAAAACCCCACAGGAAAAGCAGTAACAAAAAAAGACTTAAACAAACCACCAAAAAACCTCCAAATTCATGACACAACTGGATCTCAGAGGCATACAATTATATGAAACTGCCTGTGAAACCAAGAAATTCATTCTACATTGTCTTACTCCCATTTTTCAATTGCAACTCAGTCTCCTTCCTGTTGTGCTTTACATTTTGTGAGACTAACAAACTGTGTTGCAAATAAAGAAATTAAAAAAAAATCTGGGCTGAAACTAAGTACTCAAAAGTGTCACTGTTCATGTCCAAAAGTGAATGCCTTTGAGACTTTTTCTAGATGGACTTGGTAAATCTGAAAATAGATTTTAGAAATTCCCTAGAAGAAAACAAATGCCTACAATCACATTAATTTCTGCTAAATGAGAAAAATCCAGACTGCACACAGGATCAGATGCTACCATTCCTAGTTTATTGTTAAATAATGCCTATTTTGGAAAATGAGAGAGGAAGGGTTGAAGGTCAACTCTAGAAGAGAGGAACACATTATCAAGGAGATACATCATTAATTCACTTGGGAAAGAGAGAAAAACTGTTTCTGATTTTGTATAACAGAGATGAATCAGAGAAAGAATTGTATTGGAATATGAAAATGGATGTTAATTCTGTGGAATTCAAGGTTTCTAGCTTCGAGAGGTATAAAAGCTTAATTTCTCAGGTTGGTCTTTTGGAAGTATTTCATAAATGTTCCCTTGGGAATCAGGACTGGACAAGTCAGAGGAGGGAAGAGTTGTTCTGCAGGAAATGTGTCCCCTGTGGTGGTTGGACATTCCTGTCCTTTACTGACTGCCCGCATGGTTCACTTCGATGCACAGAGTTATTTCACTCGTATCGGTGGAAAGCAATTAAGTCTATGAAACCACTAATACTTTATAGGAAACATATTGTTTCTAGGAACTTTTAGTTTAAACATCTTTCTTCTGTCATCTTACTGTTGTACTGATAGAATAATAAAATTGTGGAAGGAAACACTGATCTTTTAAAATCTGATAAATAAAATACAAACTATTTATTTTAGGGATTTTTTTTCTGCTATTTATTTAGAATTGAACCATGAAATTGTATGTTGAAGGGAACATTTTTGTAACACTACAGCATCTTTTTCCTGTGTCTTCATTGCAAATACATAATGCTACAAATTCTGAAGACTAAGGGAAAGATAAGATTGACTCTTCTGTAGTTCATCTATTTCCCAGCTTCAAACCAAGTCTGTAATGTCCTCTCAGTAATTCCTGCTCATTAACAGAATCCAGTATTCATTCAGCAAAACCTACTTAGGACATCCTTTTTAAAGTTTCAAATGGAGGCTGACAGTGGGAGCATTAGAACTGAGAATGAGCTGAATTCTGAATCCATCCTTCCTTTTGCCTGTATTTTTTCTTTTCAATCTTTGTTGCAAATTCAACGGATGCAAATGAAATTCATCACTGTAGGAAAAAAAAATGTATTTTTGCTGCAAGCCTTTAAAATGATTTAATGCTATGAATTTCATCCTTTTTTGTTAATTTCCAGGCAACTGTATATTTTGTTAACATTTAAGGTGTCCAGTCTGACCTCCCTTATAATAGTTTCAGTGGCAGAAATCTGTATTCTTCAAATAAAATGTCTTGATCCCCTCATAAATACATTCATCTTGAAAGTGTAACTATGGGAGAACAAAGCTTAAATTAGTTGCATTTTTGTTATTCTTGGTGCCCTTTATCAGGGTATTAGTTTGATTTTAATGACATTCAGTTTGTGATTCATTACCAAGGTTTTCTGTTTGCCACTTTTTAAAGTTTCTTTTCTGTTTGCTCCTTTTTAAAGTACTTAATTCTGAACTTGTATATCATAGATTTTTTTAATCGGATAAAGCATACATAACATCAGGTATTGCCCAAGTTTTACTTATTTCACCTTCCCAGCTTCTGTGTCTGGAACAAGTACTCATCAGTCCTTTCCTGAGAACTTTGATGAGACAACATAGTCATGGTTTGTGTGAATTCATCCAGCCCATATCCTTTGTCCCAAGTGCAAGCAAACAGAAAGTGTGCCCCTTTATGATTCCACAGAGATGACTGGCAAGGAAAGTGGCTTCTACACCCACATCAAATTCTATTATGCTTCATGTTTTCTTTTACAATATACTTAACAAAAATATGTAATTAATTCAGTTTCAAAATCCAAATCCTTCTTGACTGTAGTATTTAATTTCTTTCACTGGTTTTTGCTATTCTTTTTGCTGTTTTAGAATTAAAAATATGTAAGTATTTCCCCATCCTAACAACGGCACAATGAAATAAAAATGGCAAATCTAACTAGAGACAAAACTGCATAATTCAGCTGTTGAATGGGTTTATAGTTTTATAGAGTATTTCAGTTTTCCTGGACATTTAAATGGAAAATTAATTGTGGTTAACTGAAACTCTTAAAAATAGCTGAAGCCACACTTGGATTTATTTTCCATGAAAAAAACAGAATAGCCAATTATCAACTATGATGAAAAAATTGCTTGCCGTAAACATAAAACATCTGTAAAACATCACTCTTAGCCATCTGTGTTTGTGCAGCATGCTAATAATTGATGTTTCCTGGAAAAACTCTAGGGCTGCCTAGATTTTATGAATTTCTTTATTTTAAGTCCTACTTGTATTTTCAACTGCCATTTTAAGTGATGGGGGAAATTACTGAGAGAGTAGAAAATAAGCTTTATTTTTTGAGAACCTTCTGTACTTAAACACTGAACATACTTTGAAGTATCCAGCATTCCTACCATTTATGTCTTTCTTCCAAACAAGTATGTCTTATACAGATAATAAACACAAGCGCATTGAACATAATGTGAATTCTTAGGCAGGAGAACCTATATAGTTTTTCATATTCATGACACATCTAAAAATTTAGCATTTGTCTAGGTGTTCTGCTGAAAGAAGTCTATTAATAAATTTACTTTGGTATGCTGCTACATTTACTTGGATTGAAGAACTGAGAATTGTGTGGTTTTATTCTAGGTCTCTCTTTATAAAGACACTCAGTAGATTCCAGTAAATGGAAAAGGTCTACTATAAAAAACAGAATTCTTTTGTATAGCCAGTAATTCTTTCATCAAGACTTATATATAAGATATATATACCATAACAGTCCCAGAGGTCAAATGTGGGTAAAACAGAACAGAAATATAAAATAGCAGAATGAAAGTCCTTTGAGGACTGCGATCTTGGTGAAAAACTAACAAAAATCAGGTTAGAATAGTATGTCAAGCAGGGACATTAGCCAAGAAGAATCTCTCTGTTAATTAGGAAATAAGCCATCTTAATTAGTCATTCTGCAAAACACTGATTGTGGACCCAGCTTTCAGTTTTTAGTATCACTGGATGATTACCTTACTAATGTATAAATGGGTAATTTACTACATATTTGAGAGACTGCAATTGAAAACTGACAGCTTGGGTGTTATTAGTAATATTATGCAAATAAAATATACATTCTATAATTAGCATAAAATATACTTTTTTATTATTAAAGGATATATGACCATCATGTACTTGATCATCAATTCTATAACAGATACTGCTGAATTTTTTATTTCATTTTCATCATATTAAAATTAGTAAGCTGTATTTTCGAGGTCATCTGTATTTGGATACATGCCAAGCCAACAGGAAAAAGATCACATAAATAATAGCTATTTCTTTGTATGCAAATAACAAAATGGTCATCAGAAATTACTAGGTGAATACATTTTATAGATGAGAGAAAGTACTTCGTGACTTCTGCTAAAAATAAACCTGTGCTCTGTGATTATGTCTTTCAGGGTTGCTCAGCTTACGAAATTTGCTTGACGCCTAAAAGTTATCTTTCTTATACGTGGTTTAATACAGTCTTTTTTATTTTTTTAATAGAATAGGTGCACTTTCTGTTTTGTGATAGGGACTGAATACATAAGCATTCATGATTTCCTAGTTTTAAATAAACACTATAAATGAAAACACCTTCTGTTGTAACATAAAGAAAAAAAATCCATACTTCGATTTTTCCTCTAACTCAATGTGTGTTAGCAGAAATGTAATTTCACCACTTGGTACCTCAGTTTACAGTGAGTAGAGAAAGACAATGATTTCCTCAAATGGTTGTTTAGAGGCCTAATTAATTTAGCTCTTTGTATCATTCTGAGATCCTCAGAGGAAAGCAATTAGAGTGTGCTTATGAAAAGTATTGCTACCTAATTAATATGTTATTGAAAAATGACATGATTATCTGACATATTCTGAATATAATTGCACCCATTACTATTTTTAAGGCTCCCTTTCAACTTGCATGGAATTTCACACCTGAGAAATAAAAATGTTCTCCTAATTGAATCATCAGTTCTATGAATAATTAATCAGAATGACTTTGTGCACAATACATTTTACTAGGCTTCATTTTTCCTGTGTGCACTTTCATCCGATAAAGGGGCAGCCTTGTCTCTGAACTGGAGAGACACAGATCTATCTGATGGGTGCACCAGCTGGTGAATTAGGACTTGGCTGGATGGTCACACGCCAGTGCGGACTCAATGTCCAAGCAGGGATCAGTGAGGAGTGATGTTCCTCACAGGTCACTATTGCCACCGTGACAATATCTGTGCTGGTGACATGGAACGGTGGGACTGAGTTCTGAGGGAACTGACATCTCAGTGTCTTCTGCTACATCACAGAAACCTATTCCTTTCCTTACTGCAAATGAATTTCTACTTTCATTACTTTTTTTGTTTGTTTCGTTTTGTTTGTTGAACTCTGAGGTTCTGCCAATATTAGAAGATTGGGCAGATAATTTTTTTATATTAAACAAATTGTTTTTTCTATGGAAGAAACTATAATAATCTCCTACAGCTAAAGGGGTATTATCTGTGATCTATGCATTCCTGTAAGACTTTTTATTTTACAAAGTTCTTATGAAAATCATCCTGAAGTAAGACTTGCAGAGCATTTTGCCTGACTGCATCTCAGGTGTGGTAGACATGTTCAGGCAATAGCTCGTTTGGAAGTTCACTGCTCCTCTACCCCCAATCAATATTATGGATACATGTCAAAAAGTTATTCCCAAAATAACAGAAAAAAGTGCATTTTTCTTCCCCCATAATAGGTCACTATATAAAGGAAGGCAATTCTGTAACTATGCAGATGCTTTGCCATTTCTGTCCCCTGATGGCACACAGGAAAATAACAGCACTGAGACATGCTGAAAGGCAGGTCTGTGAGTTAAACAGAGGAGCAGAATCTGGCGCCTGCATAACCTCCTTCAGTGCCTGTGAACTGTTACGAATATAGACTGAGTTTTTTAAAAATATCAGTAAGGCTCATATCATTATACAACATGTGAGATTTAGTGAGGATATTTTATATGGTTCTAGTCTAAAGCACTGTTAGAGATGACAGCAGTACTAAGACGAAGTAGGGTGGGGTCAGGCAGAATTTTACCTATCTTTTAAATAACAATGTAAAAGGTAACATCTATTCTTTAACCAGGTTTCTGTGTCATTTTAAAGTACATGTACAGAAGTATTGGAGCAATACAAACTTAAAGACAAATTAGTAAGAGCAGATTAAGCAACTGCCTTCAGATATGAAGTACTTTTAGAAATATTAATACTGCTGTATTTTCTTTTATAAATATCACCTATGAGAATAAAAAGGCAACATGTTCAGAAGAATTGGTGGGAAATAACACAGTCTCCTTTCTACTAATTTTCTGGCAGCACTCCTAATTAGCACAACAGCTGATGAGGAGCAGGTCCTAGCTATAGCTCATCTTGAACAAAGTTTGCATGTTCCTAAATATCATTTCTACTAAATGCCACAGAGAATTTATCTGGCTAACAAAACATTATATGTGAGATTTCCCAGAAGAGAAAAGATTCACCTTCTTGCTATAAAAGCAGTAACAAAAATAACTGAATGGCATGTATCTATTCCCCCTGAACTTTAATTTTGCTTATTGAGCTAACACTTTCCTTATCATAGAAAAAATAAATTATATAAAACTGAGTATTCACATGAAGATTTTGTACTTCTATGAGAATCTTCTTGAAGAATAAGGTTAGGTCTCAAATGCCAACTTCTACAGATGTTTTATTAATTCCATTTTTATTTAAGGTCTGGAGGAGAACCCTGACCAAACCTGTGTTTCTTAATTTCAGGCAAGATTCAGATACAAGGACAGCTTTTTTTTTTTTTTTTTTTTTTTTTTTAACAACAAATAAAACATAAAGAAATTCAGGTTCATGTCTATAATTCTGGCAATTACTGAAACTTGAGTACCATTATTGACTTATATTAATTGTGGGAATTTGTTCAGGCTCACTGTAAAATTTATGAGGTACACAATCTAAAATGAAAGCAAGTCTACTGGAAAAATTATGACTAATACAACACATTCAGATTTTTAATCAGGTTGCAGCCTGGGCTAATGAGGATTTGTTGCCCTTGAAGAACAAGAAAAGTGCTATGCCTTTTCTGATAAGACACATCACTTCTTTAATATCCCAGGAAGTTACTCTGGCCTACAGATTTTCCTCATGTTGCCCAGATAGGATTATACAGTACTAATTTCCTGGTATAATAGTGAAGACAGAAATACTCTACTAGAGCAATCAAACAGGTATTATTATGTCGTTAAGCAACCTTCTACCCATGTAATCAATTTACACTGTACAAATATCTTTGAAGGTATATGCCTTAGAAGAACCTGTGAGAGGGCTAGATGGAACTAAAAGGGAGCTGTTAAACATCAGCTAAAGGTATATTAGTGCTCTGAAGTATCCAAATACAAATATTTCAGTGTAAATAAGAAATTAACTTTAGTGATTCACATATGCTTCATAACTTTTTAGCTCATTACAGAATGTCACACTGATCTACCGCCTCTGATATTATTTCAAGTTTTACTACTTCCTTTGCATTAAGGCTATAGCATTACTTCAAATTACTTTCCTAACCACATTTCGTATCTCATAAATTCAGAAGACAGTTAAAATAGAGAAGTTTTACAAAGCATAAGCTCAAGTGTCTTTGGTAATGAAATGATTTCTTTCTAAGTTCTTGCCTATACAGCAGTCTGAGAAAAGTGTGGCAAAAACATTTTTCAAAAAACCAAGGAGAAACACAGCCATCCCACCAGCTCCAGCCATAGAAATACTTTACTGAGTCATACTTGTGTGTGTGTGCGTGTGTGATTTGGGCTACTTTAACATGTGGTGCTGTTGTTTTGCCTTTTCTTTTTTCTTCCTTTTTTTTTTTTTTTGCAACATTTTCTACTAGAAAATTTAAATTGATTCAACTATGTGTATAACAGAAGTGACCTATTAATCTGTGGAAGTCTGGGTATGAGGAATGAAGTTTTGGGGGTTTGTCCTACCTTCTCCCATGTTAATCAATGATGACCAGAGCTGCATTTGGGCCATGGGCTATGAGTTGGATTTACTTCCTGTGATCTCTCAGCCACATTCACCATCCCTGTTATTCACTGAATGTGCCTAAAAGGAATTCTCTTCTGTTAATGTTCACTACTTTAAAATACAGTTTGCCACACACAACATTTTTAAAGCACTGAAGTACATTCTACTGATAGTACTTGAAATTATGCACAAAATAATCCTGTAACATAAATTAAGAACTGATACAGTTGCTTTGGTGTGCAATTGTTTGATTCTGTTATATTTTTTTTAACATGCATAAGTACAATATAATTTCATAAGCAGAATTGCTACAGTTAATATCAAATATATAATATGAAAAGAAGGTCACAAAAGTTCAAATTTTTTCTGCAATATTTAAAACATCTCTTCATAAATGTGTGGAATGCAAAAGGTTTTGTTTCTGATTGACATGCAATGTGAATATATGATAGTTCATTAGTTTGCAATCTGAATTTTCATGCTACTTTCAGCTCAGAATTAATCTGTCTTAGCCAGAGAATTGACAGCACTTTGATAAAATAGAATTAATGTAAAAAGAGCAAAACAGCAAGCAAACTGACTTACATTTGGAACAAAATACAGAAAGCAAAGCTGCTAATTGCAATCTGATCGACAGATATTTCATACTTCATTACCGAGCATTGTCTTAATTTCAATTAATAATGCTATGTTGCTGAACTCAGTAGTACAAAATTACTAAATTAAAATGATTCAGCTTAAAATTGTAATAATTACAATTTCACAAAATAATGTTACTGGAATTTTCATTTCACCAGATCCCCAAAAACCCCACCAGAATCATATAAGTAATATTCAAGTATTTTCACTTCAAGCAAGAATTACTCTCTGCTATGAGGCATCTATAATGTAAAACATGATAGAATAGACTAAATTATTTTTTATTAAATGAATCTTGAAAATATCAGGTCATAGATAAGTGTGGAATAGATATTTATTTTGGATGGTGTGCTGTAAACCCCTGGAAGTACACCCCCTTAATTAGGATTGGATCTGGTACACAGAGCAAGCAGAGTTTAAACCTGAGCTGTAAGCAAGCTTCAGTGTTACAATGAACATTTTGAAGAGTAAAACTCATCATGCTTGTTTTTTTCAATATTTTTCAAAGTATGTACAGCTAAGAACAATTATCTGAACAGAGGAGCAGCTACTAATCTTCTACCCTTCTTTTCAGTGAAGGATAGAAATTGAATCTACAGTAACAGCTATTCAGCTCTGAAACTATGTCAAATGATAATACTTGATTTGAACTTTAACACTCAAAGATCAATTTGTTTAAAACTTGGGAAAATGTACTGGTATAGAAAATTAATATGGAACTATTAACTTTAAAGATATAGCTGAATGTCCCTGAATTTGATTGGCTTTGATCATAAATGTTAATTAAATCTGAAGTGATGGCACATGAGTCTGCAACAGGGGAATTTAACTTCTACAAGACAGTTCTTGTTCAAGACAATTCAAAATGGAGAATGTCAATCATATGTGTAGCAAACTGATCAGTTTCAAAGGACATAATATACTGATAGAAACTTACATTATTACTTCATATTGTGAACAAGAATTCATAGTATGTGAAATTATAAGGTAAAATGTGAAATTAAATGGACAAATGGAGGAACACAGAAAGGGAATGTTGGAGAGCAACCTATAATCTCAAGCTACGCCATTTCCATTCAGAGCTGATGAAATTTACAGCAAGATTTGTAAATCTAAGGTTAAAGGAAAGGAATTGAAATGCTATAGCTGAATATGCTATGGTGGATACCTCCGTGAATTACGCTATTTCAGATAAAGGTGATGGGAAAAAACTTACTACTTTTGACTGAGATTCAGTCAAACCCAGTCTGAAACAATACCACACTGTTCAAATGAATGAAGTCGATATGCAAAAATCTTAAAGTGAGATATGCAGCAAAATGTAGAGAAACTTTGGAGGACACATGGAAGATGTTTTAGCAGACACCTCAAGAATGCTACTGAACATTATATACAATGTTGCACTGATCATACTGTGTGGAGAATTAAAACAGAAGAACCAACTAAGATTTCTGAAATAAATTAAATGCTTGTTTTATAGTCACAGAAAAGCAAATTAATAAAACATAGCCTGGAGTAGCAGTTAGCAATTTTCTCATTGAAAACAGCGGTTACCTGGAGCTCCCAAAACTCTAATTCCACATAAAATCTGAAGGCAAACTAGGCTTTATTAAAAGACAGAACACAAGAATAACCTGAGTTTACAACTGCTCAGCTCCAAATACGTTGCATCAAAA
The DNA here is from genome assembly GCA_013398275.1 of Promerops cafer. NCBI lineage: Eukaryota > Metazoa > Chordata > Aves > Passeriformes > Nectariniidae > Promerops > Promerops cafer. The sequence continues at coordinate 2,403,103 of VZSE01003600.1, read as the reverse complement.
TTGCATTCTTCCAAATTCATAGAAGAAACTCAGCTGGAAAGTCTGGATGAAAACTGGAATGTCTTGAACTCTTACAGTTTATGCCTTGGGAGCTATCTTGGGTGCTAACCAGTGCTTATTGATACCATGTTCATGCTATCATGGCATCATTTCTGAATGTACTCCACAATGCACAGGTTTGAAGGCATTATGACTGCTAGAAGAGCTTTTACATTGATTGGTTAGCAATACTTGTTACAAGAGTACCAGGAGAGTGATAGGTTCAACAAAAGAACCGGTGACACAGTTTTCTTTTGAAGACTGAGTTAACATGAGAGTATCTCAAGATTTGAAAGCTGAGCATTTCAGATGAAATCTCAGCTCCATTAAAATCAGCAGAGAATATTTGCAATAGCTTCAGTGGGACTAAGTAATCTGTTGTTTAAAGGTTTCTTAATTTATTGTTATAGACAAATAAATAGCAGAGGTACTGTTTTCATGCTTCTGTACTTAAACCCATACCAAAACCACACAGCTTTGCCCTTTCAACACTCTCAACTCCCTGAAATCTTTATCACATAAAGAGCAGCTTGTTTTCCAGAAGAATGTGACTAAAGATGAAAGAAAGCACCTAAAGATGTTTTCATGGTTCACCTATCAGCTGTTTAAAAGCAGAAGATATTTTTGCCATATATATTGCAAAATTGCTCTACACTCCATGTAAACATATACACGAAGAACTGTGATGGTCACTAGTGGATAATAAGCTATCCTGTATAGCAATCCCAACAATATGCCATGGATTAGCTATTTCAGGTTTTATCTCGACTATATTTGCCAGCACTTTCCTTAAGAAACAGGACAAAATTTCCCATGTAGCTAAGGTTACTACTATTTCCTGGGTAATATCAACAGTGAAGATGTTGGCTGTCACTTTGAGACAAAAGTTAGGTCTCCATCACTTTGTAAGATCTGGTTCTTATTCCTTGTTTTGACATTTTTGAATAAAGCCCTTCAATAAAACAAATTTCCTGTGTTGCAGTACCAGTAGATTTTACCTGTTTACTGTTACAGGAGATGTTAAAACAGAACAGAGTGAAAGCCCTCTTTGATTTGTAGAGATGATATCTACCACAAAATCGGATAAAATAGTGAAAAGGGTAAGCAAAGGAGAGCAAGAAAACATTTCTCAAAAGTTTTTACTATCTATATCCCACAAAACCTTACACAGTGCTATCAGCTAGGGCTCATGGGAGTCTAGGTATATCAATAAAATGCACGAATACATCACCTCTCGTGATCTCCCAGGAGCATACTTGTCATTTACCAAACATTACTTCATTAGAAGAATGAGTCAGTTGTTTTACTGTGCCCAGGAGTCAATAACAAACAAACAAACAAACAAACAAAGAAGAACCCCAAAGCCCCAGTTAAGACAAAACCCGCTACAGAAAAATTTTGTGACAGCTAAAATCATGGAATGGCTTGGCTTGGCATGGATCTTAATGACCATCTAGTTCCAACCCACAACATGGTTGCAAAATTTTAGAAAGGTTGTATCTAGTTTCAGCAAAATTTAGTTAAGCCAGCTGTAGTCATTTCGGAAAATGTCAGAAAACCTTTACTAACATTCTGTCTTAGGAAACAATGATTAATACCAAGATTTAAAAACATCCAAGGTATTTAGTCTCAAATAAAAAGCAGTTAACTAGCAATAACATTCTTTCCATGGTTGAAGTCTGAGGCATTATACTGATATCTCTTATCCATATTTAAGCTTCTGATAAATAGAATCTATTTTCACAGAGAAAAGCCAGAAGTAGCAATTCCCATCCACATAAGCCAGATGTACTTAAACTCAACAGATCAATAAATTAGATTATTTTTCTTTTCATTTAAGTGACTGACTTTAAAAAGATTACTTGATTTGAGCCATATAATGTAAATTAATTTATTTTTCCAGGGTCACAGGGCAAATTTGTATGAGAATTTAAAACAGTTGCGAAGCCTTCCAGTTCTTAGCCCTCTGGTCCTAAACAAAATAGACTCAATACTAAATTGTTTCCCAAGAAGCCTGAAGTTTAATGAACTTTCCCATTCATGTGATATAAAATTGATTAGTTTTTCTTCTGGATTCCCAGATCAGCCAGATAATCGCATTTTTCAGAATAACTGTAAGAGGTTTTTAAGTCACCATACTATCTTTTTTTCTTTTTAGTTATTTTACACATTCAAGTTTCCCTTACTGAAGAACATAGACAAATTAAGTTTACATATGCCTCAAAGGAGGAGATCAAGAAAAACGGTAAATAGCCTCTTAATTTAATGGCTAAACACTACGTTTATTATATATACTTGAATTCTCATCTATCATACCAGTGTACCTGTCAGAAGGAGGACCATGAGGATGGTGAAGGATCTGGAGGGGAAGCCCTATGAGGAGTGGCTGAGGTCACTTGTGTTCAGCCTGGAGAAGAGGAGACAGAGGGGAGATGTCACTGCAGTCTGCAACTTCCTTGTGAGAAGAAGAGGAAGGGCAAGCACTGATCTCTGTGGTGTCCAGTCACTCTGTGGTGGCCAGTGACAGGACCCAAAGGAGCAGCATGAAGCTGTGTCAGGGGAAGTTTAGGTTGTGTGTCAGGAAAAGGTTCTTCACCCAGAGATGTTTGGGTACTGGAACAGGCTCCCCAGGGAAGTGGTCACAGCACCAAGCCTGAGTTCACCCAAGTGTTTGGACAATGCTCTCAGGCACATAGTGGGATTATTGGGGTATTCTGTGCATGGCCAGGAGTTGGACTTGATGATCATCTTGGGTCCCTTCCAGCTCAGAATACCCTGTGATGATACAGGCATATTAGGTGACTAACCCTATTCCCTCACACAATATATTTTATTAGCACAGCCAAGTCCTAACACTTACTTTTTGGCCCTTCTGGTTGTAAAATTAGAAGACGGGAATGAATACAAGCCCCGGAATAAAACCTAAGTAGGTAAAAGAAAATACCTTTTATTACCTTCTACCACAACCTCTGTTTGCTTTACCATGAAGTAGAAATTATAGATGGCATCCAATACTGTTTAGTAGAGAGAATGAGAACTGTTTAGTTAAAAACATCTTCTGTTTATGCTTCAGCCAAGAGCCGAAATAAAATTTAAGTTGCAGATCTAAGCAAAGAAAGACAATAAACCAAACTTGTATTTCTCTCCCCCTTTCCCTTTGACTTTCTTTTTTTTTCATGTTTCATCCACTAGTAAGCCAAGGATAAGGAAAAAAATGTCACAAATTCAACTTATTATTGGAAACACCAAGATACCAGCAACAGATACTAAGAGGAAAAACTATTGTTTCTTAGTGCATAAAACCAAAAAGTAGGCTTTAGATTGAAGGAAATGATGCGTTTGTCAGGTACCTTGATTTGCAGTAATTTATCAAGTTTCACAGAGCTATTCCTCTATATACTACTTTTCTCACTCTTTAAATATAGTAACACTAGGGAATTTTTGCTTACTGTTTCTTCTGCACTGCTCCCCTGAAAGTTATTCAGAGCTGTGACAGTGCAAAGCTGTCCTCAGGCTATATCAAGTGCCTTTGCACGAGCTGGACAAGTGTATATCCCAACCTGTCCTATTTGTTAGGTTCAGTGCACTATTTGGATGTTTTCTTCGTAAGTAAGTATTCAGTGTTCAGTCAACAATTCAAGAAAAGATTTATATACCTTTATCTCTCTGCAGTCCCATACCTGAGTCCTTCCAAGTTAAGACCATATTTAAATCCTGTCCCAACCCGAGCCTAAATTCCCTTTACAATTGTATTATTTTTCATGTGTACTTCATATGCAACCAACATAATCCCAATGAGGAATCATCTGAAATCTAAGTGACCTGCAAATGATGCCTTCAAAGCACACTCAAGCAACATTAGCTCAGAGGACAGTGTTCCATACATGAGGCGTTAAGTGCATAGTGCTAATTTTGAAAATGCATGTTTGACAGCTGCCAATATAAAAAGTTGCAATGCAGCCTGCAGGTTTCATAGCTCTCATTTTGGTATCAATCACAGCAATGAGAGAAAGAGGCACAATCCAAAGTCATTCAGTCATGCTCTGTGATTAGTAGACTGAAATGCATCTGATTTGTCTCTCTCCTACCATATAATGAATAGAACTAAACAGGATTTTTCTAATTAAACTGAGCTTTTGTCACAAAACTCTTATTTGCCAAACAGAAGCATTTTGCAAAAACAGATTGGTTTTGATGAATTACTGAGTAAATGCAGAAAGGCTGCAAACAACAAACTGCCTGATTTTCTGTCTGCTCACCTTTGGGGTTGCCAGAATCCAAGGACATTCTGGAAAAGCAAACACTTCAAGCATATGTCTTTGTAAACAAATGTGGTTTTGGTACTTGTAAAGACATGGATTAAGAAAAACTAAAATCCAAAACAAAGTCTTCCTAAACATAAACAGTAAGTGTAACATAAGACAAACCAGCTATATCACATAGGATGATTATCAGTTTTGTATGCAATTAGAATCACTTTCACTGAATTTAGACCAGTCAGGAATGTGCTAGAAGTACCAAATCTGTACTTTGTAGTAGGTCCTCCAAGACCTCTCTGGTGGTTAACCAAGTTTCCTTTCATGTGACTAGACAGTGTTAAGTTCGCATGCGCTGCTCATTTAAGAAACTTGCACATATAAAATATTCCAGCTCCCCTTAGGAGTGCCTTTGCTTCAAACCCCTGCAGGGTTCTAGGCACACAAGATTATATGTGTACAGGACTTGAATGTTTCATGCAAGGAACATCTGTTCCAGCATAAACCAAGACACAACTGCCATAATGCAAAAATGTTCATTCTGCATTGATATTATTTGTCATAGGAAACTTTGAGGAAAAACCTTGATACTAATTAATTATTTATTTTGACTTTGCTTAGTGTGGGAGAGCTGTCAAGACTGTAGCAAGCAGTGACAGCATATAATTGCTACACAGATATTTGCTTCTATTAAAATACATGTCACTAGGAAGTACTTGGAGTATAATAATCTTCCAATCCATCATATATTTGCTAAGAAATACACTTTAAATTTTTCATGCCTCCCAACCATAAGCAGAAAGTTGCTTGGTGAGACGACACCATGGTTTGCATCTACTTAGTGACAGATGAGCCCCCCAGCAATCAGACAGTGGCTTGCCCTGCATGGCAAATCCACATACTCACACCTTGCACTATCTTCTATCCGCAGTGAGCAGTCTAAAAGGAAACACAGAAGCAGGCCCAGCTGCTATATCAAAAAGAGCTGTAGAAAAGCTCAGCTCTAATTTGATCATTCACAATCTAAAATTACAGCTCCAAGGATAGAGTATTTCTTTGACAGTGTCACTTCCGCTGACACAGCTTAGAGATGGTCAAAGTTAAAACTAGATGAGCAAAAACAGAAAATGATCAGTCTGTCCAAACTAGCCAGTTCAAGTGAGAAATAGAGCTAAGTACTGAAAAGATGAGAAGGGTAATTAGTTTATGCAATGCACTTCCTTTCAGTGCTAGATTTTCTGTTAGTCTACATTTTTTATTTACCAAATTAACGAAAATGTGTCAAATGCTAAATTCACCATTTCCCAAAACATAATCATATAAACTGATATCCCAGTTAACAGAATACTTCCTTTTAATTTTAGTTCTTCTTTTCCTACCTATTACTCCTTTTGTTGCACTGAAAATATCCTTATTTAAGTATGCATCCTAAAATGTGGTGCATCTATCTACTTAGCATCCTCTACTGCTCACCTGTCTATAATTTCACCTTTAATTATATTTCTTCACAACTCTTACCACTTTTATAGCTTACTTATGAAATAGTTAAACTTTGCCACAGCAATCCTGAACTTGTATTAATAGACATTTTAGAGAGAAACTTGCAACTCTCTTTTTTTTTGCAGAAGTATTCAAGAGAACTATCATCTTCTGTGCATAATTCACATAAAGGTTTGATGCTATTTACACTGCTTCTGATTATTTTTCATAGAATCTCTCCCTATGAATGAATAATGACATTATCTCCCCTAGTTTTTTCTTTTGCCTTTATTCTATCAAATAGTAGGGAAAAGTAGAAGGACAAAGCACATTCTCTTACGTGTAGTGAATCTACATATTGGTTGCAAAGCCCACAGATTGTGCTGCTGTGCTGAGTTTGGCCAGAATTAACCCAGGAGAGAGAAAGACTGCTCTCTGTGACAGAATCCTGAAGAAAAGCCATTGACACATAGTCACTTTGTAGAGAATCTCTCTGTGTTGTTGTGCCAGGCACTTCATATTTAGCTTTAATGCTTTATTTCTGAAGCACAAAATGTGATTTCAATCAGCAGAAACAGTTCTATATCATGTGAATTATTTTAGTGTTATCCACCCTAAGTAATCCAAAGAATTCCTAAATACGTGTGATAGAAAGTCAGATTAAATATGGTCCCGTAATGAAAAAGAAATGTGTTATGATTAAATGTGTTATAGTTTACTTAACAGTTTCAAAGTGTTAAACAATCACCAGCTACTGCAGGAACCCAGTGAGTGACTTTCACAAATAACTGGTGGAATTTCATTGCATCTTAACACTAACTGACTGACATACCCTAAGGCCACCCATTGAGCCGTCAGCAGGGCAGATGAAAAACTATCTAAAATCCTGGTAAGTAACGTGAGTATTCAGAGAGAAACAATTTTAATTCCTTCAAAGCCCTGAGGCACTTAAGAGTCCGTACTACAGGTAGACATTTAATATTTAACAATCAATTTCACCATTCTTCTAAAAGGATTTTCTTTATGGGTCCCAGGAGCTACTTGCATAAGGGCTACTAGATCTTTCAGGGGAAGTGTTTATAGACTTGGAAATGGGACAGATATAGGTGTGATTCCTGTGACTTAACCAGCCACAGAACCTTCACAGATAGTTTTTTCATCAGAATTTATTCTGAGATGTACTTTTAAGGATGACATTAGATAGATTAGATAGACTGGATACTAGGGAAAATTTCTTCACTGCCACGGCAGTCAAAACATTGGAACAGGCTACCCAGGGAGGTGGTTTACCGTCCCTGGAGGTATTTAAAAGTTGTGCATCTTTGGTATCTAGGGACATGGTTTAGTGGTGAAGTTGGTAGTGTTGTTAGGCTAATGATTGGACTCAATGATTTTAATGGTCTTTTTCAACCTTAGTGCTCTAAGATACTATGACCTATTCTTAACATCACTAATAATTGTGTAACATACTGACTAGAAAGCAGATCGACTGCAAAGTTTTCCTGAAACTTTCCAGGCATGGTTATTCAAGTCTGCAAGAACATAAAAGCAGTCTGGAGGGCAAAACATTCAGAGTCCATTTATAACTGTTTCCATCAGAACATGTATGCACTTGTGGGTCAAATCCTTGAAACAGAAGTATGTTTCAAGTAAAGGTAGTAGGTTTCTGGTTGCACCCACATTTCTGTTAAGAATTTCCATTAAAACCCCAACAGAAAGGATATCATTCTCAACTGGGAAAAATAACTGCAACTACAATATTTTCTTACTATGGTTACTGTAGCCAGGTAAGACTTGGCAGTTACACTAAAATGATATTCAACATTTGCTTCTTGCCCAAAATGCTTATTACACTGTATTCAACTACCTGTTCTAACGGCTTGTGCAAAGTGGAAGAATTTTTATAGAGGGCTATTAAAGTTTGGAATTTTTTAGTTGCAGGTTGTTTTTTTTTTTCACTTAGTTTTATAAGAAACTTAGTAAAACTTAAAAGAATTGCAAATTCCCCTCTGCCAACAAGTGAGTAATATTAAAAGAACTTCTTATGTGTGAACATGTATAACACTACTTTTCTTGACACTTTGTGCTCTTGTAATTTAGACCCATATGAAAGAGCAACACATTGGCAGGTGATAACATTGCCGTTTGCCATTCCTAACAAAATTTGATGATTATAAAGCAGTTGTGGATCCTCTAATTATTTTGCTTTTCTGTTTTTTTAGATTTATCACTCATTACTTTGCAAATATCCAGTCCTTCACATCAGGTTCTGTCATGGTAAATATTCCACTTCAGTTGGCTTCTAAGTGGAATTGCTGTGGCTGACAATGTTCCACTAGTGAAATGCAGTAATTAAGTAAGTTTCCTTATGAATTTTTGTCCTCTTCTATAGCCTTTTTAATACACTGATTTTTAACTTATTTCAGTCCATTGGTCTGCAAATAATAGGAGCTACTGCTTGTGTCTAACTTATTTTCCTTCATAATAGCCAAATACTTCCTGGTAATTCTCAGAAGGTCAGGCATGCAATATCAGGCACAGAAACTGATGCATCATACAAGGGACACCTCATTAGGGTAGCAAAGATTTTCATAAGCATTGAAAAAATAATTACTGTATTTTGGTAAGATTGTTTCAGAAAATCACAATAGTAGGCTAAAACTGTAGATTTGTTCCAGCCAACTCTGATTCAAGAGGAAATTTTGTGAGCTTTTTGTGTATACTGATAAAAAAGAAGCTTGTTCAAGTATAAGGAATCCATAGCTGATGGTATACTGGATTAACTCTTTTCTTAATATAACAGCTTCTATTTCAGCCTGTATTTGAATATGAATCATCCAGAGTTAAAGCTAGAAACCTGGTGCTCTAGATAAAAATTATAATGAGATCCTAGCTTTGTGTATTAAGCAAACAAGGGAAGGTATGTTGAATTCTCAACAGATGATACACACACATGGAGGTTCTCTAACTATGAGGCAGATTAATGCAATTTCCAAGCCCACTGAAATGGAATATTACACTTAGTATCTGCATGAAGCAGAATATGTAATAATGATATGAAACACTGTTGAGTTCATGGTTAACAACTGTGAAAAGACTTCTATTTTATATTGAAGTTTATATTGGATAGTGATAGCAATATACATTCAGGTTCTACCACATTGGTTATCAAATGGCAAACAAATCATTGATTTACTTGGCACAACTGCTATTACTTATTTTATTTACAGGGTTCCAAATAATAGTTTGGGGGATTCTTGGGGGGTTGGGGAAGGCTGGGTGTCCTTAAATGTTAGAGTACATACAACTCTTTGGGTGGAGAACTGAAGCATAAGTGTCAAAATTCCTGGAGCTAAGAAGTGATTCAAAAAGGCCAAATGACAATCTACAAAAAAACACAGAAAGGCATGACTAAGAAAACTTCAGAAGGTCCAAATACCTATCCTAATGTCACCTTTAAATATTTCCAAAAGTTATTCAGATCTAAAAATCACATTCTTATTTCCTAAGTTGACCGGGTATGAAATAGTAGTGCCTTAGTATGACTAGAAATTATTGAGAATGCTTATAATAAAAAATAACAAAACATTTGAATTGTCTTTGTCAAGAAGGACCATCACTCAGACTCCAGGTAAATCAAACACATAAGAAGATTGTGTGTCTTTAAAAAGAGCCTGTATTATCTCACATACACTTCATGACCCACGAAGTGAGTAATACAACTTCTGATCTTTCTGAATGGAAGGCTGACCTTGAAATAGGACTTGAAATCAGCAATACTTTTTCTTGCAAGTATAAAAGACAGTGGGAAGTCATGTTCAGAGAAATTGGAATGCATCCAAAAAAAAATAACGCTTCTGCAAGAAGCTGTCACAGAACTACTGTTTTTACAAAGGAAAGCTGGAAATCTTTAGAGTTATACAAAGAAATATGGTTGTCACAGACTGTTATAAAGTTGTAAGTGCTTTCAACTTTTCAGGAATTGGAATATGTAAGGAAAGCTAAGTGTCCCCCAAAAGGTAAAAGTACGTATCAAACAATTCATTATGAATACAAAAAGAAAGCATGAAACTGACACCAGCAGTTTTCTTCAAGACAAGGACTATCTATTATAAGATAGTCTACATGCAGTTTTTCACGAAAGAATAAAGACATGATCCCAACAATGTGTTCACTGCGCTTGATCTAAGTTGCTGGATAGATTTTGCCAAAGAATATTTGGACACACAGTGCATCACTCTTGATGCATGATTTTTGTATATTCTAAGCCTAAGTTATTTTACAGGAGATGAAAAAGGGACATTTAATCTGTTTTTAAATTTTTTTAATTATTTAATTTGCTGTATATTTCAGAGAAGTCTATTTCACATAGAATTAAAACCAAAGAACTTTTACCTTGCAGAATTCTTAATAAATTTAAAAGCTATTCATAACATTCTTGCACACTATTAGGCCAAGATAACTTAAAATAAGGGGAGGCAGCCCATTAAGATCCATCTTCCTAAAATTTCTAATACTTATGCCTTCTTTGGAGCAGCAGATGAAAGCTTTGACCATTGCTTCTTGGTTTGCCATTGAAAATTTTTAGAAGACTGCTCCGTTGCTAAACTATTAGGAAGAGTAAAAATGACAATAAGCAAGCATTTAAAGATACATAGTCCTTCTGATAACTACAAATATTTGACCTTACTGTAATACACAGAAAATGCTGTAATCAAAATATCAGAATCTGTACCTCAGATAAACTGCTGTTAGCAGTAAAATATTTCATCAAATTGCTCTTAAAAACTGAAGGCTGTTTATGACTACAGTATTTTTCAAAATGTGACATTGTCATGAACAGATAGAAGGTGCTTGCAAGTCTTACACCACAAAGTAACATACACTGATGTAGTTATCAGTACACGCTACAATGCTTTACAATTCCTCATGTGAGAAAACTTTTTTCACAAGAAAAAAGAAAACTTTTTTCACAAGTTCACATTCATATATTTTTATAAATGGAACAATAATATTGAAATTGTTTCGGTAAGTGTATGGATGGAAAGTAAAGTTTTAGATACTTTAGTACTTCTGAAAAATGTAGCAAATAAGCTTTGTAGGATAAATCATGGCTATCAGCAGTTCAATGCCCTGTGGAGTCACTGCAATTTGTGAAAAGCTTATCTAAATTGCCAGATCTTCTGTGATGTCCCTTAGAAAAAAAGGCATATCTCCACTGTACTTCTGCTCTACAGAATTACCTCCTCCGTTTTTGCAGATATGTACAATATGCGTTTCATATTTTCAGACTGACCTGCACTCTTATTGGGCTCTTGGCTTTGAGTTGTTATTGCTGTGAGTTAAGTGTATCTGTCATAGAGTGATACTTTAAAAGGTTTTTGTTGAAGACTTTCGTCAGTCCTCAGAACATCTAAAGTCCCATGGAGGTCTCCCTGTGTACAACTGCATAAGAAATAAGTATGTTCTAAAATTTGAACCAAACCTCTGTAAGGCATTATTATTTCAAGCAATCATTTGGATCCAAACACCAAAACAACACACCAATGATAAATGCATTAATTTATAAACACTCAGTGCTCCTATATAAGATGAATTGTTACTCCCTCCACAACTGTAATGAATTACATTTATTATGTGTTTTCAGTTTAAGAAATGTCCTTTCTTTTTGTCACACTAGACCTTTGATGCCTATGACCAAGCCACAGCAATGCACAAATTTGTTCTTTCTAGGTTTGCTCATTATAACTCTCCTGAAACTGCTGATCCCAGAAAAAAATCCATTGATTCATTGTACCATGGAAGGAAAGCACAAATATATAAGAATACATTTTCAAATGAACAAATTGATGTCTGAATGTGATAAAGTAGTTTAATACAACATTCTACCATTTTAAACAGTACTAGTGAGAACCAAAAGAGGTGTACAAAATACATCCAGAACAGCTATACCATAGGTGCAAATTCCTCCACAGCTTCTAACAACACGATGCAAAAATATCTCAAACTTGGTATGGGGTAAACTGTGGAAGTAAAGAAAGTAATGATGCAAAATATCAGTGTTATAAATCTGGGATTATTTTCCGCATTTTTTTTTTAAATAATAGAAAAAGTGTTTTAAACCAACTTGGACTGCTCAGTCATGTGCTATGGAAAAGCAGAATTATTCTAAGGTGAGCATGAATGCAAGTGGTTGCAGTGTAAAAGGCAGGTTGAAAGAGCTGTCTGACACGGTCTCAAAGATTTCAAGTGGTAATTCTCTTGTCCTACCTATTTGTATCCAGATAACCACATGGATTTGCTGGGATATTAAGATATTTCTCAGCTGTAATGTTTTTTCTCTAAGAATGGTGGTTCAAGTAACAGTTTAAAATGCTATGTGAATAGTTAGAAATATGTGATCATTCTGATCCAGAAAAGAAGCAGAATGACTAGAGATTCCCAAAGGGATTGGCAATACTGGCGTCTCTCCAGCGATTTTCTCCCTCTTGTCTCCTTCCTTCCTTTAGTCTTTTGATGATTTACACACTAGCAAAAATTCCCAGCAAAAAGAAATCATTTGAAGAACCGGTTTAGCAGTAACCTCTGTCCTCCACTCAGGTAGGGGAAAGGTAATCAAGTTAGAGTGACAGGTTTTGGTCATGGTATTAAAATTGAACTTCACCTTGAAAGATCTCCGGGACTTTAATAATCCTCTACACTAAGAAACTTTTTCTTTTCTCCGCATGTCTACTAAAATAAACATGGTTTTACATTCTTAGAGGAAAAGCGAACACACAACAAGAGAGCACGAGGAGAGATGCTGGAGCTGTGTGACAACAGCACAACCGAGCAAAGGCAGCAGGTGACAGCAGCAGGCACCTCTCCTCTCAGAGCTGCAGGGGCACCCTTCACTGCCCTGACTCTCTAGAGAGGTGTGCTGCTAACTGGGAGCTCAAATCAGAGACGTCACTGAGGGGTTTCCAGACCCTGTGAACTCCACTGGTTGTTGCCCACTGCTCTCGTTTCAGGTGGGCCCTGGTGGTACAGCCAGTCTGAGATTCTGTGAATGTGAATGTGCATCTCAAAGGGAGTATGTGAGTAATAAAATGGGCAGGTCTGCAATCTGAAAAGATGTTCTATTTTGCATTTATGGAGACTCTAGCATCAGCCTAGATCCTTTAAATTACAATTTACTTCTGGAAATAAATTCAGGTACTGAATTTCGAGATGCTTACAGCATCTTAACTACCATATTATTTTAGTACAAATTATATTGGCATACTACAGTATACGCTCTCATTAATAATACTCTTGGTACATGTTGTAGCATAGACTAATTTTAAACTTTCTTACTCTCATAACTTTATTAATAGCTCCTTCTTTCTCCTTTTATCATTTCTTTTGAACACTGAGTATCGTAAGATGTGTTTCTTCTTGTAACACCTAGCAAAACACAGTGCTAATATTAAGTATGCCTTTTTGTTTTCAACTCCAAACTCTCCATCTTTTTGTGTCATTATATATATACAATAAGTCTTTTTGATATATCTGGTAATCGTACACTAGCAGCAGGAAAAGAGAGTATGTGAAATCACAATAAAATTCATTTGTTCATAATTTATTGTTAAATTCCCTGTACAAGGGGTAAGATAGGATAGGTTTTAAGTATCAATTAGTTTCATTTTTTGCTTAAGGTCTCCTGAAACAGGATACTCACATGCACTTTGTTGAAAAACTTAATTATTCCTTCAGAAAAATATTTGTTTCCTTTAGAAAAAAAAAAAAAAAAAAAAATTAAAGAACTGGGCTTTGGTTCCCCAGGCAGCATATCAAATTACTCTATGTTTCTCAAAATTTTGAAAATGCAATTAAGTATTAACATGCAGCCTACACAGAGCTCTAATACTGACTAATTGTCTCATAGGCAGAATGAAAGTTTTCCACAATTAAAGAAGTTGAAAAACAGATGAACGGAAAAATCATGGCTAGGCAACAGCAAATTACATAGGCAGATATCATTCTGTCTGTTCAGTTAATACAATACTCACCTAAAGCCATCAGCACCAAGAAATACGGCTTTTCTCCCTAAGTGTCCCTCCCAATTTTTAAGTTAACATATTTCACCTCTAAAAACCTCCCCGCAGTTCAGTGCATCAGTCCTCCTTGCTTGATGTGGTGTACTGTTTTTTAATACAGAGAAAACAGTCAGGGCATCAATGTTTAAATATTTACCTCTGTCTATAATCAGTAGGTATAAAGGTTTGAATCATGTGCTGCACTTCAGATGAAAAATCTAACCCCTTAACGAAACTGCAGTTATTATTTAATGAGTTTGTCAATCTACATGGGATGTCCTGCATTTGACGTAAGCTAGAAGCCAACAATTCCTTCTGCAAGTGCCACTGACACGTTGTCCCACACTTGGTGTAGGAAAATGCAACAGAAGCAAGAAGTGAGGGACTTGCTATGCCAGTTTCACACCACAGCAATCCCCCCCACATCTCTTCCATCCACTCCCCCACATCCTTTCCACTGGCAGTAAGAAACAATTTGGAATGAAATGGGCATTCAGGATGTAGTCCAAGCTTTAAAATATCGACAGTACAAAACATTTGTTACAAAACAGACAAATCATATTCAGTCTAAGCATAACACTTGTTTGATGCAAATATCCATAAAATACCCATTTAGTTTTATGCCTTACTATTAAAATAGAAACACAGTAAGAATATAAATGTGGATTTAAGTAGAGGAAAGATTTCCTAGAGTGTTTTCCTTTGAGATATAAGACTAAAGTGCATTAACTTTTTTTTCTTTCACATTCCTCATTCATTCTAGTTGTCACTCTGGACATTTGCTTCTTTAGAAAAAGGAAAATTGTCAGGTCTTTATCAAGCAAGAACCAAAATACAGTAGCTACCAGAGCTTCACTGAATGTCTTGACTCAATATGTGACTCAGAAGGCTTCCATGCTAAGAGTATAGCAGGAGGGTGAGAGTGGCAAAAACAAGAAGACCTTTGCAAACAGACACTGACTGTATTTTCTCAGATTTTTAGAAAATCTGCTGCTCAGAAGACACAATAATTTTAATCCTCTTCAATTCTGAAGAAGGTGACACAAACCCACATTAACTACCTCTGAATTCCAGTCTGCAAGACTGCGGTTACAAGTTCAGGAATGTTGTCTTCAGTTCCCCCCACTGGCACAGAAAGTGCTGGGACGTAAATAGCTGAAGAATTATGTACCAGGAAAGCCTCGAGTTGGGCGAATCAAGGAACACACACACATTAATCAGCATTACAAATTACTGCAGCGATTTATGCAGTGATGGGTCTAAACAATACTGAAATGATTAGAAGAAAATATTTGGTATTTTCACTGTCATCAGGCAATACCCCCTAGAGACACCCACATCAGAAACTCCCATTCAGGCTGCTCTTGCCAAATCGCTCTTTTTCCTTATGCAAGCACTTCAGGCAAGCACAAACTCCTTGGGAGATACTGAGCAATACAGAAACAATCCTGTTCTCTTTGCTTTATCTGTAAATTTCAACAGAATTTCCACTCTCACCAGAGGTCACTCGATTTAGGATCATATCAACGGATACATGTGAACAACTTACCAGCCACTTAGTCTGAAAAATGCATTGACATCAGCATCTTTGAGATTATTCAAGGGCTTAATTTACACAAATGCAGGTACGTATGAAGACTCTGCAAGTATCTCCTCAAACATATTTCATCACATTATATACACCTATATAATCTCCAGTAAGCAAACAGGTCACAGACAGAGCTTTTGATATGTCAGTAAGCATCAGAAGAATTACTCTAGTTTATCTTATTTTACAGTTTTGTATAAGTTATGTTTTTCCAGAATTTTAGCCATTTTCCTCCTCACAATCAGTAGAGGGCATTGTTCACTTGGTGTGGAAGAAAGTTTGTACTTGTGATCGAGGCTACGTCAAGATTTCTCTGTCCCATCTTAGGCACTGATATTTATTATTTTATGATCATATTTAATAGTAAGCACCTTTATGGGAGTTTTTTTTCAAAAAAGTTAGAGTAATATTTTCGGTATGTATATTTATGACTTTCATACCTATTTGAAAGACAAAAGGCATTATATAAGGCTAATTGTCCACAATAACTATTAGTGATACAACACTTATCCGAGTCCTTCCTCATATAAGCTCACAATATGAGGAGTTGACAGTTCCCCTCTAAGACAGACACAGTGTGTTTAAGATATACCATATTAACAGTGGGCTGTATGAGCATTAATAGTAGCAAGATTATAATATTTCTTTCACAGTGTAAGCCAGAAAGGAAAAGTGACATTCTTCCACTGTCTGAACACATTTGTTTAGTAAACCATTTTCAGTTCCCTACAACATTCATTTCCACTGCACAGGAGCAGCAAAAGGCACTGCCTGCACCATGGTAAGACACAACTTTTTCAGTGGACTATCCCACGGAGTCCTTTCTGCCTTTGTTCAATGTTTGCACTGCATTAGATGTTTTTAGTTCCTCAACAAGCACCATCATCTGCTTTTCTTCAGAAATTCCAAGTCTAAATCACATTTTTATATGTAGTACCCAGTTTCACAGCTTCACTGAATGGTCACATTCAAACAGGGTACATTGTTCTTCTGAAATTTTAAACCATCTTGTGAAATTTTGGCCAACACTGAGGGCCCACATTGTTAAAGACTGTATCTATGTAAAGCTTCCTCTTCTGAGATGCAAAGCAAAATTGAAATTTTAAACCCCCCACTCCCTAGTGCACTCCATTTCCAGAAAGAACAGAAAACCAGTTCTTCAACCACTTGTCTTTAAAAGGTGTTTAGTAAACAGCCTGCTGTTCCTTAGAGATACTCTGAGCAACGCCAAGGGAAGGAAAGACCATGTTTTCAGTAAATACTGTAGTACGTAAGTAAAGGCTCCAAATAAAAATATATGGATTTATGTGAAACGAGACCAGCAGAATGTTTTAACTTTCCATGAGACAGTTGGGGCTTTTTCTCACTTTAAGTCAGACACCTTTAAACAATTTGGTTGGTTTTTGTGAGGGGTTTTTTTGGTTTGGTTTGGTTCGCGTTTTTTTAATAAGCGATGGGGAAAATACCCCTATGGCTTTGGGAATTTTTTCCCCTGCAGAATATACAGGAAGAATATAACGTCTATTTATCTGAAACACATTCTACGAGGAAAAAGGTGAAGCCAACCCCACGGAAGACCAGCAGGTGCACTTAGGGTGACGGGGCCTCAAGCAGCTTTTACGAGACTGCAATTTCCAGCTATCACTTCTGACTGAGGGGAGGCGCGGAAGGCCCTTGGCAGTTGCGGCTCGGTGACCCCATGGCTGCCCCCTTGGCTCCCCTCACACCCCGCACTCGCACGCTCGCACCACGTTCACTCACCGGCGCTGCCCCGGCTTTCCCGCAGCACAGCAGCAGCTGTCTCGTTCCACAGAGCCGTCTTGTCCCAGCGCAGGCCGCAGGAGCAGCCCGAGCTGCTGCGTTCGAGGAGCGAGCCCCAACAAAGGACCCCGGGCTTTTATGCCTTCAGAGTCCACCTGCGCACGTCTCGCTCTCCCGAGCCCTCGGCTCCAGCCCGTGTTCCCCAGTCCCTCCGCCTGGATGGCACCACCGCTCTTACTGCCTTTGTTACCCTAAAGGTTGGCAGTTCCTGGCTCCTGCTGTGTCTCCCAGGGTCCATTCCCCTGGCTGGCACGACCCTCGTCGTGCCCTTTGTTATGCAAAGGGTTGGCAATTCACGGCCTCTTGTCTCCGGCTCCCACCCAGAGCTCGATCTGCGTCTCAGTCTCTAGCTTGCAAACCGAGCTACCCGCACCAGAGGTATTTCTCAGCACTGGATTCCTCTCTAATTTAATTTTTTTTAATTAATGGATGTAACAGTCCCATAAGCACTTTAGCGGAAGGGATGACACACTTAACATAGTTGATTTTACTATCAGGTGTTCACTATTTCTGCTTTGAAGCACTGCTGACTTTTGGACTAAGCTTTTCTTTGACCAAGCTGATGTGTAAAGTGACTTTGGTTGCTGAATGACATGTCACTAGCTAAATAAAAGTTATAAACAGATATATTAAATCTCCTTCGTAGTAAGTAAATCTTAGAAAACAAGGGAGAAAGCTAAATTATATCCTTCCCTATCTTTCTGTGAAATAACAGATAAGAGCATGAGATCCCAGGACTTGTCTCACTCCATTTTACATCTGTCCTTCCAAGTGCGCGGAAAATCACGCTATGAAAGCCAGTGTCCATAAAGGAGACGGAGAACTCCTGCAACTTTATGTGAACAAAGAGTCCACTGGGGCATACGCCCGCCGGGCTTACTCTCTCAAGATTTCGCAGCCTCCTTTTATAAATTCTCGGCCGCATGTTGTCCTCTTCCTTAGCCTTTCCCTGAGGCACTAGGAAGGTACAGCCTTCCCGAACCGCCTACCACATATTCCCTCTTAAACATGTCATTTTCAAAGTTCAGAAACTCAGGCTTGTGAGGACCCTCTTGTCTATTTCAGGAGTCAGGCTGCCTGCGCTCTCTAACAAACCTGCTGCTTGAAGCTGGTAGACACATTAAGACCCATTTCAAGGAATGGCCACAGCCTCACCCATGAAATTGTTTGTAAAGACATTAGCACACATCCTTCCTACCACAAGTAATACTTTCGCAAAGATATTCCAGGACTCTAAGAAACGTCAATAAGCAAAGCTGTTCTCCAGACCTAGCTTTCAGGAGGACAAGATCACAACAGATCTGCTTTCCAGGCAACACCATGCTGACAGCTTTTCTATAAACAGACATGCTCCACTGTTTGCAGAGTTGGATGATGGATGGCTTTATTATCAAAAAATGTTTCCATCTAGTACTTTTTTCAGAGCCTTGGACTCTAAATCAGGTCATTTTCTCAACAACTGCTTAGTGCATGCGTATTTGGGGATTGCTCTATATGACAAAAAAAGCAGACCAGCCAAGAAATAACTAAAACTACATAAAGAGCAGCAACTGGTAGTAATGGCATGTGAAAGAATACTCAGAGAACACCAAGATGGTAGAGGTGTGCACAGAATATTTATCACTTTAAAACAGTTTATTCAGAAATTCAAACTACTCATGCTGAAAGTTATGGAGTGTGCCCATACCACCAAAGCTGTTACTTTCTTTCCCGAGCAGTGTTTGTTATCCCTTTTGTTTAGAAAAACTCTTTAGAATGTACAGTGTCTCTTTGTTTTGTGTTGTTGGTAATATAATGGATTCTTGTTTCAACAGTAACCACTAAATGCTTTTACAGGTCAAATAATGTTTGAGGTTCTTTTAAAAGTAAAAACTACTCACTTTCCTGTTCCTTTCCTACTTGAGACTAAATAGATTATAAACAAAATTAAATTGAAATAAACTGTTGGTTCTACAGAGTAAAATGGATCTTAATGTGTTCCAATTGACATGCTTAGTTTTTTTAATGTTGATCTACTTTAAACTGAGTTTATTAAGAAAATGTATTTTGAGATTTAACATTAATCATTTCAGCAACCACAAATCAAATATGCTCAGCTTCAGTGGAGGAACGTCTTGCTCTCTTAGCCAACTAACTCAGCTCAAAGTTTAAAACTGAGCTCTGTATTCTTGTCAAATTTCTCTCACTGATAAAAAAGCTGCAATTTAGCTGGCTATTTTTCTGAAGAAATCAAAGTAGAATCAAGATAGCTCTTTTACAGATTGGTTGAGCCTACAGAAATAAAATTTCATCTCTGGCACCAAAGCCACCAGATATTTTTCAAAATCCAAGATGGGAAAATTGAACTGAGACAGAAAGTTCTTGTTTTAAAATGATTTGGTTTTTAATCTTAGCAATTTCTAGTCCCTGAGCACAGAGTCTATGCTGATACAAAGTATTGATAAATTAACAAACTGAAATCTAGCATTATTTTTTAAAACAGAAGATATGATTTATTACAGATCCAAAAATATCACTAGCTGCTGTCTGCTAGAGTGCATATCCTGAGCCAGTGTGAACAGGAATACCAAAATGAGCCCTGACTGTACTGAAATAGAACCATGTCAGTCTTAATATCCCTGTCACTTTAGATAAGTTAGATAAGTTATATGTTTGAAAATCTGATACCTGTCTTTTGGAGCATGTACATTTCTTTGAACTTGTATCAGATAATGAATTAGAAAAATCATGTTTTAGCATACCCCCACACCTACACTGGAAATGTGAGCAAGGATACGGGATCAACACATCTTACCAATGTGGAAAACGAGGTCTACTTTTTTGGTAAAATTTAAGAAAGCTGAATAAAAAGACAATAGGAGACAGAAATAAAGCAAAGGGTTAACGGCCGGGTGCTTGGCATTCAGCCAAGAGCACACCTACTACGTTTGGAGACATTCTTTAAATACCTTTTCTATTGCCCCAACCTGTTGCATATTCATACATTACTATGCATATTCAAACTTTCCCATAAACTAGTTTACATGTTCCAGGAACTGTTTAGCACGGCCCCTCCTGGGGTCCTCCTCTTTAGAGCCTGCGTGTTTCGTGGCTGTGGTTTTAGTCCATCTCTGTTATCACTTCCAGTTTGGGCTTTGGTCCATACTTTCTTCAGATGGCAGATGCTGATAGTTGGCATGTCAGTAGCAGGGTGTTCATCACATGTTCACTGGATGTTATCCTAACCAAACAGACAGTCCATTCACAAGCACAACTATATATCAGCTATCCCACCACTATGAGCAAGCAAAAACAGAAAAACTATAACCTTACAGCAGAGTTATTTTAACATTATACATATAACACTCATCTTAATATTTGTGGAAAGCAAACTTCATAGTATGTATTTATAACACCAAGAACATAAGTTACCAGAGGGGAAGACAAAGCTACCACTACTTGATCTCCAAGTAACTGTGGATTTGGCTCTTTCTTTCCCAGGCTTCTCAGTCAGGCTAGCTCATGTAAATTTGATGAGGTACACAGGGATATTAAATCTATTTTCTGTCAGTCAGTTAAGAAAATCATTGTAAGATAATATGCTGTTTGGATCTTTACTTTTGTGCTACAGCTTGTGTCATTATTTTGAATTTCTTTTTGTTATTGTTGTGCTTTGCTTTGTGTACTATGAATAGATCAGCACAGCTTCATTCAGATATTCCAGAAATCCAGCCATATACATATACATGGACTGAGCATTTTACAGATACACTCATACAACTGTAACTTTGAAAAGTAAGACAAGGCTTAAGAGTATCTCTCCCCCAGGTTTCTTCCAAGCCCCAGGTATGAAATAATTATGATCTCCAAAGCTGCTAATTGTGCTGTCCACAAACAAAGGATTATGCTTTCTGGTGGAGAATAAGCAGCAGGAGCAGACAAACAACTTCCTTTTCATGCAATTACTACTAATAATGAATGGGTACACAGAAGGACTAGATGACTCAGAGGGTTTTAAATTAAAATTATGTTACAAGGAGGACTGACTTTGTTTCTCTAATGATCAAACTCAATAATACCTCAAAACTCAAGAAGAATGTGAAAAAATATTTTCTTTCAATTCTTCCTAGACAAATGTGTATCTTTCAAAAAATGAACTAAAACTCCCAGAAAAAAAGTATAGATATTGCCCTCTTTAGCATCTTTTAAACATTGGCATGAGTGATACATCATAAAAATAGCCCCTTTAGGTCAGAACAGGTCTTAAGCACTGCTTAGAACTTCATCTTTCTCTGCTTAAGCCAGTCTTATTTTCAGAAAGAAAAGTATTTCAATATCAGCAACAAAAAAAAAGGAAACAAAATTTTTCAGTATGTAGAAACAACTTTTTTTTCAAAACAAACACTTAAAGATTATGACTAAAAATTGCCATTTTTTCTTGTAGAAGTAAATGCTGTTCTATTTTCACAACGCTCTTTCCAAAAAAGTTCTTAACAACTTATAAAAACAAAAGAAATTGAAAAATCAGAAACAAAAATCTCAGACATATACTCTAAGTATAATGTTTAAACATTTAAAGATCCATGAAAAAGAACAGCAGCTTTCAACAGTGCTGTGAAAACAGTTATAGGACATAGAATTTAGTCCATTTCATACGTATTCTGAAAACAGAATATCTCAGTTACACAAAACGTGGATGACAGCATCTGAAGAAAACAAATCAGTTGTTCAGCTGAGTTCTAAATATACATAAGACAGACAAGAAATGGCAGTGGAAAAGAAAATTCACTAAAACTAGAGCTAA
The DNA here is from genome assembly GCA_013398275.1 of Promerops cafer. Taxonomy (NCBI): domain Eukaryota; kingdom Metazoa; phylum Chordata; class Aves; order Passeriformes; family Nectariniidae; genus Promerops; species Promerops cafer. The sequence goes on along the minus strand of VZSE01003600.1, from coordinate 2,381,080 downwards.
AAATTGATGAAATTTTACAGAAATAGAATCAGCTGTGAAAAATTTGAAACATTTTCCAAATGTCCTTGGCAATTAGCCTTTTCTGTTTCTCTGTTTTTAAGGATATTGATTCTATGCTTCATATCTGATCATAGAAAATTGTTGCCTTCTCATTTAAATCAAGAACCAAAGGGATCTTAATTTAAATGAGATGCTTCTTAATGCTTCAGCATTAGACCCAGGTTCCTGAAAACCACAACTCCTCTGATTTAAGGAAAAAAAAAATAATCCAACACATGTAGCATGAAAAGCAACCTGTAAGACAGACTCACTGACAACTGAAACTCAGTTTTTAGATCCATTTTCTAATCCTGGCCTCTGACCTGACTCAAGACTTAACTTTCCTTGCTGAATTTTGCCTTAGAGTCCTGTGGAGATGGCATCTACTGCAACAAAGATGCCATAAGACAGACTATACGTTAAGAGATTCTCTATGTGGATGTGTTAAAAAAATAGAGGGCATTCAGATATACTGTTTATGTAATTATATCAAGAAGGCTTGTGGTGTCGATATTAAGAGAATATCAGAGAACAAGGTACTTTATCAAGTAATTCTTTAATCCAGTCAGTTGTGCAGGTCATTTGCTATATAGACTCACAGCAATATTTGAGTTACAGTACAGTATTTATTCTATCATATAGGTCTGGAAAACATGCTTGACATCACAAGGTTGTTCAACAAACTGTACCTGCTCTGGAGCTCAGCAATTTTCACACTGATTCACTTACCTTTGTTATTTTAACAAAATAAATATAAGGACTCTTATTGCAAAGACTTTTCAGAGTATAATTTGAGCTGCTCAGTGAGCTTGTTGCAGGCAGAACTCAGAGGCCCACTGATGGCCGGGGACCATCCAGGCAGAAATGCAGATGATCTGGGTCAAACTATATTGAGTTACCAATTAATACAGCTTTTCTGGTCAGTGCAATTTTGTTTCTATAATTGCAGGGATTTTACAAGGATCTCAGAGGGAATAAAGCTCCCAGCTACCATTAGAAATCAATACCAGCAGAAATACTATTAGCAAGGAAGCCTTTAAAAAAACCCCAGCACACAACTCAGTTAAGCTTCAAGGACTACAGTCTCTCATATATTAGTCTCATCACGATGCACTGCTGAAGGCAGAGAGCTACCAGTGAAAGTTGCACCCTCTTACATTGCAGAAGAATGTGGCCTGTGAGATTAACATTCAGCATCCACCCAAACTTGTCTTAATCACTCCTTAATTTAGACGGCTTTTAACTTGGTTATCCCTTCACTGCATCTGCACTGGATGGAAATGAGAAGCGGGGAGTGGAGAATGCCTGACAAATCCATGCACATTCAGCAAGTCGATGAATATGTAATGCAGCTTGCAATAATACCTAAGTAATTCTTCCATTATGAACTCAATCCAATTCTACTATTTGATTTCAGAAATGGGTTTTGAACACAGGGCCTGTTTGACTAATCATATCCTCATTTTCCTATTCTTTCCTATTTAAATGCCGAGTGACATCGTCCTGTTTGGGAAAGCAGTGATTTCATTACACCAACAGAGGGAACTGCCATTCCAGCAAAGTGACACGAACAAAATTGGCCTGAAAAAAAGTATTCCTTCTTAGACTGAAGAGATCCACATGAGGAATTCAAGTAAAGTGTCACTCTCAAACAATGACGACAGGATTACAAAAATCTAATTAGCTGTTTCATTAGCTGAATCCTATCTGTGGAGACAGCAAACAATGGGTTTTCGGAAGCTGTCCATCCATTTTTAATACAGGCACTGTCATGGAGATGCTGGGTCTAAAATATTTTCCGCATTGCCTCTGTTTGCAGAGTGACTTCAGGGAGGTATTTCAACTGCTTTGCTAGAAATAGTAAAGATTTAAAGGTGCAATGCATGTCTAGAATCACACATTGCCTGTATTCTACTGAAACAATCTTCATTTCCTACTTCCCTACATCATTTAATTGATTGCACTTCTTTTTCAATCTGCTTGGACTGCACCAGAAAATCTTCAGAGCTAAATACATGTACTCAAATCTCCTAATAAATAAGTCTAATTAAGATTAATTGAACTGTTGGAGGTAAATGAAGATAGCATCCACAAGAGACTACTAATTTTTGAATGACTAAGGTGGAGGAGATACCTCTTCCTTCCCCTTATCATTTTCAATAATTTCATTTCCATCGAAAACTTCATTAACCCATTAATAAAATAGTTATGGTGGAAGCAAGCACTGAATTTACAGGCTGGAATAGCAGGTATATTTCANATATATATTTATATATGCATATATAGGGCTCTCCCCACTTTGGACTGTGACAATTTACCTCTCTTTAAGGCTCCAGGATACTCCAGAACTTTCTTCATCCAGTGCTGCAGCAGCTTTTGAGATTAACAATGTAGGCACAAGTATTTCAGGCCAACATGTCTTGCTCCCTCAGTCAATGCTATTTTCTTTTCAGAGCACTTAAGTGGTGCCAATATAACCAGTAAAAGATAATTCTGATATTCCAACTTAAGACCCTCGATCCGCTCACACCACAAGCAAAATAACCTGCAAAACTCTACTGTTTGAAAAGTAGGAAACAAAAACCAATCATCTTTTCATCCACAAGACAGAAGAAAACCAGGGAGAGATACTGCTGCAATCTTAGTAGCATCCACTTCTGTACTAGAGTAAGCCCTTCCACTTCAGAATTTAAAAGCATATTACAACACCACAAGTATTTTCTCAGCTGAATACCTCTGAACACTGTTTGCCTATCAGTGGAGACGATCGGTACCGTCAACTTGCCTGTTCTCTTCATACGTAACCCAGAGAGACAATGATCAATGCCACTTTTTTTTCCCTCATATTTTTAAGCAGTAAGAGAAACTCAGGTACAGCAAACTAAAGATAATAGTCCAGGTTGCAGAAGCATTAAGGCTACTAAGGCATTTCAAATAGGTCCCAGAAGAAAAAGCAGCTACAGACCTGAAAAAAGTAACTAAGAGTAACTAAAGTTAAATGCTTAACTTTTCAGCTACAGAAATGGTTGAACAGAAACAGTACACAGAAATGGTTGAACAGCATTCATTTTGATGAATTCAATTTTTACTGCTTCATTCTTGCATGAAATTCTATGAGCTACTTGAAAATAAATATTTACAATTAAGAGACATTATAGTGAACAGTCCTGTAGTAACAGCAGGATTTTACAAGTGAGACAGAACAGAATCCAGCTCAGTAATTCCTCTGGCTCTACAGTGCAACCAGAAACGGAAACACTGTTTTGGAAAGAAAAACAATCTGATAAGCCTTTCAGACAGACTAGCTATTGAAAATGCATGAAATCTGAATCTGCTTCATCCTCAAAAACCTGTACTGTGAATCTTTGCCATGCCTAAATCTTTGGCAGAGTGCTTAACAGAAACCAGTTCAAGACACATACAAATATACATTCAGTGGTGATTTATGTGCTCAGGAGTGAAATGACATATTCTGTTTTAATTTTTTTGGTTCTCAGAACCAAGTCTAAAGACAAAGGCTTTCTCTGAAGATCTGGGGAGATTTATATCTTATAATGATGATTAATAATAGAGAACACATTAAGCAATGGCCTGACTGCCCATGGGCTGAACATGCTGCAAGATTCATGGAGCCAAGCAGAAAACAAGCAAAGGGTGTCTGTTTAGGGCTTTCATGTGGCATTCTCAATTTTGGTTGTTGGCTACAAAGTTTTTCATATTTGTTACGCAATCATTGTCAAAAATGCAGACTGGGAAGGGAACCTGAACAGATTTGGACCCTTGAAAGCAGTTTAGTAAAGTTTGAGAAGAAGTTTCCCTGAGCTGTGAAGGGTCATCTCTGTGTTAATCAGCATGGCTTATTAAAACTAATTCAGTTCTACAGAAATAGTCTGAGAAAGCTGGAGATGGGTGATAGTCTTTTCAACAGGGATCTATTTACAGCTTGAACCAGGACATATCCTTGGTACCTTTTCTTATGAATGTCTCTTCTATATGACAGGAGCAGGGATCTCAATAACCAACAAGAAACCACACCTAGATATGTGATTTAACAGATTATAGATTCTTCCTTCTTCCCTCTGTATCCTGAGAAAGCAGACGTTGACTGGATTTGTGCAATGTCCTTCATATTAAAAAGAAGCCACAGAGACAAGGGCCAAACATCATAGAAAGGACACAAATTACAGGTCACAACTAAAAGTCTAATGAAAAACATCACTACCTAACAATTTTCTTCAGATAGATATTCAAAACTTGCTGTTTTTGTTTGGGCTGATTTACTATAAGTCAATATTGTCCAAAGTACTCCTCTTGTTAATGACGTTACCAGTTCAGTTGTTTGGGTATTTTTAAAGTGACATTGTTTTGATATCTTACAATTCAAGATAGCCAGCATATAAAGAGTTCCCAGAGACACAGTAATGCCTGTCAGGTCTACATCCCCACAGAAAAGTGCAGAAACTTTTCCATGTAACCAGAGAAGCTCTCCAGTAGAATACAGGAAAGTTAGTCCCTGTTTTACCCTAGGAAGAGTCTGCTGCACTGAAGGAGTACAAGTTAACTTGCCATGTTGTGCTATTTGTATGTCCTTCATGAAATACCTGTGCAGGCCCTGTGTGTATAAAAGAGATACCACAGTGAAGTACTCTAACTTTGCAAGGGTATCTTGATTATACTAGGCTCTTAGTAAACTAACAAAACTGCACTGGAAAAGTGAGCAACATCTTTCAGTTATAAGTACCTTTCAGTATTTTTATCTGTCAAATATTTCAATTTTTCCCTGGGCTTTGAGTAGACAGGACAAAAGCATATTATTCTTACTCTGTAACTCCCGAATATTTCCATCCCAGTTTTTTATCCCTTTGGCAGTCAGTTTAAAGAAAAGTAAGGGAAGAGCTTTAAAAACTAAGTGGAAAATAAAATATTGATCTACCTTGGAAAGGAAAAAAAAGAAATAAAACCGCCCTCCTTCAAATTCTCTCATCAAGCCAAGCTGGGAAGTTATGAAGCATTTATAGAGATAATCAGAGTTAATTTAATTTCAGATACTCAGAAACATATACAAATGATCCTGCTAAAAATACTGTTCCCTTTTTGCCTGTAATAATACTTCCCTGGTCCTGTACCTATCTAAAATGAAGAAATTCACTCAGTGGAAGGAAATGAACCCACAGCTGTGATTTCAGAATTCTCATCTACTGTCATGTTAACTTCAGACTTGAGGTCAGAAAGTATTCTTCACTTTGTTAAAGGGAAAAGTGACAAAAAAAGCCCCAAAGGAATCTGGCACTTTCTGCAGAAGGTTGTTAAGAGAAGCAGAGCCCTCATTCAGCATATTTGAAATGAAGATTGCAATGCAATTACTAGTCCCCACAAATGTTTCAATTCATAATCAAATTAGCAGCTCAAGGTTTAGAGAGTGAATTAGACTAGATCGTCTGTACAGTCTTCATAATTTTTCATTCCTTCCTTTTATTTATGAGATAATAATTAAATGTGATTTGAAATAGTATGTATTACAGTACTGCTTAAAAGTATTTCATGATTCTTAATAAGAATAATTAGATCCTCTGGTATTATTTGAAACCACACTACTATAACCTCTATTAAACTTTGGGGGAAATAAAAGAAAAAAGAAAGAAGAAGAGAAAGGTGAATTTGTCTGTTTTATTGGAAATCAGAATGAAATTCTCTTTAAACAGATACATTCTATTTTTATTGCCTTAGTTGTCTGGGGAAATCTCATTCCATGTCTCCTCTACCCTTCACTAAAATAAGATTTGCTAAAGAAGTTTGATAAAGCTTCCAATGGCATTTGTTCGGTGACAAAAATGTAATGAAATCTCAGGGAACCGAAGGAAATTGACAAGGCCTTGAAGTAACACGGGCTGGAAATTTAAAATTAGTTAGTAGGATGTCTGAATCATCTAACACCACAGCACAACTGAATAATTAAAACTACTCCAGAACTCTCTTGAATGCATGTTCTTCAGATGCTGGAGTTCATTGGCACAGAGGAGGGAAGGAGGGAGGACCTGCTGGCAGCAGAGCTCCATGGCTGCCAGCTGTTACTCTGAAATCAGCGGTTGGACATGGGCACAAGAACAGCAGATCTGGAGACTGCCTGATGTTTTATGAAATATAAAGAAGAAGAAAGTAGAAAGGGACACAGGAAACTGCATTTATATATAAATATATGATTTAAAATCAATCCTAAACAGACCTTTTCTCTAAGATAATTAGGCCTGAAACAAACAATAGCCCATAGCTGCCATTTAAATTCTGTTTTCTCAATAGACAGATCTGTATGAAGAGGTCTTTTTCTTTTAATTTGTATGATAGCATCATGCTCTTTGATAATTTTACTGAAGCTCTCATTTCTGCTTCTTTTTCTTAAAAAAACGCTCCTTTATTGAATGATAAGAAGGATCACACTGGGAAAGAGACGTTGCTATTAAGATTTTTGGAAAGAAAAGTATCAGGCCTTGAAAGTGATCCTTTTAATTCATGCTGCTAAATTGAGGATTAGCCTTCATTCTTTTTCTATTTCTAATTCTTTCTTTCAGCTGCCATATATTCTAAAGAACATAAAAACCAAAGTTAGAGCTGGTCTTTTTAATAAAAGAAATACTCTTTTACTAAGTTCTTCTATCTTTAGATGAAGAGTGACTCCCAATATCTCTCTCCATAAGAGAGCAGGGAAGATGGACAGAAAGGTGAGCAATGCATGTGTTTTTGTTGTTAAAATAGGGAAGTCTTAAAATATAAATGCTTAAAAGCAACATGAGAGTAATGTATCTTCAGGATACATTACTTTGTTTCCCCCTGGAAAGGATCAAAACAAAGAACACTGATGTTCGTTACTCTTACACTTCTCCACCAGAAGCAGCCTGTGGATTTTGTTTCCTGTTACACAAGCATGTCAATGTCCTACTTTAACTTTGTCACACAGATTTGCTTGCTATTACAAATGCATTCTAATAGAAATTCTGAGTCTGCATCATCAGTTACCTTTTCCTCTTTGTATATTTCCTCTAATAGACTCAGAGAATGCATAGTTTACAATTTTTACCTTACATATTTGAGCTCTTTCTCCAGTATTTACAAAAGAAGCTGGCTAATTAAGCTTATTAGTTCTCTTTTTCTCTTTCTCAAAATTTATTAATAAAAATACAGTGAAGAAGCCCTTTAATCTGATAGATAAAATCATAAGACCCAGTGATCAAAAGATAGATCGTCTGTGCAGTCTTCCTAATCTTTCATTCCTTTCTTTTGTTTAGGAGATGATAATTAAATGTGAATTGAGATGGTATGTCATACCCAGCATAACAAGTGAGAAATGTTTAAATTAGAAATAAATATTCCAATTGACAATAATAGCTTCTTAACATTGTGAAGAATCAAAACTTATTAGAGCTTAATAAGTGAAGATTATTTCTTCATGATTTGAGGTAATTTATCAGAGACATGATACATTTCTAAGAGATAGCCTGTAGTTTGGCCCCCAGTTGCTGACTTCTGTCCTTTCCACATATTAAAGTAGCAATGTCCTTTCTTCAAGAATTACTTCATAATGTACTAGTGCTTTCATAATCATAATACTATCAAATATGCCCCTTTCAATTAGTCAGGCTGTGGATTAACAGTGTTTGAGATTCAGAAACATATGAATTGAGTGCATGATAGTGTCAAGTTGGATCTGACAAGGTTTAATAGCTCAGCTGTATTTCATGGCAGAATTGCTATGGTTTTCCTAAGGTATGAGGAACAATGAGTCAGTGAATCCTATTATTCCTGTGCTGATTTCCTGCTTGACCAGCTTCAGTATCTCTGTATCATGTTCCTAAGTCTTCTGCAAAATCGATGTAGAGACATCCCTGAACAAGGTCTACTGTCAATGTGGATCCAAGTTCTACTTGGGATATAGCACAGCTGCAAGTTTTTGACTCAGACTGCCAGGAAAATAGCTAAATTGCAGCAAAGAAATGTGAGAAAGTACATGTTAGATCCATACAAGGTAAAGAAGTGTGTTGGTTTTGGCTGGGGTAGAGTTAATTTTCTTTGAGTGGCTAGTATGGGGCTGTGTTTTGGATATGTGCTGAAAACTGTTGATAATAGAGATGTTTTGGGTTTTGCTGAGCAGAACTTACATAGAGCCAAAGCCTTTTCTGATTTCTGTACTGCTGCACTGGCGAGGGGGCTGGGTGTGCATGGGAAGGTGGGAGGAGACACACCCAGGACAGGTGACCCAAACTTACCCAAGGGATATTCCAGACCATAGGACATCATGGTCCGTATATAAAGTGTAGGGAAGAAGGAGGAAGGGGGAGAGGTTTGGAGCTGTGGCATTGGTCTTCCCAAAAAAACATTAAGTGTGATGGAGTCCTGCTTTCCTGGGGAAGACCGAACCACTGCCCCTTAAGCAGTGAGTTAATTCTTTGTTTTGCTTGCTGGCATGCCCAGCTTTCCTTTACTTATTAAACTGTCTTTATCTCAACCCATGAGTTCTCCCACTTACTCTTCTCATTCTCTCCCCATTCTCTCTGGTGGGCGAGTGAGCAAGCAGCTGTGACATGGTTTCTGGCTGGAGTTGAACCACGACAGGAAGGCAAAACCAAAGACAGGTAAACTTAACAAGCAGAGGATTGTGAGCAGCTTAAGCATTCAGCAGAAAATATGCGATCAGAAAAAGTTATCAAAGCATTAAAGGAAAAATATAGGGATTAGGCAGAGAGTAGCTCAGCAATGTCAAGGCGCAACTTGATCTAAGGTGCAAAGAAGGCTCACTTTTCTCCACCTGATCCATGAAAACTTGGTGAAAGATTCATTACATTTACTATAGGGGTGGTGAACATTTAGTGTCTAGCAGCTTGTTCCTGTAGCTACATGATGTGTTGTATAAACCCGTAGCTGTTTAGTATTTTTAAATTATGTATATCTTGCACATGGTTTTGTATATGCCCAAAAGGAGCCTGAAGTGGGATGGTTGCAGTATGTTTTTTTCAGATCAGTCTGTTGTCTTTTGCACATAAAATTTGGTACTGCAAGTTCAAAGACAACTAAACAGCTCCATAGGAACATGTGGAAACAATACAGTTGAACCAAGCCAACACGACAATCTGGTAAAAAAGATGGAAAATTCAGTGTACTGACAATTTAGGTACTTCATTTGAAGTAAGTTCACAGTCATAAAAGTCAATCAATGCTGAGCCTGAATAAGTAAATCTTATTATACCATATGAAGTTAGATTGAAAAAGTGCCCCCTCCCCATCATGTCTGTGTTCACCATATTAATTGGCCTCTGAGGAATCTCAGACTCTAACAAATGTAGCTTGTCAAATAAACACCCAGCACAGGATGTACTGGAGAAAGGTAATAAAGCAGCTCTAAAATAAAGGTTAGTAGAGAAGGGAATGTGAACACCATTCTTCAGAATATCACATGGACGCCATGTCTCAGCTTGTGGCAAAGATGACAGTAGGCAGGAGATACCCACAAGGGTGCAATTTTGTCATTGACAAGCTTTTTCCTCCTTTGTTGTCTCTTTGTGACAGGTTAGTAACACTTCTAATGGAAACAATCAGGCTACATGTATAGTCTTTCAGTTCATTAAGGAATGGTTTCAAGTGGAGATTTGATTAACTTGTTTTTCAAAAGTTATTGCTCATTGTGGCTTATTTTCTGTTCAATAGAATGCTTGCATCTGCCTCTAGTTAAGTAATGAATATTTGCATTTTTCAAAGCTGAGCATGGTATTATGACCAAAGAGATTCCTGTTGAAATTCATCAAAAATTTAAGACTAGTTCTACTTTCAAAACTTGCCCTTATGGGTCTTAAAAATAAGGCAATATGTTCTAAGGACAAAGCCTCAGTCTCTCCTCTGATTTCAGTCAGAGATTTGACATTATTTAGGGAGAGTTCTTTGATAAAGGTTCATTTTTTAAATCTCCAATGGAAGAATAAATGTAGAGAGATCAGTAAATAGATTTTTAGGCTGTATTTAAATTACATATTTATTTTGTTCCTCAGAGATTGAAATGGCTTGCTTGGAGATGTTCCAGCATGTTATGCAAATTTATTTTTAATGTATTTTATGTAATAGCAGAACAATAGAGAGTAAGAGATGGAAAAGACCTATTGGGTCATTGTATCTACTTTTCTGCTCAGACAGGATTCTTTCTATAAATGTTACTGGTCATGGGCAAAGTAAATAAAAGTACATTCGAATAATTCCTTTTCTGAGTGTACCGGCTTCTGACCGTGATCCCTCTGTTTAAGGTCAGAAAATAGTTACCATTCAATCAAGAGAATTATTTGCCACCCTTTCTATTTTTTTTTCCTTTTTTATAGTTGTTATTTATCTGAGTCTATATTTGGATCACATTGATCAAGAAAGAATAAATTTAGAGCTGACTGTAAATCAGCAAAGAATTTAACGGGTAAAAGAAATAGGAGTATAGCGAGGAACAAAATCTATTTGTTTCCCAGTTGCTGAATACAATTGAGTTTTAATTGATTTCAAGCTTAGTTCTTTAGTTAAATAAAGTGCCGTTTAGCCTGCTGCACCCTTGCCAGCACTTACTGCATATTACTATTCTCAAACCTCTTCAGTACAAGTAAGCTGTAAGTAAAGGTGTGCTGAGTAAGTTTTTTGGGCTTTACCATCAGCAGTGTTACATTTTAAGGCAGAAGTGGAAGGAAAAGGAACATTATAACGACTCCGTATGCTCAAATGCAGCATTTTGTCTTGATAGAAAGTTCTCCAGCTGTACTGAGGCACCGCAGAAACCCACAAAACAGTCTGTTAACAATAGGCTGTTTAGCACCCTTGAATTAGCTCTGAATGATCTGTGGATCAGGGAAATTCTCTATCTGCAAGTCTCTATATGAACTCTGAATCTCAGAGGCTGTATCCATGCTACTAAATTAAGCCCAGAATTGTCCCCAGACCAACAGCCACAGAACAGACCATTCCTATGCCAGTAAATTCTTAGTCTTGGGTGGCTACACCCACATTGCTTACTGGAGTAGTCCCCATAATGTTTTGCCTTTTCCTACCAAAAGGCTTCAAACCCATCTTATTCTCATTGAAATTAATGCCAGAACTCTCCTTCTCTTCCTGAAGCCCTTTTTTTTCATGTAGACATTGAAGCAATCTCCTTCCATAGTTAGACAGTACAACAATAAATGAACTCTATTCAATACTCTATGCAATACTCTATTTACTTATTACCCATTAAGCCACTTTCACTCATCCACCAAATACATAAAAAAGCCCTGCACAAATATCTGCAACATCAAAATATATTTAAAAGGCCATATTAATTACTATAACAAAAGTAGTACAAAAGCCTACTAAAAAATGCATGCAGTAGAACCATTGAGAACACCAGGTGTCAGTACAAGGGCTTTATGGGTCAAATTATGTATTTCTTTAAAGTAAATGAGGAATTTTATTGTTGTTTGAGTAGTATTTAAAATTGGAAGTTTATTTGAAAAAAGAGCTTGAAGATTTTATTACAAGATGAATGTTTAGTCTGGGTGACATCACACTGGTCATTCAAGGGCTACAACAGTTCCTATCCACTTTGCACAATAATCTATATCTTCTCATGAGTTGTACAAAAAATTAACTTTATTCATATGACTATTTCTAAAATTTATCCACTTGATGAAATATGCTATGTCTTTTCTATATACCATTAAAACCTTAAAAATGACATGGTACATTGTTCTTGCTTTTGCAAGTTTTCACATCTAAGGTTTACTTTACTTTGGTGTATCATATAAAATTAATGCTGCTTCTCACTGTTTTGTAAATTATTTCTCTAGAGTATTTTTCACATTTTGTGAAATTGTAATAGAGTTCAAAGAGTTCTGCTTCAAGTGCTGGTATCTGTAACCTTTTGGGCTTCAGTTTGTTTCCCATTTACTAATAATCTTTGTAGAATAAACTAAGTAAAATTAAGGGGAGCTGCATTGTGTATTATTTTCAGTTTGTGATCCACAGAGACAGAACAGTATCTTGATATCCATAGTTTGAAATATTGGTTACAGGCAATGCCTTTATTATTATCCACTGCTATTTAGGATCCTCTTCCATTTATTCTCGTAAGAATTGGAAGCAATTATTTGGCCGTTGACAACAGAAAAGAACAGTATTTGTATTAATAGCCATTTTGGATATCACTATTGTCATAAAAGTGTACATATCTGGCTTTATTTCAAAGTACTGATTTGTTCTTGCGTTTAAAGCATCCACGCCAATCAATGACACTTTTTTCTCTTACTGCATGGAATTTAACAGCAAAAACCCTATCACACAAGGCAGTAAACTGAGTTTTAAAGACCTGCTTATTTCCAGAGATACATCTGATTCCTGGCCACTGCAGTGAATGTCTGAGGATAGGTTATATTTTTTACTAGGACATCTTTAACAAACGTTTAAACTACAAGAGTTGTAATAACATACAATAGGTATCCTTCATATCTTAAAATATTATTATTGCTTACTTACTACCTGATTACAAATCACAGAATCATAGAATATCCTGAGTTGGAAAGCATGTACAAGAATTATCAAAATCCAATTCCTGGTTCTGAACAAAACAGCCCCAAGAATCACACCATGTGCTTGAGAGCATTGTCCAAATACTTCTTGAACTCTGTCAGGCTTGGTGCTGTGATCTCTTCCCTGGGAGCCTGTTCCAGTGCCCAAACACCCTCTGGGTGAAGAAACTTTTTAAAATATCTAACCTAAACCTCCCCTGACACAGCTTCATGCTGTTCCATCAGATCCTGCCACTGGTCACCACAGGGAAGAGACTGGTACCTATCCCTCTTCTTCCCCTTGTGGGAAAGTTGTAGAGTGCAATGAGACTCATGTCCTCATTAAAACTTCACAGCTGATGATTGCCCAACTCTCTGATTTGTCTGGGTCTCACTGCAGGGCTTCTCTGCCTTCAAGGGAGTCAGCACCTCCTCCCAGTTCAGTATCATCAAAGTTAAAAATCGTGAAAAAAGTTGCAAAAAGACAAAAATTCCACTAGCACACCAAAATGGAATCCCATAAACTCCCCTTCCTCACTCTCCCCACTTTTGTTATGGAATGGATGTCCCACACCAAAATTTGTACTTCCTGTGGATACTTTGCATTCTTAGCCCTGCTCCTTATAAATGAGAGTCATATAGTACACAGCAGTTCCACTTACAGCTTGAGTTAGTAATAATCTTAACAACTACAGAGTTTACACATCATTCCCAATAGTATTTTAGACCTCTTAGAATAGTAACTGTTATCATCACTTAGGAGGGACAAAAATCTGTTAATACCTAGTTTTAATGCATGTTTTCAACATACATATGTATGATGCATTAAAAGTAAAACATTGCTAACTGACTCAAGCAGAAGGATTTTGTTCCCTCAATTGACATGCCCAAATGTTTTTGCAATCCATAGAAAATGGCAAGTACTATACAAAAGCAGCTGAGAAAATCTAAAACATTTAGGAGCCACAAGAAGCAACAAGAGAAGTACAGATAGGACCAAATGTTAAGTACAAGAGATCTATCCCAGTTTCTAGTTCTGTCTAGATATTAGGATTTATTTTAAATTCATGACACAAATCATCATCTCCTCTTCACAAACTGTTTTCTCTTTAAGAGAAAATGGAAAGAATTGTGATACATCAATTTAATCTGGGTTTCCATTAGAAAAAAATTGAGATCTTGACCTGATTTTTTTCCCAGAGTCCTTCAAAGCACCATGCACCATTTAAAAAAAAAAAAAAAAAAAAAAAAAAAAGAAGTTGCAGAAGAGTTTATACAATGGTATCATAGGTGTTTTCCAGTAAAGCTGGGCCATTGAATAAGAGGAGTCAAAGCACAGGGATAGGAGAAACAGGCAAAAAATATTCTACTTCTGTAGTTAAGGTACTGCTGTGGGAAGGGCATTTTCTCTGTAGAGCTTAAAAAATGCAAAGGAAATCAAACGCTAGGATGGAAACCCAAACATAAGAAATATAAATTTTCTTGTAACTTGGGTACTCTTTACTGCGTATCTGAATGGAGGACTGGAAATGCCTTGCGCTTTAAAGAACTTCTAAAATAAAACACTTCATCAAGAAGTGAATATATTCTGTGAGAAATCAGCACCTCCAGTTCTAATCTCTTTTAGAATTAGGTGTTTACATCTGTTTCACAAAGTTTCTCCATTGCACTGTCACTGACCTTGGACGTTTCCTTCTCTAGCTTGGCAAGCTTCTGCTGTTGCGTAGGCACATCTGAAAGTGAATCATTGCTGTTCTTGTGTCATCGCTTCAAGGAAAGTACTCAAACTTGAGAATTAGAGGTAGCTCGGGCTAGGATTATATGAGAGGTGGGAATGGGGATTTCATAATGACTAAGGAAAAGCATTTGGCTGTAGTCACTCAAGCATGTAAGTACTGGTGAGATAGGCTAGAATAACCCATTTGCAGAGACATTATTCACAATTTATTGCCATTCTGACTCAGCAATGTCCTCACCACAAAATGACAGCAATGCATTTCTTAGAGCTATGTAGAGTGAAAGAAAACTGGTGAATAAATCTCAAGCCAGCCGTGGTCAAATCTGCCACAATTAGGGAAAACTGAACCCATACATTGAAATAAAAAGATGTTAGAGAATATAGAATTAGAATATTCGATTAAAAAAATTCTCTAACTTATAAAAGGTCAACACAGAAATATTCCTAATGTTGCTTTATGTAGCTACCATCCAGCATATTTTGAACAATTTCCTTTTGTTTTCTTTGCATTAAGACAGGATGCACCTGGATTTTACACACTGAAAAGTAAGTTAAAATTTACCTGCAGTGTTTGCTTCTTCAAAGAACAGTTTTAGACTAAGAACTTTGAAAAGAGTATGCCCATCTGGGAGTGAAAATTTAAACTTCTATGTACTTCCAAAGTGAAAATAACACAGTGATATTTAGGGGAAAATTTCTTTTGTGCACCATCAGAACAGATGCCAAGCAGAACATATTGACTAGATTTGGGATTTTTTGTTTGCTTGAGAAATACTGTTGTATGGTACATAATTACCTATACAATACAGTATATGGTAATTAGGTTTCTCAAAAGAAAGCTTGAGTATATACAAGAATTGAGGAGCGATTTAACACATAATGCGTGAAAATACATCATACGTAAAATAGATATTAGATTTAGCCCATTTAAGTATCCAAAGTAGAAGCATGACTATATTTAAATGTACATATTTTTCTTCCTGTTTTATTCTCACATTAACTGTCCCTGCTCTAATATTTGAATCCCTTTGAATAGCGCATTCAATAGTAGGACTAGCATTTATAGTGCCTTCTTCTTCTCATTCTTTTTCCCAAGGGTAGAATTGTGTATGGTGGGGTTTTATTTCACACAATTTTGTTTTTTTAGTTATCAGTAAATGCACAATTATCTCTTAGCATCTTGCCTACAAAGATGTTGCCATGCTTTTCTTCTTAAAGAAGATAATTCTGCTCAGGATTCCAGAAAACTCCTTTGCAAATTGTACATATGGAATGGCTAAACAAGAATGAAACTCACAGTCCCCGTTGACATCAATGATAAAGATACATCACACTGGACAGCACCTCACTTAATGTGGTACAGCCAAGAATAGAGAAAGATATATCAAGGTATTGTTGTCTTAATACACTTAATAGCAACCTAAAATTATGATAATCTGCTGTTTACCACGTAACATCTGCAATTTNGTGTGTGGGGGGGGTGTGTGTAGGTGCGTGTGGGTGTGTTTGTGTGTGTATTTCTGTACTTGATATACAACAGATAACTCAGAAAACCAAAATTTGTTAGAGTTTCCTCTTCTGTGCTTATCAGAATCTAAGAATGAATTGAACAAAGGCACTGCTTTAATTAGAAATATAGCAAAAATATTTTCTAAAAAAGATGTGAAATTTTAAACTATAAATGACTGATTGTGGCATGTTATGCACAAGCTCATTTGGGTATATGGCCCATCAAAATGAATCCCTTTTCAAGATAGGAGGCAAGATAACAAAGCAAATATATATTCGTAAGAAGAATGGAGGGAAAAACCCAGAGCACAGTGCTGTAACAGAGAGAAGATGTGCAAAATTGGAAGCTGTACATCAACAATTCCTATCTGATATATATATTAAGACTTGCATATAAAGGTGTACCCAGGTGTGAATTCATTGATTTTATATCTCACAGAGAAAGCACAATAAAGTCCTTCAGATATCACAATGCACTAGGCCAATAAAATCTTGTATCTATGAAAATATCAGTTGAGAGACACAGAAACGTGTACTTCAAGCTTCACAGCTTAGCAAACAAACATTTAATATTTGGCAGCTAAAGATGGAGTGCAAAGTGGAGCTCCAGCCCTGCTCTCTACCTTGAGGATGACATTGCATGACAGACATATGGTCACACAAACAATGCATTGCTATCATCTATTCTTCTGTGTAATGTCTAAACCGATAAAGAAAATTATACACCATTTCAGTATATCCTCTCACAATGATGTCCATAGATACATGAATACTGTGACTGTTTACATTTTCTTCTGAGAGAATTGTTAGTAGTGCCCTAGTACCTTGAAATGAACTGGGGATCCTGTATATAGTCACATCTATATTTGTGATTTCAGTGCAGTACGGAAGTATGAAAAATCCCCTTCTTGTGTATATTGGAAAATCAGCAGGAAAGGAAAAATTTAATGGCCATACACATGGACAATTAGAATCTATTTCCAGGAAGTTACATCTACTCTATGCTTTCCTCAAAGCTTAGAACTATCATTAATAACTTGGCTGTTCAGTGTTGCCATTATGCAGTATTGCAAATGACAATTGAGCACTATTGATTTACCATCAGTTCCTTTCTTTTCAGCTCAGCTGAGGCAGAGAAACTGCTGACAGGTTGTGGATTTGCCAGAGTCTTTGTTGATGGCAGAGTTCCTTAATCCACTTTGCTGTGTGGCCTAAAATTCTCAAAGATAAATTGACTTTGACACACAAGCTTTTAGCTTGCCATCAGTCTACATTCTCCTGGTGGAATATGCTTCATATGATCACTGCTGGTGATCAGGTTCTCTTTAACATGAAAGGCACTGCTAATTTTAATACTGCAGCTGCAGGAAGCCATCAGTTTTGTGAACTCCATTTTTTCCCCTAACATTTATACCTTCCCACAGTTAGGTGAAATCTGAGCAGAATGGAGGCTGAAAGATGAATACACAGGATATCTGGGGAAGAAGGGAGGCACAGCACAGGGAGCTGAAGTAGAGCAAAAGGGGAGGGAGGAGATGAATAACAGCAGAGGTTATTGCTGCTGAAGATTGCTGGAGAAGGACACTTTCTTGCTCCCAGCACAACTTGCACATCTGGATCTGGTGGCAATCAAAACCAAATAGAAAACATTCACACTGATGTGATATTTTATAATCAGAATTATCTGAAAAAGTTCATAATCAGGATTCGACAGATGTTACTTTCTTTTAAATATGGTCAATCTGAAATTTTTTAGATTTACACTCATTTTTAAAGGCACTGAGTGACATTTTACTTTCACAAAGTCATAGAGAATTACTACACCAGATTTCAGTATACAAACAACATCATTCATGATCCACATTTACTTTTTGCCCTTCAGAGGAAAGTTTTATTATCTACCCTGGAAATTACATTTTATCTCCTACATGAACTAAAAGAGAACACAAATCTAGCAAATTAGTTTCCCTTCTGAAGTGGATAAAGACAGTTAATGAGTGGCATTATCCATTTCTAAAATGTGAATTACTGATAGATGTTATGTTTAAATATGAGCAAGCTATGTCTCGTGTATTGAAACACAGAATCTGTTTTACCTGTTTTTCAGCTGTCCATTTTGTAAGTAAACCCTGAGAACAGAATTTTGTGTAACTGCAATTTTATAGGCAATTTAAACCTTGCGGTTGAATAAAGAAAGTTTGCTAATTCACCTTTAGTCTCAGCTTTATTCTGTGAACTTACAAACTGATGTGATAAAGCAAACTTTACAGTAAAATGTAGCAACCCCATGATCAATCCATAAAGTAATGTAAGGCGCCATGAATAAATTTGGTTCTAGTCCTCCCTAGGTTTACTCACATAATTCTCTTTATACCTTGAAAGTAATACTGCTGACTTCAAGGTGAAAACCCAGCCCTTGTTAAGACACTGGCTGAGCTCCCATTGATTATAGCACAAACAGAATTTACCTACTATGTGAAAACTAAATACATGAGTAAGCCTCTGTTGGATAAGCACCTTAAACTCACTGCTGCCATCAGGTACTGACACAAGAGCAGAGCACACCCTGTCCCTTACAGCTGAGTGGCAGCGTGTTCCCACAGACTGATTGTCTATTCAGACAAGAAACTCCAGAAACTTTGATTCATTTTCTGGGATGCACACTCAAATTTTCCACTCCATTGTTCTCCAGTATTTGTCCTCAGAGTTCACAACTGAGCTCTGCCTTGTAAGCACACAACATGTATATGTCATAAGTACTGTTGACTATTAATTTAGTGTCAATTCACAAACATCTATTTACTAATTCCGGTATTGAAGAAAAAATAGAACAGATAAAGAAACACTTAGAGAAACACTTCTTCTCCTTTCTTCCCACTTTCAGCTTCTTTTGTTTTCACTGTGCATTCAACCCAGACCCATTGAACTCCATTGGTGAGGCAATATGTGAAGCTGGAGGTTGGGCTCAGTGCATAATGACTGACATAATTTCATTATCCCCGGTATGTGACTCCCCCAATGGCCCTCACATGGCCGTGGCCATCCTGTTTTAAAACAAGCTCATGCGAGGCCCGTAGGCTCCTCCATCTGACTAAAGCACGTGGCAGGCAATGATTGCTCCCATCCCCTCGGGAGCAGCCAGAACTGGCCCAGGCAAGTTGTGCCTGCCCACTGCAGGACAGCCAGCTGTCCCATTAACCATGGCCCCATTTATGCCTGGTGAAGGACACAAGTGGGGCCTCATGCTTAGGGGAACAAGGCTAGGGCTGCAGTGGAAGGTCCCTCTTCTTGGCTCCCACTCCCTGTGTCTCAACCAGCTCAGGACAAAAACCAGCAGCCTATGCACTTCTGAGAACCTGTTGCTGCTCCTGCTGTGTGGCTTGACCTACACTGTGTCAGGGCTTCTCTGCACAGTATGAGGCTTGCATACAACAGTGAAATATAGCCATTTATTTTTTAACATAAACCTAATTTAAATAATGAATAGCAACTTTTTATCTGTATTTGTAGCACCATAGCCATTCCTAGGTTTTTTGAAGTGCATTTGCTAGGTGTTACAAGTTATTAAATTTTTACAGTCACTTTGCAATCAAAAGCAGATGGCTTGCTGAACAGTGACTTACCCAAAAACATATATTCACATCTCTTGCTGATAATCTTGGAGGAAAGACATCAGCTAAATGTTTGATCTGAAGTTATTTTTGTCCAATTTTAATCCCCTCAACTGGCTGCCACTCAAGTTTATCTCAATGCAGGGGAGGAAAAAGAGAAAGAGAGAAACTTTTCTGCCTCTTTAGGAAGCTAAAAGAAAAATCTTTAAAGCATTACACAGGGCTAGAGAAGAAAAGGGGAAAAATTAAACCATGATAGTTTTTGAAGAAGAATCCCAGTGAAGATGCAGTGTCTTTGGAAACAGAGTTCATAGCTTAGAGAGTTGAAAGGAGTTTTGTTATCAATAGAATCCTGAGAGACCAATGCACATAAGCATTCAATTAAAAAGGATGGAGGTGAATGGCTGGAGAATTTGTGTATCTGTATGTCTGTTTTGCTTTTAAACTGATGGTGAGATTGCATTTCACAGAAAAGGAAGTCAGTGCATCTATTGATCCTCTACACAGTTCACAGGGGCAGCTTGGTGGCAACATGTGTAAGAAGGTGATTATGGAATATTTCACCTCCTTTTCCTCTACTACTATGAGATATCAAATATGCCATAATCTGACAGCTACTGTTTGTAAAAAATAAGATAACATTTTCCACTAGTATTTCACTTGATGTGATTTGCAAATGTCACACAAAGAAAACAGGTTTTTTTTTCCTAGAGTGAGATTCTAGTCTTATAAAATCATAAAACATGTAGGCATGCAAAGCAAACTTTTTTACTGAAGTTCTTTTTCCCTTTTTTAAATTGATGTTTTTCTCTTCAAAAACGTACCCCAAGCATAAAGAAAAGAGAGTAGTATCTCTTCTAAAGGTACCTGCATTGCCATGCACTGAAGAACTGAAAATAATGGACTGACAAGAAATTATGCCTTAGTTCTTGGGCATCCAGTTACTAGTATTTTGTAAGAGTGAAGAACAAAGAAGAGCAGTGGGGTATGGATTGCGAATTTTTGCCAAAGTAGAAAGGACCTTTTATTTATTTTTTTTAAAAATTATTTATAAACAAGTCAGTGATTTAAGCCAGTTGATCAAGGGGTTAGGTCTGAGTTGCTGTGATTCACTAGACAGAACTTTCTTGTGCATTATATAGATACTTGCATGAAGGAATGCCTCCTGATAAGCTAAAACTGAAAATTCACTAAGAGAAGTGTTTTTACAAATGTGTTGAAATTGCTTATCTTTGATGTAAAAATACTTATCTTTTCTAATTATTTCAACTACAAGTGATTAGGGAAGGAAGACTCCAAAAATGGGCTGATACTGTCTTTGTAACAGTTGTACCGTATTTGCAGTGTATAAAATAATGCCTAGCAGTTGTCTGATCAATTACATTAATAAATTTGCTGTCTAATTGAGCCACATGCTTGGCATTTACTTTTTCACCCAGCTGTCCTGGACAGTGAAATTAATTCATGTTTCTTGAGAAAGTCCTCATCTTTCTATTACCATAGATATGTGGATATTTAGGCAGGAGCATTCAGTTTAGATCATAGCACTAAAAGGTGAGAACAGATTATCCTCAGGAGAGTGAAGGGACTATTTCACTTTCACATTACCAAGAGTTCTTTAATGAATGATTCCTTTTTTTTGGTCCATTCAAAAATTGATGCAGTATAGAATTTAAGCTAACAAATTGCTTCCACTTGTTTGCTTTCATGGTCTGAATGTCCTAGTTTCATTTTGTACTAATGCACTCTTAAAAGTGATATTTTGGATTAGGAAAATTATTGTGCTCCAGTGGCATCCAACATAGTTTTCTGTGTATTTGAAGTTGTCCTTCATCAACTTACACAAATCATTCCTGTACTCGAACTTTGGCAAAGCTGGTGCGCATCAGTATTGTTTTATGCATCAGTTGTCTTTCTTGGGTTTTATTCTTCTGTATTAGTATTAATATTAGTAATGTTCTTATTTCAAACCTTGTGTTTTACCTTTTTTTCCAATTCTCTTCCCCATCCCACTGGACGTAGTGGAGATTGAGGAAGTGGCTGCCTGGTACTTTGTTGTCAGATGGGGTTAAACCATGGGATTTTGTTTAGTTTTGGAAAAATTACATGTAGAGAAATAACAGAAGGGAGATGATCACCTCTATTCTTATGCATCTGTATAAATATACTGTACTCTTTTGAGGGCTCTGCCACATGTTCCTGCAATTACCAGGAAAAAACTTCCAAGTGATACCTTTTCTTATTTTTGGAATTGTTTTGGTTTTTGTTCTTTTTTTTTTTCTTGATATAGCTTTCTGACATCAGCTTCTCCTTTAAAACTCTATGAATCACTTTTTTCCTACTCTTTCAAACCATTTTAAGCAGTGCATGACACAGGTAGTAGCTCTGAACCCAACAGGAGATTTTTGAGACAGTCTCAGTTCACTGAGTGCTGAATGAAAAAATGTCCCTCCCATCACCACTTTTTTTTTCATTTGTTTATTTGAAACAAACGTATCATATTAGTGTTCTGCCTGGAGAAGCCTAATGTACCTTGAAATAAGTTTTATTATGATGAAGTAATGAATTGAAGTTAGAATGCTCTGCAGGCCAGGGAAGTTTATAGAGGTCAGTACATCACGAAGAATAAAATGTAAAATAAAGGCATAAATCTCAGGGGAATATAGATATTGCTTCTGCTGAAACTGCAAGGATTTTTATAATGAAAGGCCCCCCAAAATTAAAATAAGTCCTATGTCTCTGCTTCTATCAGCTAGCAAGTATTCCCTCAGTTTCTATGGCAATATTTCCTGTTAAGGATATAGCTGATCTGCTTTTGGCTCCCTAGCACAGATTCCAAACTTGCTATTGAATCATAAACTAATTTCCCACTGCTTATTATTTAAACACATTGCCCTCCTTTCTGAGAATGGGGACACCGTTTTTCCTGTGACTCAATAGGAGACAGAAAAAGGGGAATTGTGATGCATACTAGCATTCTAAAAATCGAATAATCCTCCCTGAGGCAATGCACCTAAATTCCTCATCTCTGAGGCACAGAAAAATATTAAGAGGAGCTATTACCAAACTCACCATTAAATCACCTTGATTCTGACTTAATGGGTTTAATATTTTCTTTCCCTGCAATAATCTGTGGAGGGGTTCGAGTAAATGATCTTGGGATCATTCTGTAATGCTGTGGTCACGGACATAAACACGTGGCAGAATCTTAAATATTGATGGTCATGTTTGACCCAGCCACGTTTTAAAAGATACGCTTTTATATCTTAGAAAAAGTAATGCAATTCCAAAAATATCGGCCAAGGCTGTTTTTACAGCTAACTGCTTACAGATCAAAACAATTGTAACTTTTATGTAGGCCTAAAGTTAAAAACAAGTGGATATGCACAACAAAGAATGAAATATTACAGACAAAACAAGAAATCATTAAAATATCAAGGAACATCAAATGATCAGGGCTTATGCTTCCCTACATACAGAGAAAATATGTTAAGCCACAGAACAGAAGTGCTCTTGCACTTCTCATTTCAATAGTTCTTAAGAGAATTATGGCTCATGAAACCCTTCTGGATGTGTTTGGTTTCTAATTTACAAAAACACGCCTACATTAGGTAGCTCCTAGTGTATTCGTCCATGTGACACATAATTCATCTTTCCTTTGTTCCTCCTTTCTTGTTTTTTATTTTTTTTTATTTAATACTTGGATTAATCCAGGTCATCTCCACTCAGTCCACATATGGATGCTATGGATTTATGTTTACCAATCCAAAGTTTCTCTGTTACTACTACTTTCCACGTCTACACGTGTGACTATTTGGCAAAGTATAACCCTCTGTATAAATTCTGAGTAATACCACTTCACAGTTTGTCCTATTTGAAAAATTGAATTGGTCACCTAAAAGGACCATCCTCTTGCCTTTTGAGAAGTCAACAGTGGACACAAATTCTAAAGTACATGATACTGAAGGCTGAAATATTTATGTGCTTACAAATATGGACGACACAAGGATGTTAGTCTCATTCTACTTTGTTTTCTTTGATTAGCTTGGAGACCAGCATCCATTTTTCATCACTTTTTATGCAGACAATGCACTGAATTAAGAGCCCAACAACTGCTCTTGCTGCCACAGATGCCTTGTGGTTAGCAGCATGTTAAATCCCCAGTGAGATTCCCTGCCAGGATCCATAGAGCCCAACAAGGTGGTGAGCTGTGCACCTGCCACCTGCATGCAGACACTCTCAAACAGACACAAAACTGCTGCTGGAGGGATCCCCTGATGCCAGCACAGCAAGGTTTGCTGCATCCCATTTCTGACACTGCTTGTGTTGTGGGTGGGGTGGAGTAAATCACAGCCCACGGGGGAGCTGGGTACTGGGGTATTAATTAAGAGTCAACAAGGTCCAAGATTTTATTCGGCTTGATGATAGCATGTATTCACTCCCTCACTCTTCCCTGGCTTGCTAGGTCTGCAGTTCCCAGCAGGAAGGTCCCTGCTGGCACAGATGGTCAGGCAGAGTCCTGTCACCTCCTGCTGTGCTGCTGCTTGCTGTCACCTGTCTTTGGCATCATCAGCCGAGGCCCCTGGCTGGCCCTCAGCATTTTTCTCCATGCCTAGTATTTGTCTCCATGAAACTGTTTGATCTTAAGGATCTTCGTCCTCTTCCAGGATCTTTCCTCCAGCTACGATCTTCACTGCCTTCTTTTCAGGTTCCTTTCTTCTTATAAAGATTACTTCATTTGGGAACTGATTTTCCACCACATGCTCTTCTTTTTAGAACCCCAAGCTCTACATTTTCCCAAGCTAAATAATGCAATGTGAGAGCAGCTTCCTGTACTTTATGTATCTGTTAACTGGAGGATTTGGGGCATGCCACTTTTCTTTAGACCAGGTGTTCTCAAAATTTCCAAGAAGTCCACAGCTGTTGCAGCTAGCAAGCAGCAGTGTCTGCTTGAAGTTTCATTGGTTGTTTCAGACATTTACCCTTACACACAGTTGTTAACATCTACAGTTTGAGGTTTTGGGTTGGCTTTTTTTCCTGTGATAAATGAGAGCTAGAAAATGGTCTCAGGAAAAACTCAGTTGATTCAAAGGCCATGGTCAAATAAGCATTTTATTTTAGAGGATCTCTGTCCAGTCTTCTTACACTAAATACGAAATTGTGTAGTGCAATAGAGCTTTAAGCTGCAGTAATTGACCTTGAATGAAGAGCTTGTTCCTCTGAAGCTTTTAAAACCACAAATCTTTGTTAAATGTGTTTTTGCATAGTTTCTAGCATTGCTATAGGTGGGTCAAAATCTTGTCTCTGAATTATGTTATACAACATAAACATATGACAGCTGAAATATTTCTATTAATTCAAAAGCACAAACTTTGGGGGAAAAGTGGTTGTTGAATTGAAATTCTTGTAAATATATTATTAGAAAATACTTCTCACAACAAGGGTGGCTATGGAGGGGCACTTTTCTGTCATTACAGTTGTGGCCCTACTGATGAAGTCCAAAATATTTGTCAAATACACTGATTCAGCTCTTTTCTATTGACAGCTGTCTGCAGCTCAGTTAATGCACTAAAAGGAACTGAAGTTTTTTTCTGATTTTGCCTGAACTAGGTGAACTGAACAAATTGATAGGTCCTGTTAACTGACTAAAGGTTTGGTTTACATCAAAGCAGCTAATAGAGTCTTTTCCTTCTGTCTGAACAGGAAAGTGTGAAAGAATGAATCCTGCTCTGCCTGGGTGAAGTGCCAATTAAGTCAGTGGAAAAGTAGACATTTATGGCAGTTTGGCCACAAGCACAATATTTTAAGGCAGCTGCTGGTTCTTCAGAGCTGCAGTTCAGCAGCCTTGTACTCTACCTTTAAAAGGCCTTGGTTTAGCAGTCTCTTTTCAGTGAGAAAAGGTTTCTCTGTGCTATATTTCTGAAGGTAACAAGCTTTTCCTTTTTGTAGATGAGGGGTGAATGAAGTGTGAAAAGGGGAGACAAACTATGTTGCAGAGGAACAGGATGATATTCTCTTTAAGAATTCCCAAAATCACATGAAACAAGATCTAGTAGCCAGCTGTGATATGCAGCACTTCAGCATCTTCTACTACCGTAGCAGTGTGCTGAAAATGAAGTATGCTTTAACAGGAAAGGTGTCGATATCTAAAGAAACTGCTTATGCCTTGTCTGGCCGTCACAGAAGGGCATCTCTTAAATTTTTTATATGAATTGCCTGCACTTTCTTCAGAGTGAGTTAAAGAGTAGTAGCAAAGTGCAGTTGGCTGCAGCACAGGGAGAGAAGCAGCTCTGTCATTACTTTGCAGACAGTGCTTGCAGTGCTCATAAGCAAAGAGTAGGTATGATTATCAGGGCAGGCCTTTTGCTTTCTGCTATAATTGGGCAGACTGACCTGCTAGGAAAACCAAGACCCTTTCATCCAGAACTCAAACAAAACACATCTTATAAAAAAGTATTCCTAAGACATATATATCTTCCTCAGAAAGGAGAGGTAAAACCTGACTCCCCTCTTAGAAGAGGAAGTAGCCAAGAATAAAAATGCTTGTAGTTATTGCAGCAACTACTATGAATTACATTTATTAATTCTGTCCAAAGTCTTGATGGGTGTCAGAAAGAAATAGCCACAAATCCTACATATTTCTGTCACAGAAATATAAGGGGGCTGATTTTTACACTAATCTTATGTAAGTACTTCTGGGCTGATTTTATTGGATTAATTTCTGGTTTGCTTCAACAGTAAGAGAAATCAGAATCAGGCATAAAAATTTCTACCTGTTCTCACTAAGCTACAAAGCGGATGGCCCTGACTGCAAGTCAAATGGGGAAGCATGAATGAATTAACATCAAAACATTTTTCTTTCTTCCTTTCTAACTGAAATTGCTTTCAGCCTGCTGAATTTCTAATGCATCCTCTGGTGATCACTTCCTCAGTCTCCCATTCCCTCTTTGCTCTTTCGTCTGCTCAGCTCTGATGATAATGCACCATGCAGAGGTATAAGCCATATTTTTAGATGCACAGACATTATAATTGATTTTTCCTCTTCAGTTCCTGTGAGGAGTAACTAGATACTTTGTCACTTTTAAGTCTAGAAACTTGCTATTGCTTTACCTCTACCCATTTCATCATACCCCAGCAAGGATTATGTGAAAGGGATATATGAGTCCCTCCTGCTGAACCAACAGTCTAGCTTTTAATTGGCTTTTATGAATCACTTTCAAGATGTTTGAAGTTGTAGAAAAAGTCTAAAATAATTTAAAGGGGATGTTGGTTGCTTTTTTGTCTTGTTATTTTTTTTAAAGCATTTTACAATTATACTTAGTTGCATATTAAAGAATTCTACTTTCTCAGATAAAGTCTTTAAATCCTTGAACGAATGTTTCTGGTTAATGAACACAGAGGAATTATTGTCTATTTAAACATTAAAACACAGTAGACAGAGTAAACACTTAATATTTTGTTAAAGGCAATATGAAAATGAGACCTAATTGCTGTTACATGGTACCAAAATTGATTTTGTAGTACTTTAAATTAACAGTCAAGTCACAAGTCTGTTGGCAGTGCTCCTGCACTTAGTAGGAGAAAGTTTTTGTGCCATAAAATATGACTTCCCTGGGAGTACATGCCACATGTCCTGTATTCTAGCCAGAAGATAATCAGACTGTTTTTTTTTTCCTTCAAGATGGTAAAACTGCTAATGGAAACTCTGTGAATAGAATGGCAAAGAGCAGTGCTCCATCAGTGCAACTAAGCTATTTCATTCCTCCTTTTGTTTTTTTCCTAACATAATAGAAAATTTTCCTTACCACTTCATGCTCTGAAACACAACATCCATATTGTCATTGCTTTAATGTAACAATACATTATATTTTTTAAAAATCTGTTTGTTTGTTTGTTTGTTTTTAACTTGAAGAGTTAGCCAATGTCAGCTAGAAAAGTCTTATATGATACATTTAAAAAAAAAACAAACAACAACCTAGGAATTTCTTGGGACTTTTTCCAGGGATAGTCATACTCTTTTTAGTGATTAATTTGGATTTTCCTAATCAGTCATGTAAAATTCCAAGCTCAAGTGACTAAGTTGAAACAAGTCTTCTAATAAGATTGCAACTCTTGCTCCGAAATGCAACAGAGACTTCAGAAGGAAATATAGTTCTGCAGCCTGAAAGCTAAGCTTACAAACGCTGATTTCTCCTGGTGTGTTATTTGTTTTCCATATGAACATTACATGTAAAACAACTGAGACCTGAGAACTTAAACACTTCTACTTAAGCCACGCCAGATTCAGGTCGAAGCAATGGAATGAAGCAATGGAATGAAGCAATGGAATGAAATTGCCTCTATATAATACAGAACATCTTTACAATAGAAAGGTCACTTCTGTCTACTTAGTAAGCTCAGTTTCCTGTCAAATGACTCTTCATGTCTCTGTAGCACAAGGAGGTTTTCCACTTGCTTTCTCAGTCTTTCTTAGGCAGAATATGACTCCTTCTGTTTGGAAAAAGTACCTTCTCATCAAAATTTAAAGTGTGTTAATACGAAAATATGGAGAAACATGGAAATGACTGATGTGAGCTTTGGGCTACAAGAATCTTAGCTTAAGAAAATACATTCAGCTAATATAACCATAAAATGGACTACTACTGTATTTTTTTTCTGTTGTGGCCAATTAGCTTTCTAAACTCTTATTGATATTAATACTATGAGTTGTGATATCCCTTTTTACCAATTAAAAAAATAATGTGGTTATCAATTGGGAAAGGAAGGAGGAGAGAGCAAGAGGAGATCTATCAGTGAAGTGTTTTGTTTGTTTTTTTTTAATTTTAAACAAGGGAACTACTGAGTTCACTGAAACAATGGCATCTCAGGTTGAAAAAAAAAATGTATTTCTTATTTCCAAAAATATTTTGTACAACAAAACATATTAATAAGATTTAGCTTGAAATAGTTTTCTTGACATGAAACTCTTTGTCAAAACTATTAACTTTAAAACCCAATCAATCAAAAAACTCAACCAAAACCTGATAAATAAGAAGAGGGAGAGGTAATGCCAGAAGGCTAGCAAAGATAAAGATTTAACTGACTAAAGAAAATTCTGAACCTGTGAAGTAAGAAATACAATCCAAAAATATGTATGTTTCTGTATAATGTCAGAAAGCTACTCTGAAAACTGATATACTTGGTCTTCAAATGTGAACAAAATATCAGGAATAAATGTAAAGCCAACTTTATCCCACACACCCATCTTTTTTTTTTTTTTTTTTTTATTTCTTCCTCTTCTTCAAACAGGAAGAAAATCTCACCATTACTATTTTTACTGTTTGAACTCAGCTATATCCAGACAGTTTGTTTAGGAGACTACAGCATTCAATGAGCAAAGATTGAGCCAACACTTTCAGGGCTGTTGCCAATTATGTTAAAAATGCAAGTACAGGTCACTGAATGATGCAACCACAATATAACAGAAAAACTTAATTTGGACATTTTTCAAGTCATGGGTCTTGATGAGTACAGAATCCCTGGGCTGAACAGCTTGACAGAAGAAGTGGAAAAGAAAAAAACTAACTGCTGATGCTTTTATTTTTTTATTTTTTTATTTTTTTTTAGTCACTGTGTTCATAGTCTGTGACCCATTTTTGGCGATAGAATAAGTTATAAAGAATTCAATCATGAGAGCTCTAACTATAGATCTTAGTTTATATGTTTTCTTATTATTGTATACAGTCTGTGAAAATATGTTCCTTTACCACAGCATAAAACTGAAGAGCACCTTGGAGAAATAAAGATTCTTGTGATTTTAAAACTACCACCCAGCTAACAGTATCCCTAATGATCACTACTGATATAAGACATCCAACTTCCACTCTGAAATTCACTCTAATTCCTGGGAGACCTTATTCATCTTCATGAGAAAGTTAGACACCTTGACTTGTCTCAGCAGTAAGAACACATCTAAAGGAGTTCCTCCCTCTGGGCTCTGGGGATTTTTCTTTAATCTAGAATTTTCATATTTGTCTCTTGTTCCTCCTAAATAAAGGTGATCAAAAGTACTCACAGACATAAGGAGCTAATATGGGAAAAGAATACTTAGCTTGAAGAATGTAGCTCCTAACTTAATGAACACAGAGTTTTTCTTCTGGGATTGGTTTCAATCAGATTATATTTTGAATTAGTGAATAAAATATCTCATTTTTTAAACATATTTTGCTCTTGCCCAATAGCAAACAAACAAACTAAACCTCACAGTTCCCAAATTCTCCCAGTCTGTGCTTCTGTCTATACTCATTGGGTTGAGGCTCCAATCCATTCTGGTGCTTGGTGAGCCTGATAAAACAATGGCTCCATTTGCTGAATAAATTTTTCATATATTGACCCATTCCAAAGCAACATTTTTTTGCCATTTCCTCTACAGACCTCCTCAGTGCATCTACCCCACTCTGTTCATTCACAGTTTGATATGAAGTTCAATATATGTGTTCTCATTTGATGCAGGTTTCCTGATGAGAATGACAGTGACTCATGACTGCTCCTGAGTCACTGCAGATTTTGCAGCAATAGATGAAGGAAGAGCTGTAGTGAATAAAAACAGACTATTATTTTCTGTCTAGGTGTCCTAGTGTGCCTCAGGCACAGCATCACCAGCCAGACAAGGGAGGAGATTGTACCACTCTGCTCTGCACTGGGGCAGCCTCACCTTGAGTGCTGGGGGCAGTTTTGGGTGCCACAATATAAAAATGACATAAAGCTATTAGAGGGTGTCCAAAGGAGGGCCACTAGGATGGTGAAGGGTTTGGAGAGGAATCCGTATGAGGAGTGGCTGAGGTCACTTGGTCTGTTCAGCCTGAAGAAGAGGAGACTGAGGGGAGACATCACTGTGGTCCTCAACATCCTCACAAGGGGAAGCAGAGGGGCAGGCACTGTTCTCTTCTGTGTGGTGACCAGTGACTAGACATGAGTAAATGGCGTGAAGCTGAGTCAGGGCAGGTTTAGGGTGGGTATCAGGAAAAGTTTTTTCACCCTGTGGTGGTTTTTGCCCGGGGGGGGGGGGGGGTGTTTT